>CAJHZI010000452.1:1012500-1612500 GCA_905160935.1 Enchytraeus crypticus | reverse complement strand
GATAAAAATGCCCTAACCTTACTCAGTAACCTTACTCTGAGTTCACAATATCTTAAAATATTTTATACCAATTCCCCTGTTTTAAGTAATTATAATTTTTAAAATTAATTTTTATGCTCTCCTTCATCCTTAAGGTTAATGGAAATACATGAACCCCTAGCATAATCTTAGAAACTGGATGGAGTGAATCTACTAAATAAAGCATCAAATAACAATACAAAAAAATACACCAACTTTCATAACACTGAAGAATAAAAGATATAGCATATGAATCTTATTGACAATAATTATCCCTAACGTCTGCCTATCAGAGCAAGTTGAAAGCAAGAGATGATGAAAGACAAACAAGACCGATAGAGACTCAGATAATAAAGACAGCACACATACTTGAGTTCTCTTCAGATTCTCCATCTCAACTTTAATTTCTGCCATTTCATTCGCTAACTGAGTACACTTTGCTTCTTTATCTGCTATAATTTGTTCTAATTCTGCAGCTGATTTACTAGGTGGCACCACCGCTGCATTTCTAAAACCCAACAATCCCTTCCCTCTCATTCTACTAGCATATAGTGGATCCGCAGCCATCTTTATATCACTTCCACTAGTTGTAGAACTAACATTATGCTCACTCGTATTACTAGAGTAAGATTCATTATTATATTTTTCTGCAGATCTTTCTTCAAATGCATCCAAACCCATACTTTTCTTGGACTTGGCGTCGTTTGGAGCAGACATGTTGTTTTCAGCAACTCCCTGACTAGTAGCTGACGAAAAACAAAAACCGTTTCCTTGATGATTAATTTCCGACTGTTTAATACTGCCATCTTGATTATAAGAAGACCAATTACCAGTTCTATTACCAGAATCTAACGGATCAACATTAAACACACCCGTATTTTTATCAATATAGTCTAATGGGTTATTAATTAATCCACATGTTTTCTTGGAAACTGGATTATTAGAAGATCCCATACTAGTATTATAACTGGGATTATTGGCCGATCCCGTACTACTATTATAACTAGGATTATTAGCCGATGCCACACTACTATTATAACTGGGATTATTAGACGATCCCATACTACTATTATAACTGGGATTATTAGCCGATCCCATACTACCATAAGCAGAATTATTAGATAACACCATAGTGCTGTTATAACCTTGTTTAATAGTTGACGACCCACTACTATCATAGACTGAATTATTAGTAGACCACAAGCTTGAGTTTCTAACAGGCTCTACTTCTTTGACTCGCTTCATTACATCATAAACGCTCTCGGAACTTCTCTCATTTTTTCCGATTCCACTGTAACTTTTAGATCCAATATCACTAAGCGATGAACCGCCTACTTTACTACCAGTTTCTACATGACCCCATGGCGCCAAACCAGACTGCACAGCCGATTTACCAGTTGCTGCACTAGCCATGCTGCCGTTCGACCCCTGTTCACCGGCTTCCCTTCGCCTACTCATCATATTCTTGCGTCGTGCCTGTGCAATCTGTTTAGCTTTAGCTGCGTCGCGCAGCAGACAAACGACTCCATCTACGACGGAAAACATTAACGACTGGGAGAGGAGCTTGTGAATGCCGCCTGACCGACTGACCAGTAACTGAGCAACAGGTGGCAGCACCTCCAGCTCTTGACGTATGATTGGATCGTCTGGGTGAAGTGGACCATTCTCTTCAAGCAGACTGCAAAAATATCTGAAAACAACAAACCACTCACTTTCAGCAGGTTGCCAAAATATTTACAAACAACAAACCATTCACTTCCAGTAGGTTGTCAAAATATCTAAAAACAACAAGCCATTCTCTTCCATTAGGTTGCCAAAATATAACGACAGTTTCCTGTCTTGAAAACATTTCAGTGACGTGACAAAAACTGGATTTGAACCCTCAACCTACTGATTAGCAGTCTAAACATGTAACTGATCAAACCTATATCTCCGTCAGATTTGGGTTGAAGTCAAAATTCATAGAGACATATCAGTCACAAGCTGATCAGAGATTCAAATGTGAAATCTTGATAGAACTAACTGATAGGACAAACGATAAATCATAAAACTGACATTTAACTATTTCAAGATCTAGCTTGTAATATTTTATATTTGATGTAATGAATTAACAAACTTGCATTGCATAAAACAGACATGATAAAAAATTATCCCCAGAAAGTGAGATGGCCAGAGAGAGGGAGTTAGCGAGATATCTACAGAGAGAAACAGAAATGTCTAGACTACTCTACAGCAACACCCAGACATACAAAGAGACTTACGAGAAGAGATTATCTTTGATATTCTGCTCAGACTGCTCGCTCATTTTTATCTCATCATCATCTTTCTTATCAGATGCCTCATCACTGCTATCACTTTCATCATCAGTAGCATCATCATCATCTGATTCACCATTTTCACCGCTGAAGCTTCGAGAGAAGGAGTTACGAGAAGATGCAAAGCTGCCAGACCGAGCAGATCTGTTGGGTTGATTCTGTCGCGCAGTCGACGACGAAGTAGAAGTCGAGCGAGTGGAAGCCATTGTTGCCTCTTCCGGATCTGCTCGTCTGGATAATCTAGGGACGAGTGGTTTACCTGGAGAGGGTCCAGAAGGACGGCGGAGTAGTGACCCAAGGGTCGGTCCATCGTGCGGTCTATAAAAGAAAATTAAGTTGTATTATGAAAATTCCATTCGATTCATCGGTATATACAATAAAATTAAGCTGCATTATGAAATTTCATTCAATTCATCTTATCCATCGTATGATGAGGTCTTTAGCCATCTGGTTGATTTTAGGATTTTTAGTAATCTATACAAAAAGTTGTTAAGTAAAAAACCTGCTTGAACTGTATAAACTGCATGTATACACTAGTCCTGCCAGAATATTTCCTCAAATTTATTCATCATACAGCTCAAGAAAAAGGTTCAACGGATGATGATGATAAGACTGAGCTACTGGCTTTTACATGATGACTACAATATAGCTTTTACAGAATGTTTTTATATGAAAATGGTTTCAATAACAAACATTGACAGAGTATATGTGCACTTACTCAGTAAGTATACAGAGCACACACGTGCTTACTGAAAGTACACAGAGTGCATAGACACTTAGCAAGTATACAGAGTACATGCGCACTTACTCAACAAGTACACAGAGTACACGCGCACTTACTCAACAAGTCTACAGAGTACACATGCATTTACTCAAAAAATATACTGAGTACACATGCTCTTACTCAACAAATATACACAGTACACATGCACTTACTCGACACGTATACACAGTACACAAGCACCTACTTAACAAGAATACAGAGTACACATGCACTTACTCAACAAGTATACAGAGTACACATGCACTTACTCAACACGTATACAGAGTACGCATGCACTTACTCAACACATATACACAGTACACATGCACTTACTTCGTGGCGGGAGTTATGGCATATAAGCTATCTCCATAAGCTGAAGGGTCAAATAAAACATAATCAGTGGAAGCACCAGTCGTCGAATTAGGTGGATGAAAATCGTAATTAGGATCGTCAAACTGGTATCTCGATGAAGCTCCAAAACTAGCCAGCGGCAATATACGATTTTTCTCCTTCAACGGCTTCTTGTGCTTGTTCTTGCTCTTCACAAGCTACCAATGAAACAATGAAATAATCAAGGTTACATAAAGTGGGATAATTTAACTACATATCACTTTAGAAACACATTACACTGTATAGAGGCCTATAACTTATATGTTTAAAAAGAAACGCACAAATATTTTACAACAATATATATGAACATTCATGGGCAGCATACAGTCTTTTCAAAATAAACGATTGGTAATGATCTGCTGCCTAAATGATGTATATAGACCTCTTATAAAACTTGTTTACTGTGTTACCGTTAAAAAATCACCTTGTATATTTCTTCATTCGATGGATATCCTCTCAATGTAAGATACCCCATCTAGATATTTTATGTAAATTATATTTCTTTATTTCTCCCTCTCACTCTTAGTGCACTGCCTACTGGCAGGTCCATAGTATATAACGCCTCCACGCTTCTCTTTCTCCTCTTTTATCTTCATGTCTTCGTATCACGGCCTGCCCCTGCCTCTTTTCCATTCTATTCTACCTTCTATGACCTCTAATAAAAGACCTTCCCCTCTAAGGACGTGTCCTATCCAACTTTTCTTCCTATTTAACAATACATTTATCAACTGTCTATCTGTACTAACTCTCTCCAAAACTTTTTCATTGTAACCTTTTGAGTCCAGCTAATTCTTTCCATTCTCCTCCATATCCACATTTCCAATGCCTTAAGTTTACCGATATCATCCTTCCTTAAGGTGCATATATCACTTCCATATAGTAACGTGGTCTAAACCAAGGTTTTCACTATTTTTATCTTAGTGTCTTTCTTTAGAGTCTTTGTTAAAAGTTTTTTCCTATTACCGAAGGCCCCTTTTGCTTGCGCAATCCTTCCACATACTTCAGTCCTGCATTTCCCATTTTTGTAGTATGACCCAACTATTTGAAACTCTTCACACGTTCCAATTTCATACCATTTAATGTGATTTAAACTTCAACTTTATTATGGGACACTCGCATCACTTTTGTCTTTTTGATGTCGAGTATCTTACCGACTTCGCCACTGGCTTCAGCCAGTGGCGAAGTCGGTAAGATACTCGACCGCGGATCAGCATGTGCGGGGTTCAAATCCTTGGCTCGCCCGTCACTGACATCGCTTTCGAGTGAGGAAGCTGACATTAACCTTAGCTTTACCAGCTTTTTTAATCTTCATGCCATATTTCAATGCTGTATTTCACACTATCCATTATCTTCTGCAGTCCAGTCTGGCTGCCTGCTATCATTCCTTGGTCATCTGCATATCTTACATCTTGTAACAATTTTCCTCCAACTTCTATTCCTTCTTCCAAAATATTTTTGACAAACAACTGTTTAAAACAAATGTAAAAAATCCCATAATAGAACAAAATTTCCCCCAACACATTGTAAAATTCCCTGACATTTGCATACACAAGGAATTCCAGGTTTTCCAGAAAAGTGGCAATACTTGATATACCTAGGTTTTCCAGAAGAATGGCAACCCTGTATGAGCTAGGTAGAAGAAGTGTGTCACAGACCTGAAAAGCCTCTTGAAATTATTCAGTTAATTAGAGATAAAGACACTTATTAGTTACATAAAAGAAGACACGTGTACCTGAAAAGCTTCATCATCTTCTGGGTCTCCAAGAATATGATGAGGCAGGGCTACGTAGTCCTTTCTACTGGCAGCAGCCGCAAGGCTCTCAGCAGCTGCGGCGTCTACGTCATAGCTAGCTCCAGCAGCTGAGCCCTTATCTTCAGCTGCTACAGCTGCTGCTACAGGTTTCTTATCTTTGTTTGACTTCTTAGAGCTCTTATCTTCATTATTGTCTGCTGAGCACTTAACCTTGGCAACCTTACCTACACCATAGAAATAACAAACATAGAAAGTAAGAATAGCAAAAATAACAATAAAATCACAGTTAACAGACTATGAGTTATCAGTTCATATGAGTTAACAAATTTTAACATATCAACATTTATATTAGCTAGATGCCGCGTGCATGATAAAGAGGTTAGCCAATATAGTCCTAAACGGGTGTGCACGTGTACCTAGTGGTAATGTTTGATTACTACATTATCCTTATAGAATAGCACCATTGGTAATTACTAATTTTATACACTATATATAACACATGTTAACGGATGACTGAGACTCCTACTAATATTTAGAATCTAATACTGCCTAAAATAAACACTCGATTAAAGATGGCATTCGCATAACTTTAAATATCAGGACTAACTCTTGAATTATATATATATAATTCTGTTGCAGCATTTAAGATATAATTGATATTTACTAACAAATGCGTTGTGATCATTAACTTCAAGCTCAACGCCAAAATTATATTGGTCAACCAATGACAGCAATTCAATGATCTTTCAGGCTGATTAATCGATCACTTACTTCATACAAAAACACTTCTAAGCAGTGGATTAACTCTACTTTGAGAGTTAACTTTGCTCGATCTCACAGGTGACTCACTAAACCTCGAATCAGTGAAGTAAATAAGATTATTTGATCTTTTTACAGTCCACGGTTTAAACCACCACTAAGGGTTAAAACTCAGATTATCTGCTTGGTAAAAAGGGTCCCAACTGCAACAGTTCAGCATTAGCCAGCCTAGATATTACATTTCAATATTAATAATGGCATATTACGTACCTTTAGGTTCCACGCTCTTAGTTGCCTTTTCTTCTGCAGCGTGTTTTTGTTTGCTAGCCTTTTTTCCTTCACCTTGCTTCGGGTGACCGCTACAATTAGTGTATCAATACATTCTTAAGAAATTTAGTTCATAACAATCATTAACCTTGAAAGTTGTCAATGTTTATATAATTATTATTCCCAAATCAAACCAGTATTTAACACGTTACATTGAATTAAGTAAACTTGTAAATTACAGGCTAAATGAAATAAATTAGGTTTTAATTGAAATATAATTAGCACTTTATATATTACAATTATTGGAATTTCAATATTACAATTTCCACATTTTATATAAAGTAAATAATTGCAGCAGAAGGCAGAAACATTCCTATATACATTAGAAGGTTAGAAAAATGACTTTAAAGAAATATGAAATAAGTAGAAGTTTCAACGTAGTTGTTAGCAGAGTATCTATATACCTGGCTTTTCCTTTAGAATTCTTGGCTGCTTCTTTTGCATCCAATGAAAGCTAAATCACAATTTCAAACATAGTCATTTGTCCTTTTGTACTGGAAATTAAAAGACTTTTACGAGTTACACAGTTAGATGATTCAATAGCAAGTTACATAGTTAGATGTTTCAATAAGAAATTCGTAAGAAGATATGAAAACGAAAGTTAAGAAAATCAAAGTGGTTGAAAGAGTTGTATGCTACGGACATGCACTTTAGGCAGTACACTAAGATAGATAGATAGATAGATAGAAAGAGAAATTATATTAAAATTTAATTGATCCTCTAATCTCTAACTCAAATATGTCAAGTAAAAAGCCTAAATTCCGATTCAGAGTATTACCAGCTCAATGAAATTCCAAGCTCAACAGAATGCAATCACAAAGTTGACTTAATTAAGAAAGCTTTAATGGTAAAAGCAAAATCTCACATGATTCCCTCCATCACTATGATGTTTACTGTTAATGACTCTAAGAAGATTTTCCACTTACCCCTAAGTATCTTTCAATTAACACTTCTGAGAACAACTCATTTTGCCATTAAACAGCTGGTAAAGCTAATGTTAATGTCAGTTTCTTCACACGAAAGCGATGTCAGCGACTGGCGAGTTCAGGATTTGAACCCTGCACATACTGATCCATGGAGAATATCTTACATCACATCAATTTGTCGTTAGTAGATTCACTAAGTGAGAATGCAACGGATGATCAGGTAAATGTATCATGAAATTACACGTATTTTTATAACTAAACATAGAATCATATTGAATTTATATTCACCGTCACTGACAATGCACTCGTGTGAGAAAACTGACGTTAACATTAGCTTTAACCGCTCTTATACCAAATATCATTTTTATTTAGATAAGGAGAATTGCAGGGTGTTCTTTCATGTAGTCATTTTGTGTATAACTATATTAAAGAACAGCCAACAAAACGCTAATGTAATCAATATGCGCACAGACTAAAACAGACACCTCTTTTAGTTGATTTCTAATATAATCTATATGCGCACAGACAACAGATACCTCTTTTAGTTGATTTCTAATACAATCTATATGCGCACAGACAACAGATACCTCTTTTAGTTGATTTCTAATACAATCTGTATGCGCACAGACAACAGATACCTCTTTTAGTTGATTTCTAATACAATCTATATGCGCACAGACAAAAAAAAAAAAACAGATACCTCTTTTAGTTGATTTCTAATATAGTCTATATGTGCACAGAAACAGATACCTCTTTTAGTTGATTTCTAATATAATCTATATGTGCACAGACAACAGATATCTCTTTTAGTTGATTTCTAATATAATCTATTTGCGCACAGACAACAGGTACCTCTTTTAGTTGATTTCCATCAGGACCAAACGTCTGGATGTTGCAGATGACACTCTGACAGTCCGGTGTCAAACATTCACCACCGAGTAACTCCTACAGAGTAGCAAAGAAGCAACTAAAAATAGCCAGAGCCAACTTTAACCTCAGTTTCCAGTTATTAGCAAGTCAGTGACAGGGAGAGCACTGGATCTGAACCCTGCGTCTGTTGATCTGATGTCAAACAACTTGCCAACACGCCTCTATCTCAACCTAAAAATCTATACCTTTAGCTAGGTTTAACATTCGTTTCCCTACTAGACTTCTACTGTTAGGGATGATCCGTCAGTGTTTTGAACCAGCAACCGCTTGTTTTTTTACAAGCAAACATTCTATCAACTCAGCCACAAGCCAACTAATGATTTATCAATCTATGAATCTCACATTAGTCACGCCATCATTAGACTACGAAACCAGTCAATCTATCAATCAATCCATCAACCAATCAATCAATCGAAAATTAATGTCCTGTTCCTAGTCATAAGCACAAGGCAATGTCAGGAACGTCTCAAGCAGATGCTGCAGAAACTGATGTAAAATGCGCTTAGAAATTTAATTTTATACAAATCAATCAGTAGCATAAATTTTGTTATATTTTCTAAACTTATCAAGATGAAAAGTAACGAAAAACTTATAAATTTCCTAATCTATCTTCAGCCAGCTTCTAATATTTCCATATTCTTAAATATCACCAGTGTTTCAACAACTACAATAAAGGAATCATTTTGACACTCAAGTTACGCATATACATGTATATTGCTATGGTCTAATATACACTTACTGACTTATCTAAAAATACACAGTTTAATAGTATTAAGCAAACCTTGTCAGATTTCTTATCCAGATCCTGTTGCTTTAGTGATCTCCAGCAATCCTGATGAAACTCCATCACACATTTAGCCTGGCATTTTATTCTCACGTAGCCCTACAAAACAATGAATGTATCCAACACCCTGTAATGTATGAGCTTTATACAGGACGTACAAAACAAGCCTGTGTTCATTTTCTCCAGCTACAGGCTACATTAAGATGAGGATAATAATAGTAATAATTATAACAAAAGTTTAAAGTCCGTTTCCTCATACAAGATGATGTCACGGACGTCCCCCCATCACATGTCACTACAAATCTATTCACCCCAAATGATCTGAAAAAAATGTCATATCAGTAGGATATGACACAGTGAAGGGATAAAATTGTAATTTTATCTGCAATTGTATTGATCTGTAATATGTATGTATTACAGATCAAGTAGTAATATGTACCTCGGACTTGCCACTATACAGAATACTAGACAGATAAGCATAAAGTACTATTGCATGTTCTACAACATGGCGGCATAGGGAATAAGTTACCTTGAATTCAGGGTCAGAGCAGTAGATCTGGTTCTTCAAGTGACCCTCACACCTCTCATAGCGACACACCGCATCGGGAGCGGGAGGATTCTTACAAACCATCAGCAACGACTCCAGCACTTCCTGCATCAATCAATCAATCAATCCTAAATATTAACCACTCGACAGCAGCATATTCTACATAAATCAATCAATCAGACCTAAATCTTAACCACTCAACAGCAGCATTTCCTACATCAATCACTCAATCAATCACTCAATTAGACCTAAATATTAACCACTCAACAGCAGCATTTCCTACATCCTACATCAATCAATCAATCAATCAATAAAGCTCAATCTTAGCCATCCAAAAGCAGCATTCCCTATATCAATCAATCAATAAAGCTCAATCTTAGCCATCCAAAAGCAGCATTCCCTATATCAATCAATCAATAAAGCTCAATCTTAGCCATCCAAAAGCAGCATTCCCTATATCTATCAATCAATAAAGCTCAATCTTAGCCATCCAAAAGCAGCATTCCCTATATCAATCAATCAATAAAGCTCAATCTTAGCCATCCAAAAGCAGCTCCAGCCAGTTGGCAAACATTAGCAAACAGTCTACCTGGAGATTTGGCTCAGTCACAGAGTTCTCAGAGCTCTGGGTGAAGCTGGATACAGAACTCAGTCCAGTATCAAACTTCAGTTTTTCACTGGTACCGGGCCAAACACACGACCCTATGGCGTTACCGCAGTTCAGAAGCCTGAGGGCCTCCTCACAGCTACCCTGAGCTTCAGAGTACCTGAAGCCACAACAACAGCACAATAAATACAAGACAAATCAGTAGACGCTACTGCTGCAATCTACTGATAATTACACCAGTAAACTATCTGCATTTAAAATGCAAAACTTAAGGCCAGTAATACTCGCCTGCATTTAATTATAATTATAAAAGTATCTCTCTTAGTGCACTGCCTACTGGCAGGTCCATGGTATATAATGCCTCCACTCTTCTCTGTCTTCTGCTTTCCTTTTCATTTCCACATATGAGTGAGCCCTTAAATCATCTAACATACCTAATCTCGGCATGCCCCTGCATCTTTTCCTAAAATTATACTTTCTATGACCTCTTTTAATAGACCTTCCCCCCTTAGAAGGTCTACTATAAAAGTAACAACAATTAAAAGTTAAATATACCAAACAGCAGCAATTTATTGACAAAATACAGATTCACAAGCTATTTAGAACAAGACAAAATGCATCAGAAATTAATTACCACGAAATTTCAAACACTATACATATATAATAGATATATTAATGTTGGTTTTATAAAATGTAGACACATTATGTTAATAATATCAAAACGTTAGCAGCTAAGTGCTTGACATCCTCTTTTTCCTCACAAGGACGATCTCTAATATATGCCAGGTATTTTTCAGCATTAGGTCAATCCTAAGTTAACTAGTTAAATATTGGTTAAAAAAAAGCTAAAGCTAAGATTAATGTTAATGTTAGTTTCCTCACTCGAAAGCGATGTCAGTGATGGGTAAGCCCAGGATTTGAACCCCACACCTACAGTGTCTAACTAAAATTTAGTTAGACACTGGCTCCAGCCAGTGTCTAACTAAATTTTTTATTGGTTAACTAATCATGGGTAACACTACTAGTATGTTAATACGTCAATATACCTGTTCTGCCTAATGAAAGCCTTAGTGAGGCCCAGATAACCAAGAACCTCCATTCCTGACCCATTCTTACTGTCAGCTATGCTCTGAAACAGTGCCTGACCCTCAGCTATCTCCTGCAGAGTTTAGTCAAATAATTTAACAGAAGTACTAATAGTATACATAAGACATTTTATATATACCACATATAGAGTATATATATATATATATATATATATATATATATATATATATATATATATATACACACACACACACACTATATATATATACACACTATATATATATATATATATATATATATATATATATATATATATATATAGCTTATATACTTTATATACATATGCTTTGTATACTTATATAGCTTATATACAGTCACATTAAATTTAACACTGTGATTTGTATATTTGCATTAAATTTAATATCTTCATCTTTATACATTCACCCATGTTGTGTCCGGGTTGCAGAAGAATAGACAAATCTTGAACTAAGCACCAAATCAACATCTGAAAGGGAATTCAGTTGGTGAGAGCCTAGGCTCCAGAAATTGCAACAAATTTTTAAAATCCTAACTATAGTTAAACTGGGATTCAAGGCACGATGAAGATGATGATCTTAACATGTTCACCATAGATATAATTCCGGGATATACGTCCATAAATAATTCAATTAAGTTGTTAATCGATACCGAGGGAAATTTCTTGAATTAATTAATTAAATTTAATACAAGTGACATTACATCCTACAAATACATAATCTTACATTAGATGGCGATATTAAAATTTTGTTAAATAAGAATGATCATTTAATTCAATACAAGGCACATTAAGTCCAATAAATACATAACCTTACACTGAATGGAAATATTATAATTTTTAAAAATAAAAACGGCAACCTTTAGTAGATGCGAACAGATATGAGCCAGGCCTAAACAATAGTTCAGCACCGCCTTTGAGCGATTTGCTAGCTGTTGCATAAATCAATCGTTAAATCAATCAATCAGTTAACTAGTTGAGCCAGAAACAGAATAAACTATAGTTTCTATATGTTCACTACCATAACATTAATTTCATATTTCTTCATAGTATTATGATAATATTATTTTTATATTAACTTTATTTTCGATATGTTCACTATCATAACAATTATTTCATATTATTTTGTAAAAACAATAACAAGGAGGATTGTTTATTGAACTTCTCTACTCATTAAATAGTAAATTTATTGAGCTATAGTGTTATTCTCATTCCACTGGATTACCTGCTAATGGATTATATCTAAATTCATTTGTACATTCGTATAATAGCTGATTTATATAATTTCTTTAGAGAAATATCCGAATTTCTAACAACTTTTGTTCACTCCGGTTGACCTTTATCCCATACGCACGCTCAGCGTTATGCACGCATCACTGGATCACTCGCCTGCTCAACAAATCTAAATAGTATGGCTGAGGTGAGCATAGATATGGCGTTACAGAGAGCTTTGAAGAAAATAGAAGAACTAGAATCTGAGCTAGCCTTCTATAGACAACTATACAAGAAAGATTGTAGCCCATCCAAGTCCGAAGAGGAAGAAATCGTTAACCGTGAAACGGTATGGCTTCTCCCTAGAGGGAAAAACGCAAGAAACTACGAGAAAGCTTGCTAAAAACAGCTTAAAAACCAGCAGGAGAAGTAGATAATTCATCTTCAACGGTATCTGTGGACCCAGCGCCAAACCTGCTAAAGCGCAGAAACCACCCCAGTGATCATCAGCAAAGTTGATCAGTATGATCCAATTAAGAAATTTTATTTTTTTACTTGAAAGCAAAAAACTTAAATTCAAAGCTGCTTGTCTAAACAACGACCAGGTAAAAATAAATGTTGACACTCCAGAATATATGTATGAAAATAAGCAGGACACACATATCTGAGTTGTCGTAAAAAATCTACACTCTTCCTGTGATCCGGAGGTAATCAAGGCAGAATTACAAAATTTA
This sequence comes from Enchytraeus crypticus, assembly GCA_905160935.1. NCBI lineage: Eukaryota > Metazoa > Annelida > Clitellata > Enchytraeida > Enchytraeidae > Enchytraeus > Enchytraeus crypticus. The sequence continues at coordinate 1,599,354 of CAJHZI010000452.1, read as the reverse complement.
GATTTCAAGATAATCCAGGTTGAACCTAGGATTAAGAAGACAGCTGAAGGGAGTGTACCTCTACCTATGTTTACTCTCGTTTTTGATACGACGGAAGACATCAAGAAAGTTTTCAATATTCAATACTTATGTCACATGAGAGTCAAGATTGAGGCACAAAGAACCAGTAAAATAATTCCCCAATGCAAAAGATGCCAAAGATTTGGCCACACAAAAAATTTTTGCTATCGAGATTTTGTTTGTGTTAAATGTGCTGAAACCACAACTCAGCCCAATGCACTAAAGCACAAGACCTGCCAGCTAATGTTCAAATTGCGGTGAAGCTCATCCAGCAAGCTATAGAGGCTGTGTGATTGCCAAAGAACTCCAGAAACGAAGGCAAGACCCCTCACCACCACTACTACTACTACTCCCGCAAAGCCAGCAACTGTCCAGAGAGGTGTCACATATTCCATGGCAACCAGAAAACAACAAGAAACAGCAACTCCAAATGAAATCCAGACGTCTGATCTGAGGCAAATGTTTCAGAACATGATGGAGATGTTTAAGACATTTGGTGAAAGATTAAATGTGCTAGAGGCTGAGGCGAATGCGTCATCTCAAATCCTAAATTTTAATAATGAATAGAACTGACTTAAAAATAGCACTTTGGAATGCCAATGGCATTCTGAATAAGAGAACTGAATTAGAGGTATTCCTAGGTACTCAATCGATCGATGTCTGTTTAATAACCGAAACACATTTTACTAGCGAGTCATATCTAAAAATAAGAGGATAAAAGTTTTATCACACAACTCATCCAGACAACCAGGCGAGAGGAGGCAGTGCTGTGGTTGTTAAGGACTCAATCAGTCACTATGAGGAGAGGTGTTTGCAAAAACCAGAAATGCAGTTAACACTAGTCTCCATCAAATCAATAAAACAAACTTTAAATGTATACTGTCTACATTCCACCGAGACATAATCTTAAAACAGTACAATACAAGTTACTTCTTCAACAGCTTGGTGAGAGATTTATTCTTGGAGGTGATTTCAATGCAAAGCATGTAGAGTGGGGCTCTAGAACTACTACTAAGGGTAATGAGCTTAGCAAAGCCATCAAAGAACTGGGTTGCAATTTTCAGTCAGCAGGTAAGCCAACTTACTGGCCAACTGATACTAATAAACTTCCTGATCTGTTAGACTTCTATATCACCAAGAGAGTTTCATCAAACTTCCTCCATATTGATGATAACTATGATCTAGACTCTGATCACTCTGCAGTAATTTTCACGTTAAGTGAGAAAATAATCAAAAAGGAAACTCGGCCTACTTTGATAAATAAATCTACTGATTGGATGGGATTAATCTTGTGATCTGCAAAGCAATATTAACTTGAATATTACTTCAAAAACGAAAGAGCAGCTAGAAGTTGAAGTGGAGATATTTGTTAGAATTGTACAGAATGCAGCCCTCGAGTGTTTCACTCGAGAAAACGACTCCATTACTGCAGGTAATAATTATCCGATTGAAATTAGACGTCTGGTGACTGAGAAGAGGAAGGCAAGACGAAGGTGGCAGCAGACTAGAGATCCAGGGGATAAAACTATTCTGAATAATAAAACTCAACAACTGAATCCAGAAATTAAAGGAAGAATCAATAAATTCTTATTTAAGCAATCTAACGACAACTCATCAAGGCGATTACTCTCTATGGAAAGCTACAAAGCGAATTTAAAGACCCATAGTCTCAATTCCTCCTATCAGGAAGGGAATAGTCATGGGCCAGAAGCAATAAGCAGAAAGCTGACCTGTTTGCAGAAAGCCTTTTTGAGACGTTTCAACCAAATCAACTACAGAGTAACATACCACTCCATTTCATCCCTAATAGTATTTCTGAGGCTATCCCGTTCACTACTCCTAAAGAATTGGCTCAAAAGATAAAAACTAACTTAAGTCCAAGAAAGGCTCCAGGATTCGATCTGATCACTGGATTGATTTTGAAAGAATTACCTAGAAAAGGATTAGTCATGTTGACTTACTTAATTAATGCTGCATTTCGTCTTCGATATGTTCCAGATAGCTGGAAAGTAGCAGAAGTTATTATGATTCAAAAACCAGGTAAGCCTCCTAATGACGCTAAATCTTACAGGCTTATTTCTCTCCTACCAGTCATATCAAAACTTTTTGAAAGTTACTGCTGAGACGGATGAAACCCATCATTGAAGAAAGTAAGTTAACCCCAGATTTTCAATTCGGATTTAGACAAAAGCATTCTACTATAGAACAAGTACATCGAATAGCTGACGTTATCGAGAATGCATTAGAGAAAAAAGAAGTCTGTACAGCGCTATTTCTGGATGTAGCTGCTGCTTTTGATAAAGTCTGGCATGAAGGCCTAGTATAGAAACTTAAACAGCAATTGCCACTACAGTACTCAGAGATTTTAACATCTTATATCTTGAAGAGAACATACTGAGTAAAATATGAAGACGAATATTCTGATCTCAAAGAAATACATGCAGACGCTCCACAGGGCAGTGTGATTGGACCAATCCTTTACCTGCTCTATACTAGCGATATTCCAGTTATGAGGGGAGTTACTGTGGCCACATTTGCTGATGATACAGCCATTATTGCAACAGGTAAGGACCTTACCACATCCACGACAAGAGTACAAGCAGCTTGTAATAAATTTCTAGAGTGGACTAACTCTTGGAAGATTAAATTAAATGAACAATAGTCTATCCATGTAAATTTTACGAATAAAAGAATAAAGAATCCGCGAAGGCTAGCTATAAATGGTACAGTTGTTCCCTACGAAAATTGTGCTAAATATCTTGGTATGAATCTAGATAGTAAACTGAGATGGAAAGAGCATGTTAAGAAGAAAAGAAATGAGCTTAACCTCAAATATAGGCAGTATTACTGGCTTATTGGACGAAATTCTAAACTTTCGATACGTAATAAACTAATAATTTATTGTCAAGTGCTGAAACCAGTCTGGCTTTATGGATGTCAGATGTGGGACTGCACAAAATCATCAAATACTAAGATCATACAAACGTTCCAGAATAAGGTGTTAAGAAACATTGTTAATGCTCCTTGGTACGTCAGAAATGCTGATATTCATCGAGATCTGAAAATACCTCTGGTAGTAGAAGAAATACGAAAGATGGCAACAAGACATCAAGATCGACTCAGTCATCACATCAATCCTCAAGCTCTTAAACTACTCGACCAACAGCATCGTGCCCGAAGACTGAAGAGGACTAAACCCTTCCAATTAGTTTAATCAACATTTCGTATGAATTTAAAGAATTAAGCAACTTAATAATTAATATATACCTTATTATCTAGTAACAGCTGAATTATTTAATATCGAATGAATTAATTTGAATGATCCAATAAACTGGTCTGGAAAAGCTACTTTCTATTAGTGTTTAGGCTTTATAAAGGTTTTATAGAGCAAGAGTTAAGATTTATTTTAAAGTTGTAAAATCTAAGTGTGATCGATGGATTATTTTTAGTTAAGTTTATCTATAAGACTGCTTGGACAAAATTAATGGTTGGTCTTTGCAGACCAGTTTTAATTCTTAATTAAAAATAAAATAAAATATTATTTTGTAGACACTATGATACTATTACGGGCTGGAGCCAGTGGCGAAGTCGGTAAGATATTCGACCACAGATCAATAGGTGCGGGTTCAAATCCTGGGCTCTCTCCCGTCACTGACATCGCTTTCGAGTGAGGAAACTGACGTTAACCTTAGCTTTACCAGCTTTTTACCATTATCTTTACAGTAATGATTTCACCTCGTTATTGTTATATTATTTGTAAGTGCTTCGTTAATTTCAAAAGAATTTTTTCAAATCTTAACAATCGTTTAGTTCATATAATTTCTATTTTTCACAGGATTGTTTTCTATATGGTACACCACTGTTTATTTCTCTATGTTGTTTCTCTATTTATTTCTACATGTTACAGGCATTAACACGGAGCATTAGATTTCTGATATAACATAACATAATCTTGTCTCACAAATGCCACAGTGGTGCTAAAATAGAACAAAGAAATAAATAAATAAAAAAATTTAAATAAATAAAAAACAAATAAAATTTATAAAAAAATTAACTAAAGTAAAAGCTCAACAGGTAAATATATTACTAGAACAAATGGATTATTGACAGAATTTTTCAATAATTTTGCAAAAAAAAATTCCCTGAATAACCCCGCTGCAAATTCATATGAAAAATTAAATTCAAAGACTCCTGGAATCACTTCAAGTTCAAAGCATATAATATAAGCATATAATATATAATCAGCATTTTATGCTAAACTGAATAAACTCCAGTAAATAAATTGAACAATAACTATTAGCGTAATTTTGACATTTATCAGAGGCACAGAAACAAAACAAAAAAAAAGGCAAATTTTCAAAATAAATGGAAGAATAGGGGATTGACTGATGATATGTTATGGGACAGAGAGGAGTGGAGAAGGTCCATTCGTGTCCCAGCCCTAATTAAACTGGGATTAAAGGGAAGATGAAGGCAAAAGTCAAAAATAAAGAAAACAAAATTTGAGCACTTTAATGTTAGTATGCACTTAAATTAAAGTCATAGCAAAATTAGTTTCTGTCTTTCTAAGAGTCTACAAAGATAGTAAAGTGTAATAGTTTTTTACAGTGAGTAAAGTTTTAAAAATATTTTGATTCCAAACCGTTGCAGGACAATTCCTGTAATGTGCAAGCGCTCGCCTATACTGAAAAATAGCAGACTGGTAGTTGCCATCTAGTAGAGCTTTAGTTCCAGCCTGTAGAAAATATAATAAAGCATAACTCTTAATAATGCAGAGTTATTACAATTTAAATCAACTGATTTAAATCACAATTTAAATTAAAAATAAAAACAGAATAAAAATTAGTAATAAAAATCAAACGGTAGACAATAAGCAGGTAGAATTTGTGCTCCTTTTTCTTGAATGAAATTCAAGTTAGCTTCCATGGCTTGCAAAGGATTACATTAAATATTCAACTCTTCTTCCTATCTCTTAATACATTTATCAACTGTATGTCTGTACAAACTCACTCAGAACTTCCTCATGTCGACAATAGATAATTGCTATAATATGATAATGTTTAAGCAGATTTCACACACATGACTTTGCAACTGAAATCTCATCATATCAAAAATGTCAAATATCGAAATACATGCAGTATAAAAGATATAAGCGCATACCTCAGACCAAGTATCCTCATCTTCATCTTCGCTGGATGTCACGAGGTCTGGCAGACACTCCATGAGCTCATGATCCTCCAGCTTCTCTTTATGAGGCAGCTCCTCTGGTTCTGACTTGGGTACCTCAACATCAGTTCCATCTGGCTGAGTGGCATTAATTTCATTGTTTAGATTTACTTGCTTTGTTACAGCATCACAAACCTGCAGTACACTGGCACTCATCGTGATGAATGCACTGCCCGTTCAATGCCAAGAATGTGATGGAGATTTTGCGTCCAATTATGATAGAGTAAAGTTGATTTACGTTACAATTTTAATAGCTTTGATCTTGCTTTCATATAAATAAATTTACCTACAAAATGGACATATAAAAATTTCAATATACACTAACAAACTATATTTTAATACTAAACTGTAAAAACCCTACTGCAGTCTTGTCCACGTCAATCATAACCTTAGCAAAGGCATCTTTGGGATGTAAGTTAACCTAACCACAACCCAAGCCTAACCCTTCTCTGAGTAACCACTCTCTAGATCACAAAAGCACTCCCACCTTTCTAGTGTACCTCGACATTTGATTGCTATCAAAGCAGCAACTTCTATGTTGGACAACACTGCCAGAAATGATTTTCTTAAGGTCAGATGATTTTAAAAATTCTTTTTGAAGGTTTTGAAGTGAAGCCATTAATTACTGATTATATTTTTTCATTACCCACATAGCCTAAGTAACTTTTCCTACTGTATGCATCTTAAAGCTTTTTTGTATTTTTATACTGAAGAAGCTAAATATGTCTAAATTCAGTTTCCCTTGACATTTATATTTTCCTTGACCATTTTCAAATTCCCTGACTTTGCCAGGTTTTTCTATAGACTAGTCAGCCAGACTACCCTCACCTGACCCCCCAACCTAACCCTAACTACAAGAGGCAGCAGCAGTGGGGTTATCAATGTCAATAATTCAACATTACATCTTATTATTATGTTATGCTTCTCTATTCATCAGAGACGATATGCGGTTGCTAGGCTAAACAATCATTCTGACACTAACTGGTAAGATATTTGTGCATTTTGTTTGAAATACACATGAAAAACCTAAATAGTTGTTAGGAAATTCATCCAGGAGTATGTGTTTAGCAGGTAAAGTTGAATGACCTCAATGGCACAGAAAAAGGAAATTAAATGTTGTTTATGATCTGACTTAGATATTGGAATCTGCGCTAAAAAATAGTCCGAGTAAAACGAGATAAACCTCAAATATATAAGTTTTAAATGAAACTGAACAAACAATAAAAGGTCTAAGATAACAGATCTAAGCAAATTTAGTATTATCTTTTTGTTTGAGTCTAAAATAAATATAGAAATTAAGGGAATTATCCAGAATTCCTCCCGTTTCACGTTTAATTGCAAAACACGACGGCCTATTTAATCGTCAAGCTATTCCTATTTGTTAGAAATGACATCAGTTTTGGGTTATATCTCATTTATGTATTCATTATTTTGTTTCTATTTTTGTTTCATTTTTACCCAAATGATCATTTAATTGATTTTTCTTATGATTTAATTATAAACGCCGTCATAGCAAAATTCATAGATATTCGCACAAAAATACGGAGCTCTACGATTCAGTAGTGTTGCCAGATTTCGTGAAACTCTCTTGTTGCAGCAATAAAACTCTAGCCCAAGTGCTGATCGAAGAAACCGCTACACGCCGGTTTTCTTTTTTCCGGGAATCCTAAGCAAGAACAATAACTTTTCATTTAAGAGATTTTCTTTAATTTTGATAGCATCAGCCAAATTTCCTACGCTGGCTACTATTTTGCCTTATCACCTTTAGTTTCTGAATCAATACTGGCAAGTAGGTACACAGCCTCAAGTTTAAACTTAAATTTTAAACTTAAATTGTTAAATTGAATTTGTTCAATTTTAAACTACAGAATCATTGATAACTTTTGCTTATTCCAAACGAGTGTCAGGATTTTGTTAATTCATAATCTACTATTTTACAAAAAGAACATTTCGAATTTCATTAATGCAAAGGATCTTGGTATAAAAGCACTTCACGACAGCATAGTCGCAATAGCTCGAACCAATGAAATGAACAAAATTAAGATTAGAATTAAGTACAGGTTGCGCAGCCAGTGTCTAAAGTGAACGAAACGAAAGGGAACTCTAGTTCCCCTAGATATAGACTATATATATAAACATAGATATAGACTATATATATAAACATGTATATAGTTCTCAATTTTTCCGAAATGTGTTCCCCTTCTATATAACATTAGATACTAGGAAAATGCATTATAAAGTAAAGTACTCTCAGATCAGCGCGGCTGGGATTCGAACCCACGAGGGTTCAATTCACCTCAAGATCTGCCATTTAAAACTTCATGACGTTACACCCATACGCTATTGAGACATTCTAATAACATAATGTATTTTGGGCTTCCCTATAATATACATGTAAATACATAAAAGGGCAAGGGCAAAAATTCTGACCATTCCCCTAGCTCTCAATTCCCATATTAACCTCTGAGCACAGCCGTTGATTGGCTCTAGCCAATCCGATAATATTGTAGCTATTTGGTATGATGCTTCTATCTATTCTAGGAACTGCTAAATTTTTGCAGAAAAAACCAAAGGGAATTCCGAAGTTTTCTATTGGAATACAAGTAGTCATCGGCGCATTATCAGAGATTCCGGTGGCTTCCATCCCCAATTAAAAAAAATAAATAGGTTTTAAAGCTGATAAAGCTAAGGTTAACGTCAGTTTCCTCACTCGAAAGCGATGTCATTGACGGGCGAGCCCAGGATTTGAACCCCGCACAAACTGATCCGCGGTCGAGTATCTAACCTACTTCGCCACTGGCTTCAGCCAGGAAACTTTGATTAAGAGATAATACGTATGAGTTCTTCGATTCTTTTCTCGATCTTATGATTTCAAAGCAAATTAGGTGATAATTAATAAACAAATTAATAAGTAAATTAATTAATTAGTATAAATTCAGTAGGCCCAAATTAATTCATAAAGTATTAAGTAGGTCTAAATTAATTACGAAGTAAATTAATAATTCTTGGCGGAATTTAGAGCACTTATTTAGTTGCGCGTCAATAATCCAAGTTAAGCTACATCGTCCTCGGGTAGTACTTTGTGGGTGACCACCTTGGAAGACCGAGTGTTGACAGCTTTGAAGGAAAAAATCCCAGAGTGATGGAAGGTTATTCTTAAATCCGCACCGGCTGCAATTGATGCGCCATCAAAAGGCAACGATTACTAGTAACTAGAGAAGGGAATTTTATGAATTTCTAGAGTTCGGGTTTGGTTCAGTTCGTTGAAAATGAAAGTTCGGTTCGGTTCGGGTTCGGTTCTAACAAGGGTTCGGGTTCGGTTCGGGTTCGGTTCGGGTTAGGCTTGCTTTCCAACTGGCAAGAGTTCAATTCGAGTTCGAAATGGTTTGGTTTGGATAATGTTGCAATTGTTTACTTTACTTATAATAATCAAGGCTATGACAAACATGTTTAAAATGGTTTATGGTAAATATGCTTAAAAATTAATTAAGTCATAATAGCTGCCACATTTTTTAACCTGGGTAAAAATATGACAATGAAAAAAGGAAAGAAGTGGTATTTATTCCTGTACATTTCTTAAAATATTGTTAGTTGACCAACAAATGTTCATAATATAGATAATTAGCTTTATTTTTGTATCTGAAATATTTTCCTTGATTATAAGGAACAAATGGAATGCTTCATCAATTCTTAATTTTCTATTGTCACTATAGGCCTATAGGCCTATATTATATACGTTTATAATTAAGTGGAAATGTCTTGGCTAAAATTTGATCCAATATTTCAGAGACAAAATGAAATTTTGTAACATAAAAATGTCAAATAAAGATGATTTAGTAAACATATGTACTTCCATAGAAAAATGATCATAATATACACCGTTTGCTATCAACAAACCAAAGCTTCATAATTTGCCTTAGGGTTTCAATTTGAAACTCTCAGATCAATTATGAAGTTACGAAAATAGTTATGAAATTATTTCATTGCTACGGTGCAAAATTATTTACTGCAGATAGCCTTAACACATATAGAATTTCATATATAATTATTTGTAAATCCGGCTGCAAAAATATTAAGGTAGCACACTAAAATTAGAAAAAATTTATAATTTGAATTTAACCAGAACAAATCGACCTAGATTGAGTCAAGCATTTTCAGATTTTTATGGGATACTCTCATCACTTTCGTCTCTTTCATGTTAATCTTCATTCCGTATTTCAATGCAGTATCATTCAGACTATCCATTATCTTCTGTAGGCCCGTCTCGATTCCCGCTACCATTCTTTTGTACCGCTACCATTTTAAATTTTGTGTCGGAACCAGTCTTATCTGACTTTATGTTGTTAGACACCGTAAGACATGTAAATGCAAAACTAATATATATTTGCATTGTTCTTATTATCTTTATTTAATGTCAGGCTGGTGAAGAAGACAGGAACTCCAAGGTTTTGGTTCAGTTCGGTTTGGACGAAGTCTGGGTTCGGGTTCGGTTCGGCTAGAGTCTGGGTTCGGTTCGGTTCGGCCAGAGTCTGGATTTGGGTTCGGGTTCAGGTCAGAGTCTGGGTTCGAGTTCGGTTCGGTCAAAAGTCTAGATTTTAGGGTTCGGTTCCGGTTCGATTCCATCTCTACTAATAACCATGGAGAGGAAGAAGGAAATGGGTTTTAAAACAAGCATCTGTGCTTCCTGAACCAGTGTGCCGTTATGTTATGTTTTTTTATTCAAATAATAAATTGTTCATAAGTGTAGTAGATCTACAGTATATGAATGAAAGGTGATATACATGTATATATAACAGAATGTCTCAATAGCTAGGGGTAACGTCGTTAAGTTTAAATGACAGATCCTTAGGTGAATAGGTGAATTGAACTCTCTTGTGTTCGAATCCCAGCCGCGCTGATCTAAGATTAAAATATGTGACATTCACTGGACTGGCTACACGGAAAATGGACTAAATTGCTTAACGGTTTATGCATATGGTATTAAAAGTGATAGACATCAACACCGTTGAACATTTCACTATATTGCGTGTTTACATTGACTCTGGATGTAGTGGAAGGTTAATCGTCGATTAATTATTTTCCTGTCACAGGCCTTGAAAGCTTCAACAGTAGCCTAGATGGGCGGAGTCTCTTCGAGCGAAATAGAAGGGAATGGTCTTATACTGAGATTTATAACTCTTCCCCAAGGGAGGGTGGGGGTCGTTTGCGGGGGCCTAGGATTACAAGGGGGGCATAATGGTTTTGTCATGGGGGGGGGGTTAAAATTAGTCAAGGGTCAGTGGGTCACACATCTGTCAAAGGGAGTTGAACACCCCAACCCCCAGTAAATCAAACCTGGTCTTACCAAGGAGCGAAAGGTTTAACGGAATATAGGTAGATACAAGAGAGAAATCGCAAAAGCTCGAAAATAAAAAAAATAACCTTGATGTTATAAAATTTGTTGGTCTATCATCTGAATGAGAAAAATACATTTATATGGCCATACATTCTGAATAACTTATTGTCGGCTTGGTGTAAATTGCAAGACTGTGGTATATAAATTTTGGTCATTATGACATTTTTTACATCATCAGAAACGTATTTTCATTGCGCATCGATCTGTGGTATTCCCGTATTCGGCTAACTGTCCGTTTTTGTATAGTAGTTAAAACACCAAAATATTTATTTATAAATATGACACTATTTACAAATAAAGGTTTTTACTACCAGCTTTACATTCCAAAGTTTGCGTATAAATGATGCAAAATTTAGCAATGCCAAGTTAAATACATTTCATTTATCATGGCAGTATTGACGTCCCTGACATCATCCTTGTATGAGGAAACGGACGTTAAATCTTTGTTATTATTATTACTTTTTAATTTATACAAAAAAAACCAACTAAAAATGTAAATCCACAGAAGTTTTCTATTACTTGCAGTAGCTGATATATCATTAGCAATTTTAAAAATTGATGATTTGTTTACTTGATGACGCAATCACAAAATAGTCTCTCCTATATTTGTTTAAGCGATGTTTATTTAAGAGATGCCACCACAGAATAAAGAAAAACCATAGAAGTGTAAAAGGCAATCTCAACCATTGTAAACATTGAGTTCAAGAATTGCACAGATGCCAACAACTAATTTTGCTGGCCGGAGGTAAATACTATATCAGCTGATCGTTATTTAAAGGCATAAATAATGTAGTTTTTGAACATTTGTGAAGCTTTTGAATGATAATGAAACACTCTAGGAGCACATTTATCGTCACATCTATCCAACATATCGTCACGACAACGAATTATTTGAAACGAATTCCTATTAATTGGATGTATATTTTTATAATACAAAATGCTAACAAATTTTATTTAAAATCTCTTCAAGGATATTCACCATTCTTAAGTTTCCGGATTTGCGGAATTTGTATACCCAAATGCGCAATAATACATCATCCTAAAACCGTTCAGAGACCGAATATCGTGAAATATATCAGAAATTACAGAAATTACTATTAAATACATATATGGCAAAGGGGCTTTGTTTACCCTCGCGATTAAATGAATCATGCTGGAAATCAAGTCGCTCTTGTTATAAAACTGGCATCGCTGAAACAACAGTCATGCCATATCTACCTATTTTAAATATCTTTGGATGCCACAGTATTGCACCAAGCCCATGATATCTACAAGTTGTTCCAAAACATTGGTCAACCATATACGCAGGCCTGTACCTGAATGGTTTTAGTACACTGTATATATGTAATTATTTATAATATTGGTAAAAGAAAAATGTTCGAAACAGAACCTTTAATTTTATTACACGTTTACTTGCATGTTTTATATACAACAAACAAATCTTGAATTTCTTATTTTCATCTAACAGTTACATTGGATACAAACCATAGCACCTTATCTAATAAGCTAGCAGTTTAATTAAAATCATTTTGTAAACTCATAGCACATTAATAGCAATTTTCTTATAAGATGTGTCATTAAGGCATCGCCATTTGAGAAGGGATTAACTGGTTGATCTGTGGAGTGCTCTCTATGGAGCGTGACAGCAGACTCTGAGTATTAATATGCACTTTAGACCTGCCACTTTGCAGAATACAAGAGAGAAATGTGACATTAAGTAGAATTATAAAATCACGAAATCAGTCAGGATTATATTGACACGAACAATACCATTAAACATTATAGCACATAGGCATGATTACTAAGAGCAGCATTCCATGATCATGATGATCATCATGATCATGGAATGATACTACACAAATAGCATATTCTAGCATAAGTTGCTTTTTTTCTCAGAATTGATGCAAAGCCATGTCCCAACATTTACTTTTGTTATTTACATTTACATCGTCATCATCATCATCATCATGATCATGATGATCATGATCATCATGATGATCATCATGATGATCATGATGATGATCATGATGACGATGATGATCATGATCATGATGATGATCATCATCATCATCATGGTCATCAATCGGAAACGAACATATTGGACAAATTGATAGTAAACTTTGCAGAGCTGTAATTGTTTAAAATTCAAGTCAAATTACAATTGAGGTCAAGTACTTATGACCGTCGTTTAGGTATTCACTAATTTCTAATTAATCTCTAATTAAGTAGAATCAAATTGAAGCTTAATTTACTTTATTATACCTTTATTATTTTTATTATTACTGAGATGACCTAGATTTTACGCTATTCTAGCATGTCGCATAAAAACTAAGGCGCATCGACTATCATGAGCTAGTTCTTGTTATCTATTTGCAGGATTCAAAGCTGTATCTATGACACCGGTAGGTCTGGTAGAATTATAGTGAGCCCCCAATCCATAGGCATGTCTATGGTACCTGTTAAAAGCAAAACATACATATCCTCAGTACTTAATTATTCAATATCGGTCAAGTTGTTTGTTAGCATATCAGCAAACGTATCTGTAGGGGCAGGGTTCAAATCTGTCACTAACAAACTTTCGAGAGTGGATAACGACGTTTGATTTTAGCTCACATTACTGGAACACTAAAATTAAATGATTAATAGTAATTAAATTTTAGATGACTTTAAATTAAGCGGCTAAATAAAATGATCAATTGTAATTTTTCACCCTCAATTCAGTATCATGCCAAAGTTAAGATCCATGGTGCATACGAATAAATTAATGGAATACACAAATTTCCGATGCGTTTTTCTAACAGCAGGAAAAATTGTCATACTGGCAGTATTTTTTTACACTGTAGAATCAGATCCGTTTAAGATCTCGCCTGACTCTGTAACAAATATTTCTTGAAGTCATTGCGGAGAATCGACTTACAATAAAGAATATAGCAGGGTCAACCAGATATCATACTTGGGCGACTAAAATCATATTAAACATTTACTATTTTACGATAATATAGTAATTACGCGTTCAAGTGTACTGTCTGGGCCCATACAGAATAGACTAGTCAACTACAAGTGCCACAATGGTGTGCTCTTACTGAAAGCACACCATTGAGCACTGAGGGCATTCTTACAGATTGTAAGAATATGTACACTGAACCTGTCACTTGAAAGAACACAAAGAGAGAGAGAGAGAGAGAGAGAGAGAGAGACAGATATACAGAGAGAGAGAGAAAACTGAAGTCCATTTCATCTTCGAAAGATAATATCAGAGAGTTTAGATTTAACAAAGTTACACATAGAATAATTGTATAATATTATAGTTACGTGATGACGAGTGGCGCCGCCCCAGTGAATTGTTCGCCAATCAGAACACTCGACCCCTCTGCCTGCAGCACCTCCACTGGCATCTCATACACGTCTGATAGCGCTCTAATCTGTCACATAGAATCAATCATACACGTCTGATAGCACTCTACTCTGTCATACAGAATCAATCATACACGTCTGATAGCACTCTAATCTGTCACACAGAATCAATCATACACGTCTGATAGCACTCTAATCTGTCACACAGAATCAATCATACACGTCTGATAGCGCTCTAATCTGTCACACAGAATCAATCATACACGTCTGATAGCACTCTAATCTGTCACACAGAATCAATCATACGCGTCTGATAGCGCTCTAATCTGTCACATACAATCAATCAATCAATCAATCATACACGTCTGATAGCGCTCTAATCTGTCACACAGAATCAATACAGTATTAATAGTAATAATAACCACCGACAATTTCTATAGCGGGGTCATGGCCGGTGTCCGGTCTTCGAGACTGCTTTACAGGTTCCTGGCAGGTTATTATTAAGTACAACCGATTTGTTTAGTATTTTTTAAATACTAACCAAATAGTAGTTCATTTTAAAAATAGTAGCAGTAATTTTTTCTGGTTAGTATCGTTAGATTTAAAATAACAATTTGAAACTTGCTACACCAAATCGTTTTTCACTAAACGATTTGGGCATGGCATGGCTACTTAGAACCCATTAATTAATTATATTTACTATACTGTATGATAGAGATGAGTGGAGGCGTGATATACCATGGACCAGCCAGTAGGCAGTGCACTAAGAGAGAGAGAGAGAGACTGTATCTCAACTTTCCTTTTTTCTCCTCTAATCTCAATGTTTCGTGCTTACTTGCTTTCATATACAACCATTTAATCAAAAACTTAGTTGCCTATGTCAGTCTCTCTCATTCTTTCTCTATCTCACTCCTCTCAACGTATGTATTACAATTCTTACTATACTACTTTACTTACTTTACTGATACTTTATGAGATAATTTACTGCAATACCCAACTGATCTTTCAGTTTTACTGGCTCAACTAATCATTTATATTACACTGTACAGACTTAGATCTTGTAGGAGCACCAATTTTGGAACACCCAAAACTTTTACTTGAGTAATCCAGTAATTATTATTCTTCTTCTCTAAGTGTCGTGCCTGTTCCAAGCCTTGGCGGTCATGGTCATATTCTTCCATATTGTCTCTGTTCATTGTTGCTCTGATCATCTCTGTTTCAGTTAACTAATCCATTAATTATAATTACTATATAAAACAGCATTTGTTTACTTCAGACAATTAAGAAAATTCGAGAATAAATGAACAAAGAATTAGCACCTGTTCTGTCCGTAAACATACGACAAAAGTCGTTCATTATAAAGCTATTGAAAACAGTCTTAGAATCCAAATCTACTTACGGTTAAGTACGGGTAGGCATTGACTTTGTTAACGGGCCATTTTAAATATCAACTGCTCGTTAGGAAGTATCTTTCGAGAATGAATGTATACAATACACCACCCACTAAAAAGCCTAGTAGGAAGAAAAGTAGAAATTGTGAAGCATGCAGCAATATGCTGGATTGAATGTCTTGATTTGCTGCAAGCTTAAAACAACTTTATATGTTTTATTTTGGACATGTTCCTTTAGGGCACATGTCAGTGCGTTCGTGGCCTTTGTGTCCTTTTTCACTTCGTCTCATATGTTTCTTGCGAGTGGCGTGGCCTAAAGTGAAATAAATATGATTCAATTCAAATACAGTAAAATCAAATACCTCTGTATGACCACCCCATTCAGGTGTCGCCTCCACTCTACGACAATATTCTTCAAACTCAGCTGCAAACAAACAGTCAAGGTTTATCATTAGGAGATTTGAATCGGGTAATGAATCGCAAATGAGAAAGAAACAAAACAAAATGAGCTAATTATGCAATTTTCGAAGCAACTCTCATTTCGAGTGGGTCAAGTAACTTTTATTTTCGCTAATAACTCTTAAGCCCAAATAATAACCTTATTAGCGGTCCAAAAATCTCAACTGAAAAACACATGGCAGACATCTCGCAAACTATATACACATTCTAAAGCATTTGTCGCGAGGATTATAAATTAATAACTTTTGCAAAAGAACGACTTACCAACTTTTATAAAGAACGACTTATGAACTCTTAAAAGGAGTGATATATCCATTCTTAGAACGTAATTTTGATGTCCCAGATATTGCCTTAAGGTAAGGAATCGGACGTTAAATTCTTATTGATATTGATTGATTGGTTCTTGCAAAGAACCAAATCTTTATCATATCTGTCAAATATATTTAAGCTGAGGCTCCTTTAGATTTATTAATCTACTTGATGAGATAGGCGTTCAATGTTCACGTGATCCATGTTGATCAATAGAGTGCTCACCTGTGAGCAAAAGCGAGCACACTGTAGCAGAAATATGTACCTTAGATTATACACTTGACTGCTTAATAAACAGTGGAGAGAAGTAGAGAGAGAGAGAGAGAGAGAGAGAGACAGAGAGAGAGAGAGACTTAGAGAGAGAGAGAGAGAGATGGAGAGAGAGACTTAGAGTGAGAGAGAGAGAGAAACAGGATGACATAGTTGGTCTAGTATGGAGCAGTACAAGCAGTAAGACAAACCAGCAGTGTACAGTTCTCCAGTCGACTCGTGGATGAGAAAAGGCTGAAAATCCTCACAGTGTGAACGCATGTGTGAGGCAGTCTGACGTCGCAATGTTTGCACGTTAGTCTGTACGCAAAATGTCAATAAGCTCATGTAAAGTTATTCCACATACAATCAGCATGCTAATAGGTCCACTCTAATAGATGTGTGCCACATCAAAGCTTACACGCTTACACACATTAAAATGCTCTAAAAAATCATCTACCTTCCGTGTATCGCATCAGAGATAACATGTTTACAAGTAGTAGCATGATATAACAAATAATTAATTAACATAATTATGTGCGACACTTATAGTTAATAACGCAATCAACATCATCATCTTCCCTTGAATCTCAGTTTAATTAGGGTCGTGTAAAAATAGAACTTCTCTACTCCTCTCTGTCGCTCACCATATCATCAGTCAGTCCCCTATGTTTCACGTCCATCTTAATCACCGCATCCCACGTCAATTGTGGTCAACCTATCTCCAAACTTTCTTTACTACATCCTCGCCTGCCTTCTCACAGCATGCCCATCTCAATCTCGACTGAGCCAGCCTATAGATCTCAAATCTCCTTCACAGTTAAAAAACTTAACACAATGTAAACAGACAGACACTCAGAGCTTCATTCTTCAGAGCTAACACTCCTACGCGCAGTAATGTAATATCTGTCCAATACACTTACACACATCTATACGCACAAGATACACAATGAAGTCAATGCGAAAAAAAACATATTCGACATAGCCATAACGAAATAAAATGTCAATTTGACTATACAAATCATTCAAGTTAAATTTCTGAATACTTTGAGTAGCCGATGAATTGCTACAGCACAGCTCTGTCATGTGACTTAACCTATATGTCCTATCATTAACTATAAATATAACGAGCCAGTGTCTGTCTGTCTGAGGTGATGCTGACTATTGCGCCCCTGGCGAGTATATAAATATAATGACAGCAACCTTGACAAGCATAAATAAAGCAAGTCAAAAGAGATTTTACAGAAGTTTATAACAACTTCAATCATGATAAAATCAAATCAAAGAGGTTTTACACAAGTTTACACACCACTTCAATCAAGCTAAATTCAAATCAAAGGGATGTTAAGGGAGGTTTAGAGTCCACTTCGATACAGATAAAATCAAGTCGCAGAATACTTGTAAGCTGTACATAAATATTACCTGATTGCCTCTCACAGACAACTGATCACATATTGCAGAGTATAGGCTACAAGAAAAACAATATACATGTAGAGAGTTCGGTTTGAAGTAAGTTACCGTACTACTAGAGATAAACTGTCAGAAACGGTGTAAAGATTATATACACAGCATTAGTATATTCAAAAAATACTTTGAATAGAAAATCGATAAAGTGACTAGTGAATCAACAGATGACTTATGATTTATGATGATTTTTGATGACTTATGATAACAGATGATTTATTTTACCACCTCTGAGATTATGTCTAAAGATTAATAGCCACACTTAAATCAACAGTCAGATATAGTTGTGAATAAGAATCTGCAGTAAGACATTCATAAACTACAACTGCAGCACCTGTCCTAACGTGACCCGTTTTCTGAGTTGAAAAATATTTTAGTATATCAATAAATTGCTACAATTGGATAGGAGGCACAGTTAAGGCATAGCCCTACCAATGCATTAGACTAACAATGTAACAAATGTAGAGCATAAGCAATAGATTAACCAGCATAACCATCAGCGAGACATCAGACTGCAAAGGTGCAAGGTTCAAACCTAGTGCTTAAATCATAACCTATATGCTTTTGATAAAGAAACTGACACTAAACTATGCTTTTAAAGTTCTGTTTACCAGTGTATCGAGCGTATATTAGACCTACCAATCTCCATCCGATGGAATCTAAAATAAAAATTAAAATCATTGCTTAAAATCAAAAACATTAATAAAAAATGTACATGCACCAGCATAGGAAGCATAATACTGTATAGGCGTCATAAGCATAATACACAAATGTTATACGCATACTACATCATTAACTTATTCATTGGCATAATACACAAAAATCATATGCATATTAGATTGTAAGCATAATATACAAAGCTCCATACCTAAAGCAAACAATAACATTATTAACTTACAAGTATCCTGCGATTTTTAAATAAATAAAATTAATTTAGAAGAGTCTTTGATAAAATTTGTAAAAGCAATAATTATAATTAGGTAATAATTTTGACACCAGGTAGAATTACTTGCTAATCCAAAAGTAAACAGGCCTTTGAACAGTGAATGCGACTCCACTACTAATTTTAAATATTAATAATAATATTAATATAAATTATAATTATTACTATAATTATGCTTAACTTAATATTATTACAATTGAGAAAAGACAGAATAGGTAGAATGGAAAGAAGGAGAAACAGAGGCAGACTGAGATTAGGAATGTTAGATGATTTAAAGATCCACTCATATGTGGACATGAGTAGGAAAGCAGAAGAGAGAGAAGGCACTATATGCCATGGACCTGCCAGTAGGCAATGCACTAGAGGCTAGAGAAAACTGGAGAAATTTTACTAAAATGCTCAGTTTTCAATTATGCAAATACGTTTCATACACTTAATGTAATTAAATTAATTACAACAAGTCAATCAGCGATTTTTATGAAATTCAATTAGTACACTTATAGAGTTAATTCTTGAATAGCACCAGGGATACAGCAAATATGACAAAAATAAATTAAATAAACAAAATAAAAAACAAAATAAAAATCTAAGACTAAACAGAACTCCAATCAACTGCAAACTCATGTACTAGAAAACTAAGTCTTCTACAAGTCACATTTTATTACAAAAATTTTAAATCTATATTAATGCTAAAGTAATTAGAAATAGTTGAATACTTAGAATTTTCAACCATTCTAATATTTACAGATTTGACTATAGGCATATTTAATTATGACAAATTCAAAGAAGCTATTACTCCCAAAACTCAGACATGGAGAGTTACCCAGTAATAGAAATTAAGATCTCAAATTATAATATTAATTCCTAAATATAAATACTCTCAAATATTAAAAACGCATATAGTCACTTCGTGTTTTAGTTTTCCCCGTGTTGTGTCCAGGTTGCTGGAGGAAAATACCAACCGTGTAAATATGCACGTGTTGTAGAAGGCTACAAAAAAACTAGATCCAAACCAACGTCAGAAAGGGCATTCGGTTGATGAGCGCCTAGGCTCCAGAAATTGCTACAAAAACTTAAACGAATGGAAAAACTTCAAAAGAAGGTCTATTCGTATCCCAACCCTACTTAGGACACAGATATGATATCTATATGGATTATCTTCCCTTAAATCCTAGTTAGGATGTGGAAAGATAATGATGATGTATATAGTTACTTCATGATTACCTCTTTGAGTGAGAGATTTCTCAGTTGCAGAAGTTCTAGAATCTTCTGCTGTTCAAGCAAACGCGGCCCTGTCTGATTCCTCAACTCTTGCTCTCGTACATTCTCTGCTTGCTCCTTGTTCTTCTGCGCTTTCTTCTCCTTTAAGAAAAATACCAAAGTTATTCCATAGTAATGCAATCATTATTCTGACAAAATATTAATTTTGTAATAACTTCTTTCTATTTTCTGTTTTCTATTTTCATGTGGGTAAGCTATTCGACAGCGGATCAGTATGTGTGGGGGTCAAATCCTGGGCTCGATGGTCACTAACATCGCTTTCGAATGAGGAAACTGACCTTAATATTAATAACATTAACGCTAACATTAGATTTTTATTACAGAGAATTATGTGGGCCTTCAATGCAATAATTAAAAATGTTATTATAGATATAACAAGAAGATATTTCTGCAGTAACACAACATAACTTAGTAGAAAATTTATTTTTCAATAGAATGCCAAAAATGAGCAACCCTGCAATCATACTTTGATGTGGAAATGGGTGTCAAACTACTAGTACTTCTGTTATTAATATTTTACACAAAAATAAAACATTTCTAAAATTTAGTATAATACTTCTTAGCATTATACAACAGTAGCCAAGTATGAATGGTCAGTTATTGTCTATTCAGTTTGATATAAAGTAAATTAAAATGGCAAGACAAAACATATGCAAAAAACTAAGAGCCATATTATTTCTCTTCAGCACATGTTTATTCAGATCGTTTGGGGTGAATCGACTTGCAGTGACATGTGACGGGTGGATGTCCCTGACATTATCCTTTTATGAGGAAAAGGATGTTAAACCTTTATTATTTATTATTATTATTGTATACCTTACGTCTGCCAGCTTTACAGGATTTCTTTTCAAGTTCTGTAAATTTAAACCCCCGCACTTCCTCACACAGGCTTTCCTCCTCGCATCTGACAATCTCTGAAATTTTCATTTGGTTCAATCCCTCTGCGACGCCATTTTCATTCTGAAACAAATCAAGTTAATAAAATACTTTTTCCGTTTAGTATCGTTTATTTTTTCATCACAGCACAGATTATACAAACGATAGGAACGTGCATGCAGTTATATAAACAAATAACAATACGAAAGAGGCTACCATAAAAGAGCCATAGCTCTGTTTGGTAATACCATAATTAGCAGCTATAGCAGAGTCTACTTAAGTCTGAAATACAAAATTTCTATTACATTACTAATTACAATAAAACCGTTGATTAAAACTTTAGTTTTCAAGGTATTTCAGAATTTTTTCTGAAGCAGAATAAGAGATCTGCAGAAACTAGGGGAAGCTCCTGTTCAGGTGGACCTCTAGTAAAGTTTATTTCATGGTCTACAAAATTTGCTCAGGGAGGTAGTGGTAGGTGATATCGATTGAAAGTGAAACAAGGCTAGAAGCCTAGAACTGATATCATTGTAAAATTCTACATTGTAATCACATACAATTATTATTGCATCGTATAATTATATCGTAGAATTATATAATGCTATAAGAAATATTCCAGATGTCAATCTGTGCATCGTAATGTACACGAGGACAGAAACTTATTTAAATCCTAAATTAGATTTACAAGGCAATTATTAGAATACAAATATTACAGATATCGTTCAGATGTGCTCTAGTAAGTTAGTAACATTAATTTTAAATAACAAAACTTTAAAAGACTGATTACCACTTCATCAGTTTCCTGGCCTACATGATCTCTTCCACTAAACTTTTCCAGCTCGGACTTGTGTCGCTCATTGAGTTCCGATTCCAAAGCAGTCACACGATCACCGACTTCCTTCTTCTTCTTTTTATCACCCTTCGGAACACTATGCTTCAATTTCTGAATTTCAGCTGCAATTGTTAATATACACAAAACAAAATTTAAGTAATGCATATAAGGAATAACAAGAGCTTAAAACAAATTCTAATTCAGAATGAATAGTTTCAGAAATTTAGGCTGCAATTTATATAACACAAATATGTTCAAGTATAAATACCGGAAAGCTTTAAATAAATTCAAGTTAACCAACATAACAAAGTTAAGAGATGAAAAAAACTAAGCAAAGGCTAAACACATATTATAGTGCACTGATGGCAAATATCTACTTTGAACATTAAACAGCTTTCCAGACACTCTCATCACTTTGTTTTTCTTGATATTAATTTTCAATCATTACTGTAAAGAAGTAATGTTGAGGCTTTCCACAATTTTTTGTAAACCCACCTTGCTACTAGCAATCGTACCTTGATCATAAGACAATATTACATTTTTCATTAGGTGACCTCCAATTTTTAGTCCTTCTTCAATGTTATCCAGTGCTTTTAACATCATTACTCTGCATAAATGTTAAATAGCAACACTTGGTGACATCCAACAGCCTTGTCTTACTCCCCACCTGATTCTACGGATGAGGTGAATTACGAAATTAATTCACTTATCTTAAGCCTGCACAAAATATCAATGACAGATTATAGAAAAATGGTTAAATATTTTAAAGCTGCCATATACTGCTCACGAAGACCACTACTTTAGACTTAATTTTAACTTGGGATTGGTTTTCTGACTTTGGATAGTAAACCGCTGTTAAACCTGCTGTAATTGGAAGAAATTACAGAGAATTGGCTTAGATCTGGTTCAGTAGTCCTCCATGCAGTCGTTGATGGCAGTAGCACTTCAGTTGAATATGTTTTAATTTATAAGGATACACTGCGACTAAATAAAACTAACCCAGCACGTCTTTCTTCTCTCTCTTATGTCTGGCAGAACATTCTTCCAAAGTTTCGTTTATACCGTTTTCAGACATCGTGATTTATTGGTTTCGTAAATATATGGTGTTGACGCTTACAGTAAGTTTTACTTAAAACAAGTGATAAAATACCAACTCATATCACGAATAATATTCCATAATAATAGACATAGAATTTCATTTCTTGTTATTTTATAAATAGTAAACAAACGTATTTCAGTTCTTGACATCTTTTTGTCTTCTCTTCATTATTAACGCAGTACTAGAGCAGCAACAACAATAGTAGTGCAATTACGCTACTGTCGTTAGTGACTAGAGGTGGGCAAATTCCTGCGGGCGCTTCCGGACCCACTTCCGGCACCCCCGTCCGGACACCCCCATCCGGGCACCCCATCCGGGTACCTCAACCGGGCACCCCCGCCCGGGTACCCCCGCCCGGGTACCCCCGCCCGGGCACCCCGTCCGGGCACCCCAGACCGGGGCATCCCCAACCGGGGCATCCCCGCCCGGGTACCCCTCAGTCCTGGGCAACCCCCGGCACCCCTTAGCCCGGGGCACCCCCGCCCGGGCACCCCTTAGCACGGGACACCTCCGCATCGAGGCACCCCCGCATTGGGTCACTGGGACACCCCGCCCGACACACCCGGGGAACACCCGCACTGGGGCTCCCCCGCCAAGGGCACCACCGCCACCTTGTGCCCCCGAGGAACCCCCGTCACTAGGGATCCTGAAGCCGCCTGGGGCCGCTGCCGTCGGGGGAACTCACGCCCGCGTGAATTCCCCGAGGGATCCCCAAATGAACCCTCTCGGGCCGCCTAGGCCACACGAGGCCGCCGGGAGGGATTGACCGAGGTCAGTCCCTCCTCTACCGTAAGAGAGCCTTGCGGCCAGTTGTTATCTCAGTGAACTGATAACGATTGTTACAAACACTCGGGAACCCGCTCCTTTTATACTGCCTCAGAGGCGCTACGGTCACGGTATTGTAGGACAGGTGAAAAACCGGTTACGCCAATTAATCGCCTATCAGAACTGATAACCGCTTATGGCTGTTTCTGAAGTCTTGGTGTCAATGCCCTGATGAGTCAACGGTAAAAACTCGGACATTCATAGATCTCTTGAAATGGATAATTTTGTCAACTGTCTATATACGTGTAAAGGTTTAAACATTAAAAGTAAGAAATTTCATATCTCGTGTTGTAAACAATACCTGGATTGAGAGCCGTGTTATCCACCTAAGAATAAACCCATCGTGAACTGCACTTGACGTCAGGGTCCAGAACCGAAGACAGCAACAGAAAACCATACCAGAAGCCGCTTTTCTCAAGCAATATACTACATTAATGGGTGAGTGAATAAGGCATACATAGCCTTTTCCGAAGGGATTAGCTAGTTGAACGCTAGAATGCTCATTGTGAAGCAGAAATAATAAATAGGAATAAGTACCTTGGACCAGTCACTTAGGAGAATGCTAGAGAAGAGAGAGAGAGAGAGAGAGAGAGAGAGAGAGAGAGAGATAGAGAGAGAGAGAGAGATAGAGAGAGAGAGAGAGATAGAGAGAGAGAGAGAGAAAGGGAGAGAGAGCAGTGAAAGAGAGAGTGCAAGAGAAAGAGAGAGGGAGAGAGAGTCAGTAAGATAGATTTCCTTACAGACTATAATGTGTATAATTTTGACTGTAATGTTTGTGCAACATTTTAAAACAATTCTACAAATTGTCTTGTCATGAATTAGAATGAACAAACTGTCAACACTCTTGCAGAACTTCTGCAGTAAGTTTTCATATATTTTATCTTTAAAGCCAACATTTTAAGTAGGACTTATCATATGTTCTGCTTCTTAACATGTTCTGCTACAGCAAACTTTCAATTTTTCTTAAAAGTAGGTTTAACGACAAGGTCAGAAGGGCTTCTTTTCAATACATCAGATGTACCGATGTACTCCGACAGGTAAATGTACGAGATTTTACTCTCTGATCAGCTTAATCGGGAATTGAACCTAGGACTTTAGAACCAGCCATTTAACACTTCATGACATTACCTAAAGCACTTCGCACTGAACCACGAGACATTCAACGAACTTTCAGTGACGTTAGTTCTCTTTCATACATGTACATGGATCATAAAACACATGGTTTTGTATCATATGATATTATTAGCGTAGAAGTTGATCGTTTCCTAGTAGTATGCACTTCTGCGCACCGATGTGTGCAAGCAACACTTGCAATCGTAGGTACTAGAATGTCTTAATAGCGTAGGGGTAACGTCGTGAAGTTTTAAATGACACATCCTGAGGTGAATTTAACCCTCGTGGGTTCAAATCCCAGCTGGGATGATCGGAGAGTAAAATCTCGGACACTCATTGGACTGGTTATACGGCTAAATAACGACTGGCTATGCGAAAATGGGCTAAAGTGCCTAACAGTTTAAACATGTAATTTAAAAAGTGATAGATATCAACCTAGTTGATTATTTATGCGTGTTTACTTTTTTCAAAGTCTGTCTACCTTAATTGTTACTGCACCACCGATATAAATAACTCATAGCCGATAGACTTTGTCAATTCAGTTTATTTGGAAACATCGACATAAGAAGACTAATCATACAAAGTTTAAAATTGAAGACTAAATATACTCAAACATACAAAATATCTCAAGGAACGCCAAGATCTGTAAACTTGAATAACTGAAAGGTTCTCTTTTTAATTTATCTGATTCACTAGATGGTGAAAAATGTTAAATAATTATCTTCTGAGTCTGAAATATGGCTTAAGATAAAACAAACAAAGAAAAATAGATATTTATAAACAAGAGATAATTAGTGATGCATTTAAAAACTGTATATAGCAGGAAGTAGCTAAGAACTTATACAAAACGATTAAAGCTCTTGAATTAGATTTAAAGAAAAAAAGCATATATATCTATACAATATGCATATATAGTCTATATCTACTTGGAAGAGTAAATTTAAAGAAAAAAATATGCATTTGAATTTATTAAACTTATCAGTTCCATTATAAACCGTCCTTTAAACATCAGAAATCAAAAGCTTCAGAATGCAATACAACTAGTCGATTTAATTTTTTTCTCTTCCAATTTTAATCATTTACATGATCACCATTACGCAATCAAAATCCACTCTCTGTTGTGTTTTGTCTACTGTAGTATTAAATAGCTAATCAGAAAAACTATACGTAAGATTCTAATCCATTATTTTAAAATTTAGCCCGATTTCTAGCATGCTATTGAAGAATACTTTCTAATAAATCACAGGCACACAAATAAGAGTTAAATATAATTTTGGAAACTACATTAGATAAAGAGAGTAGTATTGTATTTGTTCTCCAGCTAAATACAATGCAGTACGGTACGCATGCCTCATATGTATGAAATAAATGCACTTTGTTACACGTAAACAAAACGTCAAATGATATGCACGGTTAGTATTGACATACGGACTAAAGTGAATAAATAGAAATATCTGTAGGATATGACTACCGATCGACTGCAACTGTCACGTAATGACATCTACACAGTCACACATACATACAGGGTTTCCCACACGCACAAGAAAGTACACATAGACATAATTAGGCCTACTCACAAACAGCTATATAAACTAAAAATACAGTCACGTAAAAACTCAACTTTTAAACAACGGGTCAAACAAAACATTTGCTATTTGTAGCTTAGCTGTACAGCTGAAATTAATAGACAGTAATAACGTGGATGACAGACGAAAGATAAGACAGGCAACACTCGTTACATAGAAGACGCAAACTTATTCAAATCAACGGCTTCTTTGCTACGATAAAAACAGTTATGTATGTACATTTTATACAATAGCCATGATTCAATATTTTCCAGAGCATAAAATTGTGAAGATTTAAAGCCTGCGAATCACAAAAACAAATTAATTATCTAATGTATAGCTAAGAAACACAAAAAATAGACACGTATGTTATGCTCCAGTTATTGACTAAATATGAACTTTAAAGTAGTAAAATTTATTTTTAGGTTGTAAAATGGCATTAATAAAGATCATAGGTGTCACAAAAAGGAAAAAATGTTAATTCTGGCAAGGATTTGTGTTATAATTTACGTCTTTAAATCAATGCATTCACATTTATACATAATCACGCTTTGTAAGAACAAAATTTGTTAGATAAATTTGAATTTCATAAATAATTTTAGTCAAAGGGACGGACTCAACTTCATAGGTTTAATAGCCAGCAGAATTGGTTAATGACTTTACTCAAAATGGTATTTAATAGAACACAATGGATTTCGCATCTACAGTCTAACCACAAATTCGCACCAAAGATAAAAATAAAATGTGATTCGCGAGAGGCCTATATTTCTTTTTGAACAAATGTTAATAAATACTTTACCTTCTCAGACGTCAAAATGCTAACTAAAGTATTTTTGATACTAGAAAATACTCACAAATCACTAATAATTATATAAAGTTTGCGAAAGTAACTATGAAAGTAAATTCGATCACCACTCAAAAAATAAACACAATATAAATTAAGCAAAGTATAGATAAAGCATAAATATCTTAAAGCATTAACGACACTTCAAGCTTCCTAATACGTACTGTCATTGGCATATACTGTGTATATATATATATATATATATATATATATACACAGTATATATATATATATATATATATATATATGTACACAGTATATATATATATATATATATATATATATATATATATATATATATATATATATATATATATATATATATATATTATAACGTTCAGATACCTGGCAAGGTCAAGGAACAAATTCTTAGTCATATAGTTTGTCTTCAGGTTACAGCGTACTCCACAGACCGTCTAGTTTATTCCGCCATGAACCCTAAAAATCTATGAATTTAGACAATCTCCCCACCCCCCCTCTCTCTCTCTCTCTCTTTCCCTCTCTTTCTCGCTCTCTCAGTGTACTGCTTACTGGCAGGTCGATGGTAGATAAAGCCTCCACAACAGGAAAGAGTTTCTGTTGGACACTAATAAACCACATAAAACATGTTAACGACTGATCTCATCTACTAGCATCCATACACTGCTCATGCAAGTACAATTAGGACATATAGCATCCGGTAGCTCAGCAAATTTAAATTCGGCTACTGGAAACTGCTATGAATTTTGAATAAAAAGTAAAACTCTGCATAAACGAAATTAAAAGTAGCTGAAAGAAATCACAGCGCAACTAAAGACAACGCGGCAACCAAGTAAACTAAGACTAGACGATCGATACTGGGTTCTACCAATTAACACGCTCACTAGATCTAGCTAACAGACTCGTCAGAACTGCAACTAAAAGAAATCTAAACAGTTTTAACAACAGCTAACAGATTCCGCGTCATTAACACTGCAACTACAAAACACAATCACGCCAATCTAAAACGATAATCAAGAATCTTCAACATTGGCTCTGCAACAAAACACACACTTGTTCTAACAATGTTTCAACAGAATCATTAATACATTAAAAATCATCAGCAATACTTTGGGAAGTGCGTTAAGAAAATTGTTCTCAATATAAGCTACATGATACAAAAGTTAATGATAACGTCAGTTTCCTCACTCGAAAGCGATGTCAGTGACGGGCAAGCCCAGGATTTGAACCCCGCACGTACTGATCCGCGGTCGAATATCTTACCGACATCACCACTGGCTTCAGCCAAATAAATATTACATTTTAAATATAAATATGGAAATAAATACGTTACGAATACATTTATCATGACAGCAAGAGAACCCAGTTAGAGAAATATTGATAGAAAGTAACTGATAAATATACTTAGAAATCTTTATTACAACTTCTAAGGAGTTTTTCATAATTGGTTAAGAAAATTCTTAGACAAGAAACATCACGATAAAGTACGAAAAATCTACTTCATTATTTAACAAGTGCTATAAAAATTTTGATTTTAAAAGCAGCCAAAATTACATTTCGAATTATGGTTATGCATAAAATTTTGACATCTTTCCCACAACAGCATAATCAATGCTTAAATATTCAATGCCAACATGTATATATGATCACATAAAATTTAAAAACGGCTACATATAAAAAAATAGTAGGAATTAGAACTGATTATTTCAATCACACGCTGATCACAAATGATATCGGAAAATTTAAATAAATGTTACTGTTTGTGAAACTTACGTCAATTGTGATCACACAAATAAATATGCTAAACCAATTTCTGAAAAAGCAGGCTTAAAAGCACAAACGCTTTAGTTTTTATATAATTAGAGTGACCAGTAGATAAATAAACAATAGATATATAAATAGCTGAAAAGCTCTAGCAAAACCTTAGAGAAGGTGATAAAACCTCAAAAAATTTCAAACCTCAAATATTTCTTTAAACCCCAGCATATTATTACGATGAAGTGAGTAAAATGTAAAATGTGTATCGATCAATTGCAACTCAGACTCAAAGGAATGTACACGGTGCAGCTTCTCAAACCCAGAAATTGTTCAGCGACGAATAATGAGCATAAATGAATTCATAATGTAATCAAACAAACACAAAGGGACAAGTCAATGATAAGCCGTGCTCTGGCACTTTAGATAACACTGAATTAGAAACGATTAAAGCTTTAAGAAACGATCATACATGTATCACACAAGCTTACATGCAGCGCCACTAACACTCGATCCATCATTGAGCAAAACATCCGGATCTGAGCGATAACAACAACAACAACAACATTTCTCTCTCATTCTTTGTCTCGATACACTGTCCATGGCATAGATTGATAACAAACTATACACTTAAACGTAGTAACACGCTTAATGCATTAAATATGAAACAAACATATCTTTGGTTTACCTAGAAATAGAATAGCATCAGGCTATGACCAGGCCTAGTATTCGACTATAATAAACATGATTAGGTAATGGTTAGTTGAGTTTTGAATTCCAACGAACCAATAAACTCAGTCTTATCATACCTTCGTTATTCTCTGTAATAAGCATTTTCTAGTAGAATCCGATAGTATTCAATAAATAAAATTTGTTAATTTATTGAAATTAAATATTAATTTTTAACATTTATCCATTTATTAAGTTCAAAATTAAAGTTAATCTCTTAATATTCTTTTCATGCTTCACTAATCATGTCTATAACAGGCAAAATATACGAGACCGAAATTTCGACAGCAAGGACTTGAAACAGAAATTGTCTTAAGTTGACGAAGCACCTCAGCCAAAAAGCAGAAAACACATCGAATGACTCACTGACAGACAATGTAATAAGCAGAAATTATCACAACATAAATGAATAGTTTTGAGCCAATAATTGATTGTTTTCTGCAAAAACAGTTAAAAGCAAATAAGTGGAAACATTTTAATAAATCCTAATCATTATATTCATGATTACACATCCGACGAATTGCAGAATATTTACTTTCATTAAAATTGTTATGACTTATGAATTTACGTTTAATTGCACGTTCAAGCAGACACGATTTGAATGTGCAGGTTATATTTTAGAAGTATAGAAATAGTTACAATTGTACAAATATACACGAGTAGGCCTACTTAACTTCGTAAAAGCTGTGAGTGAATCTGACTAAATAAATTAAAGAGATTCAGATATATATTAAACGTGCATAAGAAATTCAAATACACGTAACATACTACTACTACTACCACTACTATGTTGCTACTAAATAAGTTGCATACCACTATACTTTTTACAAAATTTAAAATATAATGCAATAAAGTAGCAGAGAAAGTAGACTATAAAGAAATCTATCCAAGTACATGTAAAATATTTGCAGTAGTAAAACGTCATAATTTACACTGCTACAAGAAATAAGATAAGAAAGTCGATAATAATCTGCAAAGACACAGAAATGAGATCTGCTCGACCTAGCCTAATTGCGCATTTCATAATGTTAAGTTTCTTGTTTAAATTAAGTCCAATATATGCATGGCTTCGTACTATGCATTTTTATGCATTTTCAATATAGCAAGAAAACTCTGCTAAGGCAAATTCGATTAGGTCACAATATAAACAATATAATCTATTCTTAATTGAAGCCAGTCTATAAACGGCAGTACACGTAATCTAATTTTTACTTGGCCTCATACTATTATATGCTGTCATGGACGATGGTAGATTTCACGCTTAACAGTTTTATTACATGTTGAGGCGTGAAGCTTGAACAAACACCTACTCTTAAAAGGTAAAAATTGTGTTTACTACATTTGAATATTTTCGTCAGCATTAATATACCTGTATACTCTGCAACATACAGCAAATAGATAGTATCTTGCTATCTCGTTACAAGATTCTACGAGTCCTATACTACACACAGTAATACACACCCCAATAGACATACGATCAGAGATAAAACACAGACCATACATACATCAACCAATACGATACGGTCATATATATATTTACATCAATACACATATAATCTCGAGAATGTCTACCCATCAAACACTGAACGAAAGAAGGAGCGACTTTATGGCAGATGAATAATATTATTTATCGCTTTAAGAATAATAGCCTACAGTGTAAATAAAGTCAAGCATCATTATTTGCAGCTTTTGATTAATTTGAATATCGTTTCAAATGTAAGCGCCTGTACCTCACAAGGCAGAGATGTGCTGCTAGATAACACTTCATACGCCTGTTACCGTCAGAGGTCAGGAAATTGTTATACACATCAAATAATTGCTCAGAAATAATACACATTACGAAAGATAACAAGGAAAAGTGATAACGCCGTCTAGATGCTTTCTAGGTCACCAACATTGTGTTATCAAGACATTAGACACGTATACGAAGTATAAAACAGAAAAGAAATTGACAAAACGGTCACAATAGAGCGATATGCAACGATTATTAAATGATTTGATTATGCAGAATAGTTAGCAAGAACTCAGAATATTTATAAATATATTTATTCATCTACAGGCAAAAGAAGTTATTTTGTCTTTCATAGCAGTAAGCAGAATTTCAATAAAAAGGCTTTCTTCATTACATAAGTAGTAAAATTACAATATTGATTATTTTTTGCATTATTAAATTAATATTACACATCAATATAAATGCACAATTATTATGAAAATTATTAAGGATTTAGTTAGGCAGTTTACATAATTCACGCGCATCAGAGCCAATGATGCAGCATATTCAATCAATCAAGTTTCGCTAATGTCTAAAATTTATTTAATTTTACAATCATGATTTCGCGCAGTGACATACAAAAGTAGTTGTTTACAAATCATTAATTAACAGACACTGGCAAGTATCACGTAAACGAATCCATCAATCAAAACAATACAATTGCGATAAAACAGGCAATAAATAAAGCACAAATTTATACATCTATCACAACGAACAGGTTTTATAAATGAATGGAAATATATCAAATGCCTAGTGATAGTCCAGGTTGACTAAAATGACTATAATTATATACAAGTATATATCTAGCATAGAGTTCTTACACGTAAGGCCTGCAACAGCCAATGACATAGAAGCCCATAACAGTTATAACATGCACACAAGTTCACTGCACGTACACACACATCTGTGTATAAGCCAGCTGAAAACATACACACATATCATATACACATCCATATATATATATATATATATATATATATATATATATATATATATATATATATAACACATCCATACGTCTAAAAACACCTCTAACAACAGAGACTGCATATGGCACAGTTATTACATAATTTCATAGGCAATGCAGAAAGCACAAGATCTTTTTACCTGTACAAAACGCATTATTTGAAATAAACGTTTCAAGAATTTAGCTAAGTCGAGATATGTTCAACATCATTTGATTTTATGCTTAGCGACTTTAATCATCAGTTCCGGAGACCGGAAGAGGAAGATCAACTTAGCGAAGAGGTCCTCCTCAAGCCGAAAGTCCCTGGTCTCTCGGGCGTAGTAGATGTCCCTACAGAGCCGGAAGATGTAGTCCGGGTTGGGCAGTTCGTCGTACTTGATCCGGTAGTCGAGGCGATGCGTGATGACGCGCACAAAGCGATTGATGACGACGACGAATGAGGCGTAGAGTCCGACAATCCTGCGAGTGAAAACCAGAGTAATAATATAGGTTTAACGTCCGTTAAACGTTAACGTCCTGGGATGATGTCAGGGACGTCGGAAACAAAAACATATCACGTACAAAAACATACAGCAGTTGTGTACTGCTACTGTTATTGTACTGTTTTGATCTCGATATTGTACTGTTTTGATCTCGATATTGTACTGTTAGATCTCGCTCTTGTACTGTTACTGAATTGTACTGTTTAGATCTCGCTCTTGTACTATTTTGATCTCGCTCTAGTACTGTTTAGATCTCGCTCTTGTACTGTTTAGATCTCGCTCTTGTACTGTTTAGATCTCGCTCTGGTACTGTTTTGATCTCGCACTTGTACTGTTTTGATATTGCTTTCTATTGCGATCTTTGCAAACTCAATCGTCATCGCGTGGTTCGTGTGGCATCCGTCGGTGCAGAATCTGCAAGACACGTTCCTGACATTGCTGTATGGCGAGGAACCGGACATTAAATTCTTTTTGGTTGATTGATTGAGAAAAGTTCAATGTCAATTTTCTGTCTCAAAAGCATGTCGATTTGAACCCTACGCCAGCTGATCCGTAGTTAGATATACATAACCACTCAAGATACTGGCTAAGCCAATATACTAAACAACAATATACACAACTAACATTGGAATAAAAGCGTTCATTATCTCAAAATCAGTAGTTTTAATGTTAAAGAAGATTCTCGCGGTGAAATTCTACAATTAGAAACTTAACTTGTAATATACCTCTGACTTTATGTATACCTCTTATTTTCAAGTCACGCTACGTACTGCACTGCTAAAATCATAAGGTAATAAATTGTAAAATGGCTGACTAACGAATAAGAGAAAGTACACAGAGAGACGAAAAGAATTGAGAGAAAGTTTACAGACAGACGAAAAGAATTGAGAGTAAGTTTACAGACAGACGAAAAGAATTGAGAGAAAGTTTACAGACAGACGAATAGAATTAAGAGAAATAATGCAGACAGACGAATGGAATTAGGAGAAAGAATGCAGACAGACGAACACAATTAAGAGAAAGAATGCAGACAGACGAATAAAATTAAGAGAAAGAATACAGACAGACGAACAGAGGTAAGAGAAAGAATGCAGACAGACGAATAGAATTAAGAAAAAGAATAGACTACTCACCCGAGATTGCTGAAGAAGGTAAGAACTCCAGTGGCCACTCTATCGTTGAAGGACACGATGAACTGACCGAAGTATTCGATATCCCTGTGAGGTTCTCTGAGCTGTTCCTGTTCACCCTGACTGGGGTCAGAGGTTGTAGTAACGTTTCTGGGGGTGGGGCGGGGACAAACCATCTTCCAGTACCTGTGTCCCTTGTACTCGCTGAGAGTGAGAGTGGCTGAGGTCCACGTTACATTGAACCAGTCCTCTCGTCTGTCGCTAGGTCGATCTGTTAACAGTTAACTCAAGCAGTGTTAACAAGACTTGTTATACCTGTTGTTAACAGTTAACTCAATCAGTGTTAGCAAGACTTGTTATACTAGTTGCTAACAGTTAATTCAAGCAGTGTTAGCAAGACTTGTTATACTCGTTGTTAACAGTTAACTCAAGCAGTGTTAGCAGGACTTGTTATACTTGTTGTTAACAGTTAATTCAAGCAGTGTTAACAAGACTTGTCACACTTGTTGCTAACAAATCGACTGTTAACAGCTAATTCAAGAAGTGTTAACAAGACTTGTTACTCCTGTTCCTAACAGATCGAACTGTTAACAGTTAATTCAAGCAACATTATCACGGTCTGTCATACTTGGTGCTAACAGGTCAATCATTTGACAGTCAATTCAAGCAATGTTAACACTTTTAACCTGCAAGCAATAATCACACGACATGTTATACATGTTGTTGACAGACAAACTTTCTATCAGTCAAATTAACTGTTCATGAATATGACACTTGTTGCTAATAGGTCGGTTTGATAACAAGTACAGCATAAGAATAGTTCTGACATTATCTCCACTGTTGTTCCTCACGCAAAACAGCTAACAAATTAAAATAGTAAGATGGACAAAAGAAAAACACAAAAGAATCAACAAAGTGACTCTAAAAAGAGTATTACTACAGGTGAAGCAAAATGTCAAAACCTTTGACCCGGTCCATTAGTAATTTTACAGAAGTAATACAATAGTTTACGAGTTTAGTTAGACTGTTGATAGTGAAATATATTTGTCACATTTTAACATACTACTATTACGCTAAAGTGAGTTCAAAAGTAGATCTACTCACTTTCGCCAAACAATCGTTTGCTCTCCATGACTCGGCCATTAGATGGGACGTTAACGAACTGCGGAAAGATTCTCGTTACTTCACTGCAATAGCAAAATACACTGAACGATTTATCCACTGAACGTTTTATCCACTGAACGTTTTATCCACTGAACGTTTTATCCACTGAACGTTTTATCCACTGAACGTTTTGTCCACTGAATGTCTTATCCACTGAACGTTTTATCCACTGAACGTTTTATCCACTGAATGTTTTATCCACTGAATGTTTTATCCACTGAATGAAACATACTGAATGGATTTTTTAATAATCTTTTATAATTAAACATTAGAACACTATAATAATATAATTATAATTACTAACATTAAAACATTATAATTATGTAATTAAAATTAATCATTGGGATATTATAATTATAGTATATAATTTTAATAAATATAAATACACTATAACTAAATATATGTAAATATAATTAAACATTAGAACACTATAATTATATAATTGTGGAATGAAATAAGTAAAGGATATACTACCACGCTCACACAATAAACGCACATATGCGATCACATGGTACAATGAAACAAGTAAAGAATATACTACCATGCTATATATACGTATTACATATTCATTTTATATATACGAATAGTAAACCATATTATAGCTAGTGGAACGAATAGTAAACTATATTATAGCTAGTGGAACGAATAGTAAACCATATTTTAGCTAGTGGAACGAATAGTAAACCATAAAAAGTATACACCACGCTAACACAATAAATGCACATATGCGACCGCATGGTAGACTGAAATAAGTAAAGAATATACTACTATGCTAACACAATAAAAACACAAATGCACATATGCGATCACAAGATAGAAAGAAATAAGAATATACTAACACGCTAGAATCCGTTGAGCCATCAATCATGGAGATCAGTTTTTGAATGACATCAGCGTCCTCGGCAACTTCTCGCACCAGAACACGAGGAAATGTGTTAAACACGGTCTCCCCCGTCTTAAAATTATTATTTGGTTCACTACAACACAATAATCAAAGAAATCAAAGCCTAATTACTATTAATGTTACTAGCAGACCGTGAGAAGGTGAAGGTGCAGTAGATGGTGATGTTATATATTTATGTTATGTTAAATTATTGTTAATGTTATTATTACTATTAATGTTACTAGCAGACCGTGAGAAGGTGAAGGTGGAGTAGATGGTGATGGTGGGTTTGTCGCTGATGAGGTCGGCGTAGAGGGACTGCTCGTCAGGACGTGTGATGCCCCAGTTGGACTCGGACACCTGAGGTATCCGAGTCATGTAGACGTCCTTGGCCTCATAGTGGTCCAGGAATGCTTTGACTCGCTGATACGTTATAACAATACAATAAAATACAATAAATACAACCACAGTACAGTACCATAAAATACAATGAAATACAAAAAATACAACACAGTACAATACACTGCAGTACAATACTATAGAATACACTGCAGTACAATAAATACAGCACAGTGGAATACAATACAATACAGTACCACATAATACACTGCAGTACAATAATTATAACACAGTACAACAGTACAATAAGTATAACACAGTGCAATACACTGCAGTACAATAAATACAACACAGTGGAGTACAATACAATACAGTACCATAGAATACACTAGAGTACAATACTATAGAATACAATGAAATACAAAAAATTCCACACGGTACAATACACTGCAGTATAATACTGCTATGAAATATGGATGCTATGAAATGAAATACAATAAATGCAACAGTATAATACAATGCAACACAATAGAATATAATGCAATGCAATACACTAAAATACAATACAGTACAAGGCAATACAATAGAACACAATTCAATACAATAAAAAACAACATATTTCAATACAGTAAAATAAAAAACAATACACCACAAGAGACTAATTAATATACAGTACATTACAACTCAATATAATATAAAACAGTACAGCCTCATTCCTTTGAAGATGTTAATATACTAAAGAAAATTCAAAAGCCCAATTTGTATAGGCGACATTTTAAACATTGACTTTGAAGCAGATATCATGGACTATTGGAAGTGTAAATGACAAAGTAATTACGAGTACTCTTATATAGCTTAAATTAATTTCGCTATGACTGGCAATTCATCGGCGTCCAGGACAAAGTTTTAAGTCAAATCAGTTTATCTAAAAGGAGCTTGAAATATAATTTTCATATGCAGAAGAAATATCAAACTATTAAACAAGTTCAACAGGACAGTATAACTCCGAGAGCTTCTTACCCCCAAAAAATAGAATAAAATTAAAGAATATTCAATATGTAGCATTTTGTCTACGTAGATCCAAAATTTTAATCGTACTTTAGCAACAGAATCAACAAACGAAATATTGTATTGGTGTAGAAATTGACGAACATTTAAAGTAGTTCTCAATTACAATGAGTACAACTTTCTTTAAAACTCTCAAATTTAAACTTCATTTTAACTCACTAAAATGACACATTGTGACTTCTTTTACTTCAATAGCAAATTAGAGAAAATAAAAGAGATAGGTAACTGCACGTGTCATACAGGCAACAAAGCACTAAGACCAAATCAACGTCAGAAAAGGCATTCGATTGGTGAGCGACTAGGCTCCAGAAATAGCTACAAATTTTTTAAACCTCGATCCCAGCTAAACTGATTTAAGAGAATATGATGATTATGATGGATAGTGATCGGTAACACTGATACGTTAATAACATTTTTAATAATAAGTTATCTATTGTTTTAAATATTGTTATTGTAAGTTAAGTTTAAATTAAGAATTGGGAGTTAATTTATGAATAACTAATGACGACGTTAAATGCTTTTAAATATTTCTAAAATTTAATTTTGACCCGCTTGACTTGGATCTTAGACTTGCACTGTTTTGATCTCGCTTTCTCTTGTGGTCTCTGTGTACTCAGTCGTCATCGTGTGGTGTTTTGGCGCCTGTTTGTGTTGAGTCTGCAAGAGACGTCCCTGACATCGCCTTAAGGCGAGGAACCGGACGTTAAATTCTTATTGATTGATTGATTGATGATTAACCTTGGAGCCCTGGTAGAGATCTTTTAGGCTCCTGTGTTCCTCCTCACTCACTCTTCTGATGTGATGCTGGTCCACCTTCACGTGGAATATCGGCTGAAACAACGAATAATCCCAGACAACATCAAGCACTGCCGAGCTCACTCTCTCTCTTAGTGCACTGCCTACTGGCAAATCCATGCTATATAACGTCTCCACTCTTCTCTGTCTTTCGCTTTCCTCTTCATGTCCACATAAGAGCAGATCTAACAGTCTATCTAACAGTTCTAATCTCGGCCTGTCTCTGCCTTTATTTCCTTCCATTCTGCCTTCTGTGACCTCGACAACAATCCCAGATCACATCAAGCACTGCAGAGCAAGACATCTTAAACTAAGTCTTAAAAACAATGTGATATTACTAATTAAATAATATTTCACGTCATTTTAATGAATCCCATTCAAAAAAGTGTTTAAATTAGATTAAATCTATTAGATAACAGCCCGCGGCTCGTTACACCAGCCTAGTATTTATATCTCATATCACACGTCGGCTGTCTTAAAGCATTTTAAAATGGTATTTTCAGTATTCTTCAAGCAATAATCGAATAATTTCTAAGTTACGGCGTTGAAGACTGATGACGCTCATATCCTTATTAAAAAATTATTATTTCTTACAAAAATCTGAAATTTAAAAAAATTTATTTTGTAATTTTAAATTTACTAAAATAATAATTAAATGAATTAGGACAATAACTTGATTTAGGACAATAATTTGATGTAGGACAGAGAGGATTTGAGACAAGCTATTCGTATCCCGACCCTAGTTAAACTGGGATTCAAGGGAAGATTTTGATTATTAAAATAATAATTAAATAAAATTTAACATTTATTAAAAAATCTCAAATTCTGAAATCTGCCAATTACTCTTCAACAGCTCGACTGCCTACCTCGTAGCCCTCTATGGAGACTCTTAGAGAGACGCTGATCGGCGGGTTAGGCGCGTATATGCTGGTAGATAGAGCAAAGAAGAGCAATGGAAGCCATATTATGAATGCTAGAATTACAAGCACGAGCCCTCCTAGACCGTACTTTACACATTTGTGCCTAGGTCGTCCTCTCTGAGTGGGGTAGCGCTGTTTAACATTAGAACACAAGTACACGAACATTAACACAAGAACACAGTACTAGAGATAGAGCTGGTAAAAAAGCTGATAAAGCTAAGGTTAACGTCAGTTTCCTCGCTCGAAAGAAATGTCAGTGACGGGCGAGCCCAGGATTTGAACCCCGCACATACTGATCCTCGGTCGAGTATCTTATCGACTTCGACACTGGCTCCAGCCAGATAAAACTATAATATCGTACAGTGAGGAAGCGTAATATAACTAGGATACACGATGACCAATATATCTTCTGCTAAATTCAGATGAAAATAGCTGTAGGTATTTATGCACAGAAGAAAACGTATAAGACAAAGCAGCTAACAAACAATAACTCTAAACAGCTAAAAAGAAATGTATTTTTTAATAAAATTGATAATTAAGTTAGCAATAAACAAGAATGACAAATATTTGTAAAAAAACGCTGTCGTGATAAAACCTTGGCTAGCATAATAAATAAATCAGCATGAACAAAAAACTGAAACAATAAAAGTTGCATTCGAGTATAATAATAATTACTTCACATAACAACTTCACATAACAACTTCACATAACAACTTCACATAACAACTTCACATAACAACTATCAGTTTTACTAAAAATATTTCGAAAAGTTAAACTACATCAAAGATTACATATGATTTTACACTACAAAAGCGGCACAGTAAACAACAACAACAACAATTTGTTCCAATCAAAATATATGGAAATAGATTGTTTCAGAGTTAGTTTGTGCGGGTTCAAATCCTGGGCTCGTCCGTCACTGACATCGCTTTCGAGAGAGGAAACTGACGTTAGCCTTAGTTTTACCAGCTTTTTTATTTCACTAGATAATCTCTTCAATGATTCGTCAGTGTAAGCAGCCTAGTAAGGCTTTACCTCTTCAGTTCGCCTGTAGCACTTGATGAGGAAGATAAATGAATAGACATAGAATGGAATATGATAAATAGACATATAATGGAATATGATAAATAGACATAGAATGGAATATGATAAATAGACATAGAATGGAATATGATATTAAGACAACAGTAAACGGGCAGATTGATCGCACCTCCTCGGCTCGCCTGTAGCACTTGATGAGGAAGATGTTGGCGTAGATGTCTTCCATCTGCAGCCAGCTCGTGAGGGCCAGCGTTGTGTCCGTCCACATCCAGTCCATGATGGAACGTAGCTCCAACAGGAACGGCACAACCAGGAATCTAATAAATCAATCAACAAATCAATATCTTTCTCCCTCTCTCTTAGTGCAATGCCTACTGGCAGGTCTATGGTACATAGCAACTCTACTCATCTTTATCTTCTGTCTTTCTCTTCATGGCCACATACGAGTGGCTCTTTAAATTATTTATAGCATTCCTTTTGATATACCATTATTCTTGGGGGATTCTGCTTATGACGAGGTGGGCCTCCTATGCTTTCCTCAGCTTCGACTAACATTTACTGGGCAGGGGCGTCATTACCTGAGAAAACAATCCTGTTTATCCAACAGATCAAATCAATATATCAGTAAAACAATAAATCAGTATTTCAATAAATCATTAGATCAATAAATAATTCAGAATATGAATAAATAAATCAATCAATCCATATAGTCGTATGTGAACACAATGTCAGTCAGTCAAACCACTAGTGTTAACCGATTTGCTACAATAGAAAAGGAACCAGGAATCGTGGTGATATTTATAAATTTATTCCAACGCTGATGAGTTTTATAATGACATAGGCCAATCTATTTCAGTTTGTACACAAATATTTACAAGTTCAATGTTCTTCTTAAGTTTTAGTTACTTTTATTTTTGTTTCAGATTTCATTGCGCTTGCTTTGAACTACTGTCTGATTAATCAATCACAACAGTATATTTTAAATACATTTGCTATTAGCTAAATTCAGTTGCTATATACTGTAGATAGAGAAAGAGGCGCTAACAGTTTGAAGAGGTAGAGGTTGATGTAATTGTATTTCTTGGTGAGAAAGTTGCCGATGATGCGGGTGGGATAACCAGAGCGTATCTGATAGCAGGAGAGACCAAAGTAGATACACTTTGTGAAGTACCACAACTGAGCCGCTAGATTCGTCGTGAATGGTCTGAAATAGAGAGCAGATTAAACGCAATCATCATCATCTTCCCTTAAATCGCAGTTTAACTGGGGTCGGGATACGAATAGACTTTCTCAAATCCTCTCACCACACCGCCAGTCAATCCCCTATTTGAGACTTTTCCATTTGTTTAAATTTTTGTAGCAATTTCTGGAGCCTCGGCGCTCACCGCCCGAATGCCCTTTCTGACATTGGTATGGATTTATTTTATTATTTTCATTGTTGCGTTTAACAAGTTAAACGCAATAATGAAAATAATAAAATTACTATTACTACTACTTGGCAACTACTAATACTATCACTGTTAATTTGACCTGGTGATAATAATGAAAAGTAAACGAAATTTTATAAACTATCAATGGAAATTATTCAACTTCTGCGTAAATGTTTAAATGCAAACCAATTAAACTACAACTTACAAGATACTTAACAAACATCTTGGCATACAATAATTTCTTAAAGCACCATTAATATTATTAGTTTAATTATTAGATAGTAGTATTCATTATATAAGAACGTCAAAAATACAGCTACACATAATCAAGAAATCGTGATTCTGTTGGGCCTCTTAAAACTAAAATAAATAAATATACAAATAATTTAATTCATTAATAGGTTGAATTTCCGTTTCTTCATCTAACTTACTTACACTGAGGAACTAAAGCAGCCATTCTATTAAGCTCAAAAAGGATTCGTCGTCATATTGTAAAACAGAAACAGAATGGACAATGAGAATCATTAAAAAAGAAGAACTATTTGAGGGAGAGACATGGCGCAATGGCTAGTGAGTTCTCTTCAGAAGCAAGTGTCCAGAGTTCACATTCAAGTCAGTCAGAAACGATCTGGCATCCCCTAGGACCTCTAGAAGGCTAATCGTGCATCGGAGCTTGCTGGTATAATACTAATAACAACAATTAGAGTGCAACAGTCATCAATGACAACATCAAGTACTATTGAGACAAAATCAAGCCGGCGAGCAAAAAGAAAGTCCAAAAATGATGCAAATTCCAAAATTCAGAAAGTCAGTTCAAAGTAATAAGCAATAATATGGTAATAATAATAATAATAATAATAATAATAATAATAATAATAATAAAGTCTCTTTTATCTTATTTTTTAGTCCAGGGCCCTTTACAGCCCAGGGCATTAAAAAAAATATATATACAATAATAATAAAGGTTTAACGTTCGTTTCCTCACACAAGGATGATGTCAGGGACGTCAATAAGCATAGTGTAATAGGCGC
Organism: Enchytraeus crypticus; assembly: GCA_905160935.1. Classification (NCBI taxonomy): domain Eukaryota; kingdom Metazoa; phylum Annelida; class Clitellata; order Enchytraeida; family Enchytraeidae; genus Enchytraeus; species Enchytraeus crypticus. Next base: position 1,556,585 of record CAJHZI010000452.1, on the reverse strand, counting down.
TATCTGCAGAAAGGACGCTACCTGTCAGTGACTAGAGGCAGTACGAAGAACATCCAGACGTGGACGACGATGACGAGGATGATGTGGAAGATGAACTTAACGACGACCTGTTTGCGCAGGTACAGAGCTCTGTCGACTATGATGATAACAAACTGTACCAGCAGCATCGCCAGAAATGGAAACGGTACCTAAATACATAAACATCAGTAGCATCTAAAGCGCACGCACCTAAACCATACAGATATACAAAAAAGCACATGAGCATAGTCATACACAAAAAAAGCTCGAATATATACCAAATCAATTCGTCAATAAATATCTAAGACAAAAAGTCGAGCTTAACGTCAGTTTCCAGCTGGATAGTATGTCAGTGACTGCGCATTCGCATATTATAGTATACATCTAAACTACTAGTACCAACAACCGGTTAACCTCCTTTTCGTTGTTCAACAATGACATCGGGAAAGAAAAACTATAGGTAGAATCATCGCAGTGTGGTGTACAGTCTGTTGCGAAAAAGATCGCCTTTAACTCGACATAACTTTACTTTTAAATTTAATCAATTTTGTTCAATTGATCCCGAGCTCATAAGTGATTGAGACAGTAGCAAGCTGTAGACCGGTTAACAAGGTGATAAGAACAGGCGTGACATTAAAATTAGGATTGATAGAAAATGGGTAGATAGATCCGTGTTGTGTTCGAGCCGCTGAAGAACAGAATAACCGTAAACTGTGCCAGTCAAAAGGTGATTAAGCTAGAACTGAGGAAGGCTACGGAAAACCAAGCCAGAATCCATTTTAACAAGCTGTAGACTATATTAAATTGCGAAATGCTCTTTATGGAGAGTGATAACAGACTGTGAATAGGAATATGTACCACGGACCTGCCAAGTGGTAGAACACTAGGTAAAGAGAGAAAGAGACACACAGATAGATCGAGAAAGAGAGGGAAAGAGAGAGAAAGAGAGAGAGAGAAAGATAGACACAAGCCACTGCGTGGACTAACCCTGCTCTGCTTAATTAGAGACGTTACATCTTCGTTATCTGCAGCCTGCAGTAGATACAACAACACGTCTTCTCATTATAGGCTTACTGGTCAGAGTCCGTCAGTAATAACTCTTATTTAAAAATCACTTTAACTTCCGCATTAATTTGACGCTACAAATTTATAGTACATTTCACATACATATAAATCCATCGTTCTCAGCTTCGTCAAATGCACAAGAAGATATCAGGCTAACTATAATTAATTTAATAGTTATCCTCGACTAGTGATCACAATTTCTATGTGATTACACGAAAAATACCTAAATCGAGTTTGGATCTTAAAGGTTAAAAGAGCCGCAAAGAGCAACAAGTAAAGAACTCCCAATAGTGATCGAGAACATCGGTACCAAAAAGCTGCATTGCCCTACACACACTCCGTGTAAATATCTAACAATAAAATAGCATCACGGCGACTATATATAAAATATAATTATAGAGAAATACTTATAGAAGATTAAGTAAATAATATACAAGCATAATATTATATAATAAAAATAATTTACAATCATATAGAATAAAATCACAAAAATTAAAGCCTCACCATGAAATACTTTTCCCATGGATTAAATGGTAATTAACTTCTAACTGAGGAAGGAAACGAAAACCCCCCAGAAGCCATACTTTTCCCAAGCTATAGGCTACATAAAAGTATGGATAACGAAGAGATTTTGTGAAGGGTTTAACTTGTTGATCTAAGGAGTGCTCTTATGGAGCGAGAAAGCAGACTTTGAGTATGAATATGTACATTGAACCTGCCACTTGGCAGTGTACTGAAGAGAGAAGAGAGAAGAAAATATAAAGATATAAATAGAAATGATGAAATATGGAGATGATGAAGTATATAGTAAACATACGGAAGGACCAAACGACGAATATCCGAAGACGACGATGATGAAGGAGATGAGTTCACAGGCAAACATGAGAGCATAGACATCAGTGACGGCTTTGTACTGAGGACGCATGAGGTTAGTGAAGAACTGCTGCACCGTGGAGCTTAGGTTCCTCAGCACACTACAACCAATCCATCAATTAACCAATCATTAAATCATTAAATCAATCGATCGATTAATCAATCGATCAATTAATCGATCGATCGATCAATCAATCAGTCAATCACTCAATCCATCAACCAACCAATCAATAAATTTTGAAATAAATAAATATATCAATCAATCAATCACTCAATTAATCCATCAATCAATCAACCAATCAATAAATCAATCAATCAACCAACAGATAAATTAGTAAATAAATCGATCAATCAATCAATCGATCTATCAGTCAAACAGCCAATCAATCAATCCATCGATAGACCAGTCAACCAACCAATAAATAAATAAATAAATCAATCAATGAATCAATCAATCAATCAACCAACCAATCAATCAGCCAAACAATCAGTTAAAATCAGCAACATTATTAATCTCTGTCAATCAACGATTTAAAGTTTCTCAAAACAATAACCTTTCTTTCAATTACTCAATCATCATCTATCAGTTGATATATTTCATTTTTCACCACTGACACACACTTACCCGACACACCACTGACACACACTTACCTGACACACCACTGACACACACTTACCTGACACACCACTAACACAATACTTACCTGACACACCAATGACACACTTATCTGACACACCACTGACACAATACTTACCTGACACACACACGACACACCACTGACACACACTTTACCTGACACACCACTGACACAATACTTAACTGACACACCACTGATACACACACCTGACACACCTCTGACACACCACTTACCCGACACACCACTGACACATACCTGACACACCACTTACCTGACACACCACAGAGGTTTAGCCATTGACATGCTCCGATTATTCTGATCCAAATCTGCTGAGTCACTTAACTGAGACAGATCAACAGCTGGTGAGCCTGCAACAACAACAACTCCGGCAAGATTTACACTGTCGCCTGGCACCAGACTATCAGGCCTCTGAGCTGGATTAGGGGGGCAGGTAAACAGAGCAGAATCATTTGCTGTGGAAACATTAAAGCTTATTCCACCGGATATTATCGGATCATTTCCATCTAAAATTTCAACATTCTGAGATTCAATGGTATTCTCAGCGGTAACTGGAAAACTTCTGTTTCCACTCAGCTGTGAGGATGTGCCGGTCATTTGATCGTCCAGACTTCTCTGTTTGAATTGTCTTTCAATGTTTCTATCAACAGGCTCAGAAGCTTCCCCAGCCTCACTCTGATGTCTGACGAGAGAGCTGTCGAAACTTTCTGATGTTAAAGCAGCCTTCCTAAACGTTGAAGCAGGAGAGGAGAGAGAAGCTACTGCTGCGTTACTTGTACCATCTCTTGCCAGTCGGTCACACTCGCTGTCACGCTCTCCGTCTGTCACAACGTTTTCTGTCACAGCCTCTATTGCGTAACCATTCAGACGCTCACCCAGCTCATCGAGCTGGGTGAGCGTCTGAATGGTTAAGAGCCTTGGATCAGAAGACAGAGACGGGAAGTCAACGCTTCCACCTGCCACGCTGCCTCTTGATTTCCACGACCACCAGGGCTCGCTGGTGGATCGACAGGTGGAGGCGGTGGGAGGAATAATGTCCACAACTGTGGTAGCAGAGGTACATCCAACAGCGGTGCTTGATGTTGTCGTGGCTGGGTTAGGCAGAGCCAAGGTGAGAGAGACCTGTGCAGAAATATAATTAAATATAAAATAGCAAGAAAGATTCAGAATAGTTTTATTCATCATCATCACCACCATCCTCCTCCCTTGAATCCCAGTTTAACCAGGGTCTTGATACAAATAGACTACCTCAAATCCTCTATGTCCTACACCACACCACCAGCCAATCCCCTATTTGAGACTTTTTCATTCGTTGAACTTTTCGTAGCAATTTCTGAAGCCTAGGCGCTCACCAACCGAATGCCCTTTCTGACGTTGGTAACAGGATAATAAAATCAGAACAGTTTTTAAAAGATAATAAAATAGCAAATATATTGTTTGAGTGATTTGAATATTTAAACTTCTCCAAACAACATTAAAACAGAATCAGTTGTATTACACTGCAACTGCAGCAGAGTAAATCCGACTTCTGCATTGAGAGTAACCTGTCAGGAAACTATGTAGCGGTTTCAAAGACTTGTTACCGGCCAAAACAATGCTATAGAAATAGTTGAATGTTATTAATATTATTATTCTTAATCTTATTATTATTATTATTATTACTATTTTATTATATTATTATTATTACTATTATTATAATTATAATTATTATTCTTTTTATTATTATTCAGAGTGACCATTCTTGTCTTAAATGTGCAGAGCCCCAAAGATCAAAGATAAGCTAGTATCCAGTTTCAATTCAAGTTCAAATAATTTCTCAATTCTTACAGGAAGACAGAATGGTTTAAAGCACTTTATTCTTATTTTTATTATTAAAACAGAATGTTTTAAAGCCCCTTAGTCTTTTTATTATTTATGCTATTAACAGCGGAATATTTAAGGCGCTTTATTCTTATTATTATTTATATATTAACAGCAGAATGTTTAAAGCTCTCTATTCCTATTATTATTTATACTATTAACAGCAGAATGTTTAAGGCTCTCCAGTACCCTGTTGAGAGAGTTGTTGGCTGCTGCAGAAGATGTCGAAGCTGCCGATGCCACGCCCACGTCCACTGAACCACAGGTCAGCTTCTTGTTGAGGTTGTCAAGGTCGTTGCTCATGTCCTGAGCGTCCTTCCACAGCCCGTGGCGCTGAGCAACACATTAAGTCATTAAATACAGCCACTCGACAAGAGCAATTAACTTTGGGTCACTACAGAAGTGTAATAGAAAAAAATAGACTACAAAGTAAATAGATACTCATTTTTATGTAGTGGAATTTAAACTAAAAATTGCACATGTCAATCTAAATAAAAAAATAACGTACTTGATATCTGCTTGTATATAACATACTAATCGCTGCAAAATGAACATCTTCCAAGAACCTTTAAATGGAATAGTTTACTTCGTTAGTTTAGGCTTTAGAAGAGATACATGACATAAGCATGAAAAAAATAACATTACTAAAATTACTCAGAAATTAGCTTAGGAATTACACTTTAACTAGTTATAGTTTAGAAGAATAACAAATCATCATCATCATCATCATCTTCCCTTTAATCCCAGTTTAACCAGGGTCGGGATACGAAATAAATAATGTAAAATAATACATCAATAAACTTCGGCGTATAAACAAGGTCCAATACAATAAAATACAATGAAGTTTAACGTCCGGTTTTTCAAAGGAAAACAACGTCAAGAACATTCCAAACAGAACACCCAAGTGCAAAGCATTTCAAACCATCATGATGTAAATGCTTTGAACGAAGAGAAAGCGACATCGATAGCACTGCAGGACAGAAGATCATGTGTTAAAGGAGGATGTAAAGTAAAGCCAAAGGAAAACTACCTTGAGCACGACACGATGCATGAAGAGGCAGAAAAGAATGAGGAAGTCCAGAGTGGCGTACATGTCTGATTTCTGGATGCCGATGAACTTTGGAATGAAGAACTGTTTGTCGTTACCGTCCAGAGTCAGCTCATTCCATGGGAAGAAGTTAAACTGGAATAAGTACTTGATGATTATGACCGCCTGAGAGCCAGCAAAAAATACACAAATTATTGCACTGTGGGTAATCTACACAGTGTATATCTCTCTTCAGTGCACTGCCAAGTGGCAGGCTCGAGGTACATATTCCTACTCAAAGTCTGCTTTCTCGCTCCATAAGAGCACTCCTTAGATCAACAAGTTAATCCCTTCACAAAGTCTATGCCTTATCCATACCTCACGTAGCCTATAGCTTGGGAAAAGTTTGGCGTCTGAAGTGGTTTCCGGTAGTCTTCCTCAGTTAGATGGATTAATTACCATTTAATCCTAGGGGAAAATATTTCACGGTGAGGTGGGTCCCCTTAAGCCATCCTCAACTCCTGCCTTAGTCGCCTCTTACGAAGAGGCAGCAGATTGTTTGCGGTTGCCCTATTCTGCAGTGGTCCAACCATACCCGAGCACGACACGAGGATACACAATGTTCTATTGCACACATACTAGAACGTGTTATCAACATACATACTCATATGATAATAATATGTACATAAACACCAACAGAAAATGCATAAAGAACATGTGCATTTTCTGCTGGTGTTTATGTTGCACATACCGTGTGTATTTGCTAAAAGCAGTATATAAACTATGAACAATTTAAGCAGCACTGTCATGTCTTTCTATTTCGCTTTTGAAGTATAAAATGCAAACTTAAATGCTTGTAATCTATATATATATATATATATATATATATATATATATATATATATATATATATATATATATATATCATTCATTTTTTAATTTGTTTTCCATGTCAACAATAAACAACAAAATATATAAATATTATATATATATATATATATATATATATATATATATATATATATATATTCTTCTGAAGAGAGAGAAGATCTGTATATAGATCTGATCCTTAATGAACTAATCAACTGTATCTATATATTTATATGCATATGTATGTATGTATATATATATATATATATATACATGTATATATCTACATATATACGTATATACTATATATATACGTATATATATATATATATATATATATATATATATTATATATATATATATATATATAATATATATATATATATATACATATATACGTATAGATATATATATATATATATATATATATATATATATATATATATATATACATATATATATATACATACATACATATGCATATAAATATATAGATACAGTTGATTAGTTCATTAAGGCATCATCAGCGACAGCCGGAACCAAACAAGAGAGAAAACCTCAGTGTATGTGATCATGGCGACCCAGTATGTCTTAGCTGGACGAGGAATGCTGAGGAGCGCCCAGAAGAAGATGAAGCAGGGATAGGGTATAGCGAGCAGGTTGGCTGAGAGCATGACGTTAAGTATCATCGTGAAGTAGACAACTGTGTCAGAGTTGGACGTCAACGCTTCGCCGATAGCCACGACCAGACGTAGAGGTCTAGGCATTCCAGCGTGGAAGTCCACGTCAGCTGTGCGCATTGCATCCTCAGTCATGTGTAGTGATAATCTTAACACAACAAACAAATATGCAGTGATTGTCTACACCACAAACAAGTACCATGCAGCATGCGTTATGTGCAGTGATTGTCTACACCACACACACGTAATCATGTGTTATGTGCAGTGATGGTCTACACCACAAACAAGTAACATGACTAATGTGATATGTTTAGTGGTGGTCTTAACACAACAAACAAGTGTTCAGCGATAATCTAAACACAACAAACAAGTGTGCAGTGATTGTCTTCACAACAAACACATGTGCAGTGATGGTCTTAAATTACACCACAAACAAGTAACATGAATCATGTGCTATGTGCAATGATAATTTTAACATAACACCATGAACAAGTAATATGAATCATGTGTTATGTGCTGTGATAATCTTGCAACAGCACAACAACAATAGAACATGACGTGTATTATTTAATACGTTGATGCTGCTCTTAATAAGTCATTTAATTTAAAAGAATAAAGGAATTTTTAAAAAGAGGTTTATTTAAAAAACCAAACATAGAAACAAATAAAATAATAAAATAGAATAGTTTACAAGTGTTTAATAAATTGTTGTAGTTTACTTTTTCAATTTCATTGATCAAGTCACAATAATAAAAGATAACCAAAAAAGAATGTAAAATTCAACATTTGCGAGCTGAGATGGTGATATGCAGGCAAGTTGTTCAATAGCGGATCAGGAGGTGCAGAATTCAAATCCAGTGCTCTCCCTGTCACTGACATGCAATCGAACAATATTTAACTAATAATATTTAACATCATCATCATCATCTTCCCTTGAATCCCAGTTTAACTAGGGTCGGGTTACGAAGAGACCGTCACAAATCCCCTCTGTCCTACATCACACCATCCATCAGTCAATCCCCTATTTGAGACTTTTCCATTCGTTTAAATTTTTGCAGCAATTTCTGGAGCCTAGGCGCTCACCAACCGAATGCCCTTTCCTTTCTGACGTTGGTGTGGATATTAGTGCTTTAGTCACCTTCTATGACACGTGCAGTCACCGGTTGGTCAATTCTTCAAACAACCTGGACACAATACGGGGATACTAATATTTGTTAAATATTATTAACTAATAATATTTAACAAATTTAACAATTATTTAATAAATAATATTTGACAAATTCAACTGACGTTAAACTTAGCTTTGACTTTTTAAAATTTATTTAGTACTACATCATAATATCTATTAGTCTGAAGTTACTAACCTTGGACTATCATTCAGCTTTCTGGTTTGAGCTCTGTTAAATAATAAACAAAATAATAAGCATAAGAAAATAGTACAATACTATTTCTACTCGAATATTACAAAAGATAAAATAATCTTTAACTATCTCCAGTATTCCACAAAATTTCAGGTCCCAGGTACATATTCCTTTTCATAATTCGCTTTCACGCCTATCATAGCGCATTCATTTGATCAGCATGCTTATTCCATCACAGAATCAATGCTTTCCTCAATCTCTAGCGTTCTGTCAAGTGGTAGGAACAAGGTTTTATTATATCCATACTCAGAGTCTGCTTTATTAATGCCTTTATCAAATCTTTATACACACATACTCAGCAACTGAAATATTTTAATAAATCTCTGCATACAGTTTTTCAATGAGAATTTGTACCAATCATAATATCCCCATGTGCTTATATTGTTCATAGAATTTTACGCTATGATCCATTTGAATAGTTTTCAAAAACAGATATAGAATAAGCAACCTGTGCGCTTTTTCAACAGAATTAGTGCCATCATCATCGTCATCGTCGTCTTCTTCATCATCGTGATTCTTTGCAGCCTCACAGTACTGTTTTCTCATCGACTCGGTCTACAAATAGAAATTTAGCTACTAAAAATACAAATAATAGAAAGACAAATAGAAAAATTCAAAATTCAAAAACCAAAATTCAGTTGAAACAAATACAAGAATTATTCTGAATGCAGACGAAAACATCCATAATAAACAGGAAACAAAATACGAATAGAAACTGCATGACAGATGGGAATAAATCATCAAGAATTCGTTCCATGCAAATATTTCATACCAATATAATAAGAATCAAATCAAACGAGTGAGGGAGAGAATGAGATAAAATAAGGGTAGATAGAGATAACGAGAGAAAGAGAGTGAAAGAGATTACGAGAGAGAGACATAGAGAATGAGAGGGCCTCACCGCCTCGACTCTCTTGAAGAGTTCTCTCTCTAGCTCGAGGCGTCTCGACACAGAGCGGTATTCTCGAGAAATGTTGTAGAGCTGAGCGATCACGTAGTCCATCGTGTTCTGCAGCAGAGCCCAAACCACTCTCAGCGCGTCCATGAACGACGCCGAGCAAGTGCGAGCTGAGTCCATCAAATCAAGCAACAATATCAAAACCAGGAAATAACTCATCAATCAATCGATGGATCAATCAATCAACCAACCATCAACTAATAAATAAATCACTCAAACAATAAATAAATCAAGCAATCAATCAAAGAAACCTAGATTACTTGGGTCGGGATTAGATCATTTTGTAGCAATTTCTGGAGCCTAGGCGTTCACAGACCGAAAGCCCTTTCTGACGTCAGTTTGGATCTTAGTGCTTTGTCGCTTTTACGACACATGCAGTCACCGGTTGGTGTATTCTTCAGCGACCCGGACACAACACGGGTAAAATCATCACTCACTCAATTAAATAAAATCCAATGAATAAATGAATGTGAAAATGAAAGCAAGAATAAATTAACGAACAAAAAAAGGATAACATCAACAAGTCTGAATTTGTGCTATTTTAAAACAAAAAAAGCTGGTAAAGCTAAGGTTAACGTCAGTTTCCTCACTCAAAAGCGATATCAGTGACGGTCGAGCCCAGGATTTGAACCCCGCACATACTGATCCTCGGTTGAGTATCTTACTACTGGCTCCAGCCAAGACTGAATGTTATTTTATATAACTGAAATATAAAATAACAATTATTATTATCGTCATCATCTTCCCTTAAATCCCAGTTTAACCAGGGTCGGGATACGAATAGACTTTTTCTAGTCCTCCCTGTCCCACACCATATCATCTGTCAATCCCCTATACAATTAAATAACAATTATAATAATTCACTAAAACTATTTTACGAAACTGTCGCAATCAGAGATCTACAATGATGACAGCAAACCTTGAGGGGGTTCATCCTCCCCTTGCCCCTGTTCTTCCTCGCCCTCCCTCCTGCCCTTCATCGCCTCCCAGTCCTGCCACGAGAGATGCTGCTCCTCACGCGGCGAGCTCTTCATCGACGTCACCCACGATTGTTCCTCCATCACCACCGGCATCAGACTCTCCCCGCCAGTCGACACCGCTCCAGCAGAGTGCCTCTGACCGGTGCCGACGTTCTTAGCGGTGCCGATGTTCAGTGCCGTGCTGTGCCGCTGCAGTAGTCTGGTGCTGGTCTGATCGTGCCCTGTGATGTCTACAGTACGCGTCACTGCACCTAACGCACTAGACTGCTCAACCTTGCCTCGTGCCTCTTCACCCGCCGATCCACGTCGATTCCTGCCCATCACAGTCTGATCAGACTGGTTCCCTGCCCCATTATCCGCTGCTGACTTCTGCTGACTCTGGTACTCGCCCTCCTGACCGCACTCACCCAGTGTAACCGTAGTGTTGGAGCCGTCAGACAATGACGTCATCATGACGTCACAGCTGGACACCTGAATGGGACCACCCTCGTTAGATGTGGGGGTGAGAGGATGGGGGGTGCTGTAGGGAGAGGAGGGGGAGCTGGGAAGGGGACCCCGCCCCACGGGAGATTCCACAAATAGCGATGACATCTGCCCCATACTCTGCATACAGTTACAGGCATAATAGTATATCACTGAAAATCTCTGCCTGATTGATCTAGGATTCGAACCTGATTTAGGTTCGAACAACCGAACACGAAATGGGTAATCAGTACTATACAAAATAGTAATAACAACAATAATGGTCTTAGTATCATTATTATCTTCCCTCAAATCCTAGTTTAAATTGGGTAAGGATTAAATTTTTTAAAGCAATTTCTGGTGCTTAAGTGCTTACCTACAGCATGCCCTTTCTGACGTTGGTTTGGATCTTGTTTTTATGTTACCTTCTACGACACTTTACTTGGATCTTACCGCTTTGTCGCCTTTTACGACACGTGCAGTCATTGGTTGTTCTATTCATAAGCAAAGCGGACACAACACGGGTAATATTAAACTGAAATTTCCAAAGTTATGTTTCTATTTATAGTCCAATAGTAATAATAATTATACTAATAACACTAATAGTAAAATACAAATAATAAATAGTATACTAATATCAGTTTAACGTAAGGTTCCTTACCTACAGATGACATTAAGAACGTAGAATGATGACAGGACGTGGCATTCTAGGAGTCTAACAATTAGTTAGGTAAATATTTGTAAAGTTAACAAAGAGAATAACTAACGACTTCACGAGGAGACATGCTCATGCTTCTCTGTAGCTCCATCATGTGACGCTTTCCCTCCACCACCTCAAGAGCTTCCTTAGCGCCACTGAACAGAGCCGTGTTGATGATCTACACATGCACAAACACATACAAGAATTAGCGCCATGTTGATGATCTAAGCATATATAAACACATACAAGAATTATCGACATACTGATGATCTAAGCATATATAAACACATACAAGAATTAGCGACATACTGATGATCTACATGTATAGACATCACACACAAATAAAAGAACACATAAAGAACCGAGCGGTTTGTCCACACACTGATCAAACACTGAACAAACACTGAACAATCAAACACTGAACAAGAGCATCACTGTTCAAAAAGGGTAAGAACGGCATTGGTTGAAAAATGTAAACAGTGAATTGAAATATTCCTCACAAATTAACACACATTTTATACATATAAAAATAAGATACGCACAAATGCTAAAGTAAGAAATAAAAATATTAGTGTTAAAAGTTAATATTAAAAGTTATTTATTAATAAGTATCACATACAGGACTTGACATGGAGGTATAAACATTGTTATTTATTAATAAGTATCATTTGGGGCGGGATTTAGCGCACTCGGGTAAGCTGCGCGTCAACTGAACGAGGTTAAGCTCCATCGCGCCGGTTAGTACTTTGTGGGCGACCACCTTGGAAGACTGAGTGTTGACGGCTTTTGAAGAAAAAAATCCCGAGGGTATTGGAAGATTATTCTTAAATCTACGCCGGCTGCAATTGATGCGTCAACAAAAGGCAACGATTAGTAATAACCACGAAGAGGAAAAGAGGAAATAACGAAAACTACAAAAACAGTACATGCGGTATGTCATGTGTGTAGCGACAAAAAAATCATATATAGAACTAAAGACGGGAGATATAAACAAACATAGTTATTTATTAATAAGTATCATATATAAGACTAAAGATGGAGATATAGACAAACATAGTTATATATTAATAAGCATCTTATACATTACTAAAGATAGAGATATAAACAAATATAGTTATATATTAATTAGCATCTTACACAGGACTAAAGATAGAGATATAAACAAACAGAGTTATTTATCAATAAATATCATATGCAGGACCAAAAAAATAAACAAACATCTATAGGTAGAACAGAAGGTTTCTCCTCTCTCCAGTCATAACTAGCTCCGCCCATATCAAACGACAGCCCGTGTTGTAGTCTACCATGATGACTGCTGCTGGTGACCATGCTACCCGTGACCACGCCCCCAGCCACTCCCATCTCTCTACCCCCGCCCACGTGACTGCCGCTAGACGCCACGTGGGAGGCGCCACGGGTGGCCCCACCCTCGTTAATAGCGTTCATTTCATCACTGGGCGTGGCTTCGATAGCTTCGTCGTCACTGTTCATGTCGTCGAACATATAGTAGTGGCCGGATCTTATCACTGTCATTAATCAATCAATCAATCGATCATTTAATCCTGTAAACAATCACTCAGTCACTCAATCTATTTCTAGGCAAATTATTAAGTGTCAGTAGTCTAATCTGATCAGTCAATCATGCAATCAATAAAGGATAAATAAGACAAAGTGGCCAGATCAGATCATATCAGATTAGATCTTATCTGATCAGATCTGATAAGATCCGGTATGATCAGATAAGATCTGATCTTATCTGATCAGACAAGATCTGATTTCATCTGATCAGATAAGATCTGATCTGATCAGATAAGACAGATCTAATCTGATCCTTTCTATCATTTTAATCAAAAGTGTCCAGTAATTTCATAAAACTGAAGTAGCAAGAAAAAGTCTTACATAATACATGTTCAGACAAAATTCAGCCGTGGCTAATGTTTTTCCTAAATGTGCATTAGTTAGTAACGAGAAATTGAGAGCAAAGAGTTAATTAAATAAATTATAAAAAATTAATAACCTATATATTTAATTTTATTTTAAAATTTCATTATATAGGTTGTAGATTTTTATTTCATTATAGATTTTGTTTCTAAATTCTATAATGAACTAATAACTTATATAAGGAACTAATAACCTAAATAAGGAAACTTAATATTCTATATACTGAACTAATAGCCCATATAAAGAACTAATGACCTCCAAAAAAACTAATATCCTATATATAGAACTAATGACCTACGTAATAAACTAATGACATACATAATAAACCAAGGTCGTACATAATGAACTAATAACCTACATAATGAACTAATAACCTATATAATGATCTTCAGACTCTCGAAGGTTCTTTGACTGCAGATGTAGATTTCTCTGCTTGATTCGATCCATCTTATCTTTGATCTGTCGCAGAACTTCTGCTTCTCTAGTCTTCATTTCTTCGATGCGATTAATCAGATCACTGTTTATCAGCTCCGCACCTCTGCGGTGTTTAGAATAACACACCAAAGGTTACATTTAACACTGACATGAGACTGACTTAAGATAGTGACTAAGATAGGTGGTCTCAAATTAGTTAAAACCATATTGACAAATTTGACGAATTTATCAACAAATAAATATACAAAATTAAATAAACTATACATATGTTTGTGTGCGTGTATGTGTTTCTATGTTCATGGAAATTTTGCAGATGAAGTCTGCCCTACCCCCCGCTCTCACACACAAAATATCTTCCACTGCTACCGTTCAAAATTCATAGTGGTGCTACTCCAAAGTTAGAAAGGGCATTCGGTTGGTGAGATCCTCGACTCCAGAAATTGCTACAAAAGCTTAAACAAATGGAAAATAGTCTATTTGAATATTGACCCTGGTTAAACTGGGATTTAAGTTAACTTAAGGGAGGGTGATAATGATGATGATATATATATCGGTATCACTTTTTAGTGTATTATTTACGACATAAAAATTAAAACTGTAATGAATTAAAACAGAATATCATAGAAAGCAGTTTAAATGAGAGAAACGACAGCGTTTCGCTGAGCCCGAAATAAGCAGAATTAGGAAAAGAAGACTAGAACCTGGCAGCCAGTTGATGGTTGATCTGGAGTGAGGTAACGATTCGCTGGAAGTACCAGGACTTACAGATTCTCCTCATGAACAGCAGACAAACAAAACAAGCTGCGTCCCACGATAGACCGGCGTTATCGACAGACAGGCCACAGATAGGTCTACCCGCGTTCACTGCAATCAACAGTATGGGCTAATTTCTTAGTGGCTAATGGTGCTAGTAGACGTGGTAGTAATGGTGATTAATAAATATATACTCACTGATTAGTAGCTAATGGTGATTAATAAAACACTACATGATTAGTAGCTAATGGTGGTAGTAGACTGTAGTAGCAATGGTCAACTTTTCTGCATAACAGATGAGCAATATGAGACAGTCTAACGAAGACGCAAAACTGAGACCTCCGTCATTTCACGCAAGTGCTCTATCAACTCGTCCATTAAACCCTTAGGAAGTTAGAAAAATAAATATAAGTTTCTAAATTAAATATAGAATTTGTAAATAAAATTACAACATATAACATTATATATTATTAGTACAACATTAGTATAAATGCAGAAATATAATTATTAGTATTGGAAGGAAAGTCTTGCTCGTACTTTGTTCATAGTTGGAGGACTGGAGACAGATGATGTTGAAGAGCTGTACGGCCCAGCAACCTTTCTGAAGCGGTGACGTGATGTAGACACAACCGATGAGCTGAAGAAAACACTTAGCCAGCAGAACTACGTACGTGTACATTAGCAATCCCATCCACCTAAACACAGATAAATACAACACCCTGTATAACAGCAACCATAAAACATAGAGAAATACAAACACCCTGTATATCAGCAACCCTAAAACACAGAAATACGAACACCCGGTACATCAACCACCTAAACATAGAGAAATACAAACACCTTGTACATAAAACCCATCCATCTAAACACAGAGAAATACAAACACCCTGTACATCAACCACCTAAATACAGAGAAATACAAACATCCTGTACATCAACCACACATAGAAATACAAACACCCTGTACATCAACCACCTAAACACAGACAAATACAAACAACCTACACATCAATCCCATAAACACAGAGAAATACAAACACCCTGTACATTAATCACATCCACCTAAATACATAGAAATACAAACACCCTGTACATCAACCACCTAAATACAGAGAAATACAAGCACCCTGTACATCAACCATCTAAACACAGAGAAATACAAACAACCTATACATCAATCCCATAAACACAGAGAAATACAAACACCCTGTACATCAACCAACTAAACACAGAGAAATACAAACACTCTGTACATCATCCACCGAAACACAGAGAAATATAAACAAGATGATGATGATGCAGATGATGATGCTGATGATGTTTGATGATAGTGGTGATGATAATGATGACACTTTCTGCTCAGCTGATGGTCATCGACACTCCGAAACACACCAAGAGTTGACACAGTTTGAATAAGTCAACTTGATTTGTGGCAATAACAGGTGAAAGAATGACTAAAGGAGGGCGAATTAAACTAAAATGTATGGTTTTAAATAAATAGGGGCGAATTATACTAAAATGGCTGGCTTGACATAAATAGGGGTGAATTAAACCAAAATGGCTTGCTTGAAATAAATCGGGGCGAGTTAAAATAAAATGGAAGGCTTGAAATAATAATAATTATTATTAACAACGAAAACTTATATAGCAGAGTCATGGCCAAACTTGGTCTACGAGACTACTTTACAGGAAGAGTTAAATAGTAATCATGAGCTAAATAACAATTACATTTAAATTAATATCTAAAGTAGTAAAAATTTCTACATATGAGCGGAACTTTACGCTATCCAGCAACACTCGTTCCAGTCTTCATATACAAAATACTTACAGTAAACATACATACGTGTATAATACTTTCATGCAGAAAAACTACGCGACCATTTTTACACCACGACGGAAAGTTAAATAAATAGGGGGGGGGGGCATACATTCTATTGAGCTGATGTGGGGGTTTGAGCAGCATGGCCTCGCCGAACCAGAGGAAGACGAAGCAGGTGATAAGGTAGCCCATGCAGAATAGAGTAATGCGAGACGTGCCCGCAAAGAACACGACCATCAGCGTTATCCAGAATGAGTAGAAATAGATGAACACCTTCAGGTAGTCCAGGTATGAGCTGTGTGCAATCAATCAATAAACTAATGTAGTCCAGGTATGAGCTGTGTGCAATCAATCAATAAACTAATGTAATCCAGGTATGAGCTGTGTGCAATCAATCAATAAACTAATGTAGTCCAGGTATGAACTGTGTGCAATCAATCAATAAACTAATGTAGTCCAGGTATGAGCTGTGTGCAATCAATCAATAAACTAATGTAGTCCAGGTATGAGCTGTGTGCAATCAATCAATAAACTAATGTAGTCCAGGTATGAGCTGTGTGCAATCAATCAATAAACTAATGTAGTCCAGGTATGAGCTGTGTGCAATCAATCAATAAACTAATGTAGTCCAGGTATGAGCTGTGTGCAATCAATCAATAAACTAATGTAGTCCAGGTATGAGCTGTGTGCAATCAATCAATAAACTAATGTAGTCCAGGTATGAGCTGTGTGCAATCAATCAATAAACTAATGTAGTCCAGGTATGAGCTGTGTGCAATCAATCAATAAACTAATGTGGTCCAGGTATGAGCTGTGTGCAATCAATCAATAAACTAATGTAGTCCAGGTATGAGCTGTGTGCAATCAATCAATAAACTAATGTAATCCAGGTATGAGCTGTGTGCAATCAATCAATAAACCAATGAATCACTACATGCAGTCTGGAAAGATTTAGAGTCAGTTTAATTAAAAAGAATTTTGTCAACATTTAACATAACACTGAATGTGTTACAGCATTAAGTACCGATCTCCATATGTATAAACCTGGACACACAAGACAACAAAATAAAGAAAATAAATTGAATTTAAATCTTTATAGTATAACATCAACAGCAAGTTCAAAGAGCATATTCGAAATTACTTTAAATTTGGCTCTAAAGAACAATCATTCGAAAAACGACTTAATCATAAAAGATTTATAAAATCTTAACAGAGCCTTAAGCTTGTCCGAAATATGGTTTCTGAAGTGGTTTCTTATTGACTTCCTTAGTTACTGTTTAATCTAGTCGTACCGTACATACGGCAAATGGTTAAAACAATACCGTACATGCTAGTTATAATTAACTACGATCTTACTTTTTATAGGTGAGAAAATCAGCGTATGGGTTAGGTTTGTTAGCTTTGAGATCTCGAAGGATGTTGTTGTTGCTGCCTCCGCCAAACTCCACCATCCTGTGCTTCTCTATCCAGCAGACCTCCCACTGCAGGCAGGCGAATAGGAGCTGCACGAAGTCCACTGCAATATCAAAGAGATGCAGAAATATACCTTACGGCATATCAACAGCAGTGCAACTTTACTGGCACATCATTCTGATCTACAAAAAATCTAAATCGTTATGTAGACTAGATTAGAACACAGTGGACTAGAACAGAGTGGAATAGATTAGAGCAGAATAGAATAGAATAAATAGAGTAGAGTAGAATACGATAATATAAGTCGATAAGATACTCGACAACGGATCAGTATGTGTGGGGTTCAAACTCTGGGCTCGCCCGTCATTGACATCGCTTTTGTGTGAGGAAACTGACGTTAACCTTAGTTTTACCAGCTTTACCAGAGTAGAAAAGAATTGAATAGAATAGAGTAGAATACAATAAAACTGAACAGTGTAAAAACAATACATTAGACTTGACTTGAATAGTATAAAATAGAATAGAATAGAATAAAATAGAATAGAATAGAATGAATAGAATAGAATAGAACAGATTAAACCAGAACAGAACAAAAAGGAATCCGAGAAATTATAAATACCTCATATCGTAATTCATACCAAAATATCAAAGTTACTATGAAACACACAAATTATGGAAATGAATGTTTTCGAATACACAAATCAGAAACATAATATTACAGTTAATATTAGTAGATCAAAAACAGCCATAAACTCAATTTTTATTTTATAATAAAATAACAGTGTAGAAGAACGTACCTATTAATTTACGACTTAGTGGCGAGTGTTGATAATTTGGCAAGAATAAAAATATTTTCAAATTCTTCGTCATCCAGTCTATAGAATCCCATGGATAAACTGTGAAACCACAAAAATAGTAATAATTACAATTCAAGTCCCATGCAACATTTCATAACATTGACATACAAATCGTCATAGATTTTTAATGCTAAAAACAATGTGATGTATAAATGTTTAAAATTATAGTTAATGATTGAATCGAGCAGTACGAGAAATGTACACGTTTTCCGTTAATTTATTGGTTTAACTGAACATATAGTTAATAGGAAACTATGACATACATAAAATTAACGCTGAGTTTTTAAAAGTTAACTTAAAATTGCGCAGAAATTTTGCTCCATATAACGTATGAGTGTGTATATCTCAAACTGTTTAGTCAAATTATATTTTCACATCATACCACGCAATTCAGTTCAAATTGCTTACTTAAATGTTCCTCTTGTATTATACTAAACAATTCAGCACAAATTGCTTAATTACTCTTAATTGTTACTCTTGTTGACCGTTACTCTTGTATCATAGTAAACAATTTATTTTTAATCTTTAGTCAACTGATATACACATCAACACTTCGCACCCCAGCAGAGTCCAGGAGGCATGCCTATACAGCCCAGGTACTGCAGCAGGAGGAGCACGACGAGTGCTGCGATGTAGCCAGGCCACGCCCTCCTGCAGCGCTTACGTGAGAGAAGGAGCAGAGGTCCCAGGAACCCCGCGTAGATAACAGAGAACATGTCCAGCCGTACCACCATCGTTACCATCGTCATCACAAAACACATCTATGTGATAACAACAACCGTCGTTCAGTCACAAAACACATCTACGTGATAACAACAACATCATGCATCGTTTACGTGAGAGGAGCAGCAGAGGTCCCAGGAACTCCGCATAGATAACAGAGAACATGTCCAGTCTTATCACCATCGTTACCATCGTCATCACAAAACACATCTATACGTGATAACAACATCGTGCATCGTTTACGTGAGAGGAGCAGCAGAGGTCCCAGGAACCCCGCATAGATAACAGAGAACATGTCCACCCTTACCACCATCGTTACCATCGTCATCACAAAACACATCTACGTGATAACAACAACCATTGTCATCACAAAATAAATCTAATATACTAATAATAATAACACACATTAGAGTGAAATGCTTAACTACGCTGATATCTATCACTTTTAATACCACACGTTTAAACCGTAGATAATTTAGACGTTTTTTCGTGTAGCCAGTCCAATGAATGTCTGAAATTTCACTCTCAGACCACCGCGGCTGGGATTCGAACCCACGAGGGTTCAATTCACCTCAGGGTCTTTCATTTAAAATTTCATGACGTTATGTACACCTCTAGCCATTGCACTATTGAGACATTCAAATATAGATTGTTGTTATCTACACGATAACAACAACAATTGTCATCACAAAACACATCTACATGATAACAATAATCATAGTTACCATTGTCATCACAAAACACATCTAAGTGATAACAATAATCATAGTTACCATTGTCATCACAAAACACATCTACGTGATAACAACAACATCGTTACCATTGTCATCACAAAACACATCTACGTGATAATAACAACATCGTTACCATTGAAATCACAAAACACATCTACGTGATAACAACAACTGTCGTTACCATTGTCATCATAAAACATGTCTACATCAAATGTTACAAATTGAAATTATACAGTAACTCTGAATTTCATATTGATTTGAATTAGTAAATGCAGGGATCTAATCCAAAGCTTTCTCCATCTCGGATATGCTTTCAAGATAGGAGAATGACGTTACGCTAGGCCCTAAAGCTTTAACTTTTACGGCCTTTTCTCTGGTTTCTAATGTAAAAGCATGAATTACAACAGTATACAAATTGTGAAATAATGATTCAAAACTAATGTAACACGTCATTTCTGCCTTTAGATGATATCTACATTAATTAAGTATCAGAAATCAATAGGGCTAGCAATGAAAGATTCTAAATAAATTACAAATTTTGGAAAATATCTAACATATGAGTAATTTCATCCTTTACGAATAAAAAAAACCATACAACACAATGACGATTCGACGTCAGGTTCCTCGCTAAAGGTAGATATCAGGTACGCTAGAATTTGAACAGTAAACAGTTTCCCAACAAAAAGTCAGATTCTAACCTCACGTCCTAATTTATAGAATCCATAGTTGACGAAGAACTTGGCACACTCGATCACACCCTTGTCGGCATCTCTACGGTGAATGTTAGGAAAGACTATTCCAGGTTCAGGCCTGGTGTGTTCAGGATGGTTGTAGTACTGGATCTGATGGTAGTGGACTATGGACTGAACCGCCAGGATCAGCACTATAGATAACCAGGACTGTAACGATGATATAACAATAACTAATACAATAACTAATACAATAACTAATACAATAACTAATACAATAACTAATAACAAAAACTAATAACAATAACTAATACAATAACTAATACAATAACTAATACAATAACTAATAACAATAACTAATAACAATAACTAATACAATAACTAATACAATAACTAATACAATAACTAATACAATAACTAATACAATAACTAATACAATAACTAATACAATAACTAATACAATAACTAATACAATAACTAATAACAATAACTAATATAAACTAATTACAGTGTAATCATCGTTCATGAAAATCCATTATAAAATGCTGTAGGGGAAATTTTAAATTAGATTTCTTTGTAAAAACTGTAACGCCGTTGCTAACGTCAGTTTCATCTCAATAAAACGATAACAGTGACGGGCAAGTCTAGGATTTGAACGCCGAACATAGTGATCAGCGGTCGGATATCTTACCGACATCACCACTGGCTCCAGCCACAATGTATTGTCAGACACAGTCCAGCTTGTATTCGAATTAATGGCCTGCCACACTGGTTCTTTCCATCCGCCCTAGTGGATTTCCCTTTTCATCCACCCTTTCCATCCGCCCTTTCCATGGCCCTTTCCATCCGCCATCCATCATCGTCGTCGTCGTCGTCGTCATCGTCATCGTCATCATCATCATCATCATCGTCGTCGTCGTCATCATCATCATCATCATCATCATCATCATCATCATCATCATCATCCCTTAAATCCCAGTCTAACCAGGGTCGGGATACGAATAGACTTATTTATCCATTCGTTTAAGTTTTGTGGCAATTGCTGGAGCCTAGGCGCTCACCAACCGAATGCCCTTTCTGTCGTTGGGTAATCATTACGAATGTGCGAAGAAAAATTAGTCAGTGTGATAGCATTTAACAATACTACTGTTAGTAGCAAACCAAAGACGGAGAACATACCGCCACGTATCTCGCCATGTTACTAGCTTTATGCAGTCCAACGAATGCAAGATTATCCACCGTACTGTTT
This sequence comes from Enchytraeus crypticus, assembly GCA_905160935.1. Classification (NCBI taxonomy): domain Eukaryota; kingdom Metazoa; phylum Annelida; class Clitellata; order Enchytraeida; family Enchytraeidae; genus Enchytraeus; species Enchytraeus crypticus. The sequence continues at coordinate 1,534,402 of CAJHZI010000452.1, read as the reverse complement.
ACAAACGTTTGTCCTTTTTCCTGAAACGAAAGAAATCTTAAGCTTAATGTTTCTAGCAAGCCACGCAGTCCGTCACACCCTCTCACATTTAAAAATAGATTTTATAAAACATAAAATATATGTAAAGGCCATAGCCAGATTTTTGTAATTGGGGGAGATTTGGCAATTTCTTTTTCAGAATCATCACTCGTTTAGCAACTGCTCGCTACTGAAGAAGGGGGTGGGCTATTCTATCTCTAGTAAAATGATCACCAATTTAGTATTGAAGGAAAAGTCTCAGAAAAAGAGAAAAATGCAGACGAAAGGACTCCAAAAAAAGAAAAAGTTTGAAGGAAAACACGATTGGCTTTTTAATGGTTGAGCAGAAATGTTGGTTTAGATTAGGGGGTTGGATGCTAGAGCCGAAAAAGGCCTGAGTCACTGATTAAATGGGGTCGGGGAAACTATGCAGAGACGACACCAATATTAATATACCTCCGTTTGCCTAATGCTCATATGATACAGAGAATTAAGAAGTGTAGTAAAATTCGTGAACCACCGGGAATCGAACCTCGGACCTCTCAACTTGGCCTCTAGATGAGGTAACGATTTTTGATGTTGGCCGTCAAACTAAAACTTTCCTAAAGGAGGCTATGCTAGATGATAAGCCTCTGTCAACAAAGAAGTCGCCTATGGACGACCTCGGTCAATCCCTCCTCTGCTTGACTGCTGACCTCGAGGCGTCTCGTCCCTGGTCGGAGGTGCGAGCTTCGGCTCGTTAATCAGAGAAATCTTGAGGTTTGGCGGCCCCAGCGGAGTATCGCTGAGGAAGTGTATTGCCAGGTCTTGGTTACTAGGTCATGAAATGTCTTTCTCCGATTATATAGGAGAAGAGGTTTGCCAAGACATGTTTTTTATTAAGTGTGTTGGCGGGGGTATCCATGGCGGCGGGGATAACCCGGCCCGGAGGATCAAGGCGGGCGGTCTGGCCAAGTGCCTCGGCGTCCAGAGCGGGGGTGTTCCAAGCGGGTGTCCTAGCCCTAGTGGGGGTCGCCCGGGAGGCCCGGGGTGGAGTGCCCCGGGTGACCCCGGGACTGGGAGCTCCCCTCGAGGCTAGGAACTCCCCGGGGCTGGAGAGCTCCACCTGGGGCTGGGGGAGCTCCACCTGGGGTTGGGGGTGTGCCCCCGAGGCTGGGAGTATGCCCCCGGGGCTGGGCGGTGCCCCCCGGGCTGGGGGTTATATATATATATTAATATATTTTTATGGATTAAGTAAAAATTACTAAAGAATACTAAATTAAGATTAATTAATCAATTAAGAGGAATTACCAGGAGACAGACAGTCTGGAGAGCGTTGTGCGGCACCATACGCAACTGCATGGTCATCTTAGCGAGCAGCACCAGGGAGGCCCACATCAGACAAAATATCGACACAAATCTCCGCGTTCTCTTGAATGGCAGAGTGATCACGACCATGAATACCAGCACAAAACTCAGTAGACACACCTAGAATACCAGCACAAAGCTTAGTAGACACACCTAGAATACAAGCACAAAGCTTAGCAGACACACTTAGAATAATAACAATAATAATAATAATAACCTCCGACAATTTCTATAGAGGTGTCATGGCCGGTGTCCGGTCTTCAAAACTGATTTACAGGTTTCTGGCAGGTTAATATTAATCCTTTCCATTGTTAATCATATCAGCACAAGAAAATCAGCACAAAGCTCAGTAGACACATCTAGAATATCAGCACAAAGCTCAGCAGACACACCTAAAATATCAGCACAAAGCTTAGTAGACGCACCTAGAATACCAGCACAAAGCTTAGTAGACACACCTAGAATATCAGCACAAAGCTTAGTAGACACACCTAGAATATCAGCACAAAGCTTAGTAGACACACCTAGAATATCAGCACAAAGCTTAGTAGACACACCTAGAATACCAGCACAAAGCTTAGTAGACGCACCTATAATATCAGCACAAAGCTTAGTAGACACACCTAGGATACCAGCACAAACGTCAACAGACACATCTAGAAAAGCTTAGACATAGAGAAATATAATAGACCCGAATATTCAGTCTATATATGATAACAATCATACTTCAATTTAAATCGATAGTGTTGTAATGTAAGAAGAATGTATCAAGTATTAGATGTAAATGTAGTTATAAGGATAGAGAGTACGTAAATAACTGCTAGAATTGTATAAGAAAAAACACGTAGGTTACTACCGACATCAAGAAAGGATGTTAAAACACGAAATAAAAGGAAAACGCATACATTTGTCTGGCAAGTTTATCTAAATGCACACAACTGATTTTACTCCAGAAAAACTGAAGCTAAATCATCCATAGCTTAAGCTTAAGTTAAACCTGCTTGAATAGCTGCCTAATCACAAAGAGGACGGCAGAGTAAAGCAGGAGGTCATCGCTTCAGAACCTAGTCCGGTCTTATTGACTTGTGGTACGGACACATACATCAAACTTTACAGATTAATGATAGATCTTAAGCCATGTTTAACATAATATTACATTACTATTGTAGTTGCTCTTTGATCTTAAGCCATGTTTAATATAATAAGAGCAACACAACAATAATAATGTAATAACAATAACAATACTAATATTTTTATATAATACAAATATTATAAATATATTATAATACAGAAGTAAATCGACGTGAGAATTTTAAAAATTAAGATAATATGTAAAGAAGATGACTAACACAAACTCTATTCGATGTTTTCAGAACACTTGTGACACTGATTTATCAGATTTCTTAACTTACCTCATAGATGCAGACGATGACGATGGTGATGACGACGGCTTTGTACATATGTACCTCAGCGAATCTCCACAGCACTACACTCAGCTCTGTCATAGCTCTGCTCGTACGACGATGCAGTCCAGCAGCCCAGTGGACGAACTTCTCTCTAAAACCTGCAACAACAATACTCGCTTACCTAGCAGATTATACACTCGTTAAATACAAATTATATATATATATATACATATATATATATAAATTATATAATTAAAATTTAATTATATAATATATATATATTCACATATATACTCAAACTGTATATATATATATATATATATATATATATATATATATATATATATATACTGGCTGTAGCCAGTGGCTAAGTCGGTAAGACATTCGACCGCGGATCAGTATGTGCGAGGTTCAAATCCTGGGTTCGCCGTCACTGACATCGCTTTCGAGTGAGGAAACTGACGTTAACCTTAACTTTACCAGCTTTATATATATATATATATATATATATATATATATATATATATATACATTATATATATATATGTATATATATATTCAAATATATATCTCTATATATATATATATATATATATATTAGTATATATATATATATATATATATATATATAATATATATAATATATATTATATATACATTATTATATATGTATATATTAATATTATATATATATATATATATATATATATATATATATATATATATATATATATATATATATATATACTGTATATATTATATATATATATATAATTTGCGTCATATATAATTATATGCTATCATATATAATATCATTAATCATCATCATCATCCTCCTTTGAATCCCAGTATAACTATGGTCGAGGTACAAATAGACTACCTCAAATCCTCTCTGTCCTACACCACACCACCAGCCAATCCCCTATTTGAGACTTTTCCATTCGTTTAAATTTTTGTAGCAATTTCTGGAGCCTAGGCGCTCACCAACAGAATGCCCTTTCTGACGTTGGTATGGATCTTAGTGCTTTAGTCGCCTTCTATGACACGTGCAGTCACCGGTTGGTCAATTCTTTAAACAATCCGGGCACAACACGGGGAATATAATATATAATATCACTATAGATTACATAATTTCTAATATTTATCTATAGTGATATTATATATTATATTCCCCGTATAATAATTTCTATTATTTGTAACAACGATAATGATAATGTAATAATAACAACAATAATAATAATATTATAATAATGTGACAAAAATGACAACAATGATATTGTAATAATAACAACAATAATACTAATGTAATACAGCAGTAAAGCGACGTGAGAATTTAAAGATAAAGATACTAGGCAAAGAAGCAGACTAATACAAACTCTGCTTGATGTTTCCTGAACACTTGTGAAACTGCTGTCTGGTGACTACTATACTATGACGTCTTAGTACAACTTCACATCACGGCATGTCATGCAATAGAGCAACAAAAAATCAACTAAAACAAAGCAACACTAAAACTCTACGCTACCAGTTAGGAATACACAGAACTTTAACAGAAAGCTAATCAAGTTAGAAATAAGTGGTCGAATTGGAAATAATTAACTTTAATAAAATAAATAGAAATAACCGACAATTTATTGTATGCAAACATTCTCAACTAAAGGTATATTCTCCTCACGGAAACAAAAGAAGTACGCAAGAAGTATTCAATTAAAATAAACTCAATGAAAAATAGATGAACCTAATACGCCACACACAAACAGCAGCTTTTAGGAGAAACAAAACGGTAATCAAATAAGATATTAGATATTGTTTTAAATAACATGTATATCATACAACGTAGATGACTATAGACGAAAAATAAGATGTACTATGGCTTAAAAACTCTGTCAAAATCATGAAAACTTTGCTACCAATCACCCCCTTACATTTATCCTGGACAAAATTCAAAACCATCGTTTCTCACCGCCTGGTTTTATTAAACACATTTGTCTAGAAAACAGCATATTCAGTATTAACCGTTGGGAGATTTGACATATATTGAGTCTATAGAGGCGTGATTTATATTTGAATATATAAATGGCATATAATTGTATAGCTTCGATATCTCTAACGTTGTCTTTGAAAGAGTAACAACATTTCAACAGCGTACTTGTTGAGAGACAACACTAAGGATAAATAGAAGCTATAGACAATATTTTGGAAGTAACAGAAAATAGAAACAAAAATTACAGGCAATTCATCGGTGAAATAGAGAGGGTTCAAAGTAGAAGAAATTAATCACAGAAAATATTTATTTTATTTGTCATTTCTCTTTATCGAAAGTGAAAAGTAGCAACTGAAAGCGTCTGTTTTAACTAAGAAATGACACAATATTTGTAAACAACATAATAAAATTAACTATTACATTGATTTCAATATCTTCCCAGACTATTATAATTATAGTAGCATGCTAATTAATGATTAGACGTAATACTATCATAATACTTTAATATTAATCTCTCTCTCTCTCTCTCGTAATCTGCCTTGGCGGTACAAGGCACATATTCCTATTCACAAGCTGCTTTCACGCTCCATAAAGAACATTCAAACTATTAACGAGTTGATCTATTCACAAAAGACTAAGCCATAATTAGTCATTTAGCCTACAACTTGAGAAAAATATGGCTTCTACGTTGATTTCCCTTAGCCTTCCACAGTTCTTGCTCAGTCGCCTCGGACGACATGTAAAGTTTACGGTTGGCCTATTCTTCAGTGCCCCATATACAACACGGGGAAATAATATTCTTGATTAATATATACTCAATCCATAAAAGTATAATAATATATTATGCTATATTAATCAATCTGCTCTCCTTTTGATAAACATTTTTATTTTTCAATTTTAAGTAACAATAGACCTCAGTCATCGTTATGACTGACAAGCAGTAATAGTAATATTCTAAATATTATGTTAAAGCTAAAGCTAAAGCTTTAGTCCTCACTCAAACTGATGTCAGTGACGGTCGAGCCCAGGATTTGAACCCCACACATACTGATCATCGGTCGAATAACTTACCGACATAGCCCCATTGGCTCTTCAGCCAGTGGGGCTCTGTCGGTAGCCGTGGTAATTAATCCTACTATCATAGCAACAGAATTTAGAAAAGAAATTACACAAATGCTAGCAAACTAAATAAAAACAGTTAAACCAACCTAACGAAATGAAGAAAGAAGAATAAACTGAAAAAATGAGCTAAACAAGAGCTAAACGTTGATCAAAACTACATACAATAAATCACATAGACAAGCAACTCAGTATGACAGTATGTCTGAAAACTAAATCAACTCAACCAGTCTATGACAGTGAATCTAAATACAAAAAGGTTCTAAGGCCTACCATCATGAGGGCTGCTGAATGACTCAGGAAATATTCTATGATTTCTTCTTCTACTGTGGACCACTCTATAAACATATTATAACAGATAACAACTCAATAAATGTATTTTAAAATGTTTCAATTATTTGTAAGCAAGCTACTTCAGCAATAGTCTTTGTGTTTGTTGAGGTTAAGAAGTGTGTTTATAGTGGTATCAATGGTTGACACTACAACGCTTACAAATTACAAAAACTTTGTAACAGCCAATCAAACGTTTGCAACAAATCGAGTTGAAGCCTTGTCACCAGAATTTGCCAGAATTGCTACCATCTTACGTTATTCAATCATTAGTCAAACTTAGGAAGCAGGAAAAAGGGAAGAAAGCCACGGACTTATTTCAATCCCCAATCATACATGATTACGACATCCAGCTTATTTTTAAAACTATTCACCGACACCGCATTCACAACCTCCTCACTCAAAGAGTTCCACCTATCAATCACACTTTGAGAAAAAGAAATAGAAAACTTTCCTAAGTCTGACCTTACACTAGATTTAAACAACTTATAGCCATGACCCCTTCTTTCTTTACAACCAGTAAAGAAAATGCCAAGGCAAACTCTAAAAAGTACGAAATGAAATGTGTCAAGTAAATAAATATTCAAATTATTTGAATTTTAAAGATTTACTCATTTATATATTTCTATATCTATAATGTAAACTACTTAGACAGCATAGATGAGCCAGTACAAACTTGAGCCTATTGAGATCGGTCAGCTGTAGGAAGGTGGGATGAAAGTAGTGCAGCTGCATGATAACCACAATCAGGAACGACGTGGGGATGAGCATGTCTATGAATAGCTTTGTTCCTTCTCTCACAAACAATCCGAAGTTCTCCAAGCTAAACAGCGATATTTAACGATCTAAGTAATCTTATTGCAATTTAGCTGCAAAAACTAACAATCTGGATACCAACGACAACACAAGCGGAAATGTTATAGCCTACTGATATTTTTCACTTTTGTCATACGTTAGATAATATCGTGCCATGTCATGTGATCATCCTAGGGCTGGTTCAAGCCAAAGATTTCTCTATGCTGTTCCTCCAAAAAATTCTTTTTTTCGTCATTTCCTTGATGTTCATTCTTTGACTTCTTTGTATTTTCACACAAATGCTAATTCTAGCAGCCTTCAGGTCTTCTTCGAGTCTGTCTTTCCATCTCCTTTTAGGTCTTCCCACAGTTCTTTTGATATCTGCTTTGTAGTTAAATATCTTTCTGGGGTTTCTATTTTCGTCCATCCGCAGCACGTATCTAATATAATGAGCCAGTTAACGTTATATTTATAATTCCTTAATAGTTACCCTAATTGCAGCTCTGTCATATGGCAATTATAAGTTTATGGCTAACACTGTATAAATTTTAAATTTCTCACATCGTCATGCTTACAATTCCTAAAATTAACGCAAAATTACAGCTCTGTCATTTGTTCACTATTTCTGGCGAGTTTAATTTCATCGCATCGTCATATTTATCATTTTGAATTTAAACAAATTTTAATATATATGACATTTATATATATTGATTTCTTGTGAGTCTTATTATACATTGATAGAATGCTCGCCTTTGGATTTAGAGGTTCGGGTTCAAATCCAAGTTTAAGTGCTCATTTTTCCTAGATGCATTTTTTGAACACGGGTTATGAATCTAATAGATTTCGGATCATACAATTAACATTTTATGCGCAGTGTTCAAACTCAAGGTTCGTCCCGTAATAGGTTTAGGCTTTACCTTTAGAGTTCATAATCATCATCATCTTCCCTTGAATCCCAGCTTAGCCAGGGACGGGATTAGATTAGCTTTAGAGTTCATAATAATGGGTTTTATATTCTACAAACGTTTCATCGGTGAAGCCTGTGTGTTTTTTCCACATCTCGGGAACCCCCTCAAACTGGTAGGTATAGCTGCAGAAGATTATCAGCATGGAGTAGATGATGACGACCCACCAGAACGCTCTGATACAAAACCTCCAACAGCGGTAGCACACCTATAACAGAGGTTGAAGTTCAATTCAAGACAACATCAAGTACTGATTACTCTACAGAATTAACAAGGAGTAGACGATGACCACTAGAACGCTCTGATACGAAAACTTAAACAGCGGTAGCACACCCATAACGTCTTCAGATAAAAGCTAAAGCCAAAGTTAATGTTAGCGTCAGTTTCCTCACATGAAAGCACTGTCAGTGACGGGCGAGCCCAGGATTTGAACCCGCACATACTGATTCGCTGTCGAAATATTTACTGACACCGCCACTGGCTCCAGTCATATATCCACCAGAAAGCTCTGATCTGATAACTTCAACAGCAGTAGCACACCCATAACGTCTTCAGATAAAAGCTAAAGCTAATTTTAAGGTCAGTTTCCCACTCGAAAGCGATGTCAGTGACGGGCGAGCCCAAGATTTGAACCCCGCATATACTGGTCCGCGGTCGAATATCTTACCGACATCGCCACTGGCGCCAGATAGAGTACGATTCTTCAAAACATTGAGCACTGTTAAGTTAAGCGTATCTGTATGTAAACATGCATTATAGTGAAATGATCAACTACGTCGATATCTATCACTTTTAATACCACATGTTAAAACCGTTAGGCAATTTAATCCATTTCCGTATAGCCAGTCCAGTGAATGTCCGAGATTTTACTCTCAGATCAGCGCGGCTGGGATTCGAACCCACGAGAGTTCAATTCACCTCAGGATCTGTCATTTAAAACTTCATGACGTTACCCCTACGCTATTAAGACATTCTATATATTCCGTAGAATAGAATGATCACAAGCTCAGTCTATACTTATATATAAATAATAATAATAATAAGATAATAGTAAGTATATTTATAAAGCGCCGCTCTTCTGCTCATGAATGTTCAGTGAATAAAAATAACAAAATTAAAATAACAGCTAAAGTGCTAAGTGTGTTAACATCAGGCAACAACTGGTCAAAAAACAGGCGAAAAGAGTCATGTAATCAAACCTGGAATGTGATGTCGTAGATCAGAAAGAGAGCCATGTAATCAAACCTGGAATGTATATTTCTTATCTACGTGAATGTGATGGCGTAGATAAGAAAGAGTATCATATAATCATACCTGGAATGTGATGGCACAGATCAGAAAGAGAGTCATATAATCATACCTGGAATGTGATGGCACAGATCAGAAAGAGAGTCATATAATCATACCTGGAATGTGATGGCACAGATCAGAAAGAGAGTCATATAATCATACCTGGAATGTGATGGCGTAGATCAGAAAGAGAGCCATACCTGGAATGTGAAGGTACAGATCAGAAAGAGAGTCATGTAATCATACCTGGAATGTGATGGTACAGATCAGAAAGAGAGTCATGTAATCATACCTGGAATGTGATGGTACAGATCAGAAAGAGAGTCATGTAATCATACCTGGAATGTGATGGTACAGATCAGAAAGAGAGTCATGTAATCATACCTGAAATGTGATGGAATAGATCAGAAAGAGAGCCATGTAATCAAACCTGGAATGTGATGGCGTAGATAAGAAAGAGAGCCATGTAATCAAACCTGGAATGTGATGGCGTAGATAAGAAAGAGAGCCATGTAATCAAACCTGGAATGTGATGGCGTAGATAAGAAAGAGAGCCATGTAATCAAACCGGGAATGTGAAGGCGTAGATAAGAAAGAGAGCCATGTAATCAAACCTGGAATGTGATGGCGTAGATAAGAAAGAGAGTCATATAATCATACCTGGAATGTGATGGCGTAGATAAGAAAGAGAGTCATATAATCATACCTGGAATGTGATGGAATAGATAAGAAAGAGAGCCATATAATCATACCTGGAATGTAATGGCACAGATGAGGAATAGAGCCATGTAGACGATGCGAATGATCCTGGGCCGCTGAAGAGAGACGAACAGAAACAACGTCATGCAGACGTATATCCAGTACTTGCACAACAGAAATCTAGTCCATCGACCTACATTTCAACCAATCAGATACCACATAATTGTATCCATAGATAATGAGTTAAATATTACAAAATTTTTGTATAATATATTGTAAAATGTAAGTATTTTTTCTCACGATATGTATTTTGTGTCTTTACTGAAAAATTAACATATTATCTATTCTATTCTATTACCTTTTATATTTCTAAAATTTAATTCCCAATAAAATATATTAACTTATGATATAATTGGACAGTTAATTAATTAAGTATATAATTAATTGACTGACTGTTTAAGTAAATTCTGATCTATTTTTGTCAGTATATCTTTAGGTTTTACTTACAGTCAAATAGAGTTACTTAACTCTTTCTTTAATGCTATAACTCACGTTTTTTCTCTTTCTGGCTATTGATAGTTTCTTTATGATTTTATAATTGACAAATATATACATATACTTGATTTCTTCCAGCATAACAAATAGCTCAACAGTATGAAATCAATATTTCTAACGTATTATAATTATCAGCGATTCAATCAAATACTCTCTTAGTTAATTTCTTCAACATTTCTTGTATAGAACTGATCAGCAGATTGGCTCACTCACCTATAGCTAGAAACAATGGACTGTCATACTCAGCCGTGCTGTCCGTACCTACAACCAAACAAGAGAAGTTCAGATAAAAATCTTCGATACACTACTAACTCTTTAAAATGTATGTGTTGTATTTGGAACATTGAAGAATGGAACAACTGTTAACTGAACGTGTCGAAAAAGGCGACAGAGCAAAACTGAAGAAGACTTCCGAAAACCATATTTTCCCAAGCTATGGCTAGATAAGGTATGGATTAGGCATAGATTGTTGTGACAGGATTAATTTGTTGATCTGTGGAGTGCACTTCATGGTTCGTGAAAGTAGACTGATTATGAATATGTGCCTTGGACCTACCACTAGGCAGAATGCAAGAGAGAAACTATTAACATAGTAATTAAATAATAAATAATAATTAAATAAATAAATAATAGTATTAATAATACATGCAGAGAGAGAGAGAGCGAGAGATAGATAAACTAAGTTTATTTAAAGCATATGGTATTGAAACTTTTTAATTGATTCCTTAAATAATTAAGCCAATTACATCAATATTAAAATTAAATTAAAACTGTTTTATTCTAGAACAAAGTAGCTTAGCAGCTGCTATCTCATTCCAAAGAGATGAAGACTACAAAGCTGACGTTAAATAATTAAATGAATCATCATCATCACCGTCATCATGATAAAAATTTTTAATTGATTCATTCTTAAATAATTAAGCCAATAGCATTAATATTAAAATTAAATAAAAACTGTTTTATTCTAGACACAGTAGCTTAGCAGCAGCTATCTCATTCCTAAGTGAGGCGAAGACGTCAAAGTTAAATAATTAAAAGAATTAATAATAATTAGTTATTTATAATTAGTAGTTACTACTAATACTAATAATAGTAATTACTAATACTAATTAATAATTAGTTAATAATAATAATTAGTTATTAATAATATTAAATAATTAGTTGACGTTAAATAATTAAAATAATCAAGTAATATAATCTAAACACTCACGAATACGTTGTCTGCTGCTGCTGTTGTTGTTGCTGCTCGTGTTGTTATTGGCAGATGTAAAGTTTAGCAGAGGAATGTCGCTAGAGGGCCGGTATGGGCCCGACTCTGCTGCAGCAGCTGCTGAGGCAGCAGATGCAGCAGCTGCTGTAGCTCTTCGTTTCTTATCTCTAGCTATCCAGCTGTAGCGCAGCGTTAGAAGAAATATCGAAGTGAAACCCATCTGAAACAAAACAATAGACTTTACAGAGTTACCGTCATTCATGACGATGTGAAACTAATCTGAAACAAAACAACAGCATTTAAAGAGCTACCGTCGTCTGTGTAAAATATGTATGCTGTCACAACGTAGACCTTTAGAATCCATGTTTCTACATCAACATCTCATTTTTCAGTAATTTTAAGGTTGCAAAGTATGAAGAACATTGTTACAATGATTCAACGTTACAAATAATATTAGAATAGGAAGAAATAGCTAAATTAAAACAATACGAAAAAGAAAACAAATTGAGCGCCTTTTCCATAAGTATAATTTGAGAACAGAAAATCTCAATTTAATTTAAGAGTGTGAATACTGAATAGCTAAAACAAAAGTTAAATCAAACTTTGCTATAAATAGCAAAGAAAATTAACAAATAATCTCATATTAAATTAAATCATAAATAAAATATTAAAACTGAAGAATACTACAGTAGCATAAGCTTACCTCAATATAAAACTAAAACCAATCATAGCTACGAGCATAAAATGACCACGTAGGTAAGAAGGGTGGCACACCTTGATCGCCAGAGGCATGATGGGATAGTGATATTTGACCATGCCGATGGCCTTCATGCGGTATCCCCCAGGTGTGACGACAGGCAGCTCAGAGTCAGTGAGACGGAAGGAGTAGACGTACTGAAGCACGACGAGAGTCTCTCCGTAGAGGACGATGATGGGAGAGAGCCAGAGACACACGGTTCTCTTCTTGGGTATGATCCAGATACAACAGGCGGTCACCAGCAACACAAACGTCATCCAACTGTGGTATGCTATACTCCATGCCTGCGAGGTTTGCGAGGTTATATGATAGTAGTAATAATAATAACCTCCGACAATCAACTGCGAGGTTATATGATAACAATATTAATGTACATTTCTTCAACTGTGGTAGGCTTTACTCCATGCCTGCCAGATTAAATCATAATGCCAGCCACATTAGTTCTAATAATATATTAACAATATTAATAATATTTTAATATACATTATTACTAAATGTATAATTCAATAAATAATATTAATTTAATAAACACATTATTAATCATAATATATTAACAGTATTAATAATATATTATAATAGTATTACATTGTTGAATAGACTGGTTGTATTCAGTAGGGTTGCAATTGCTGTGGGGGTGGGGGGTTCGAACCTTGGCAGTTATGCGAACCCCACTGCTAAAGGTTTAACCCCCTACCTAGCAATATTCACCGTTCATAATTATTTTAGTTCATTTAGCTTTTTATTTGTACAAAATTGTCTAATAAGGTGCTCAGTGACCAAAAGGTGCTTCAAGAAACCACACAACCACTTCTTTAGTAATCAACTATACATCTGATTATTCGTAATAATGTCCTTCAATGCACATCTAAGGTAAGATTTGAAATGAAATAGCTAACTAGCCAAGACCACAAACAGAAACGTTCCAAAATAACTCTGAAAACCAGTAATTATTTAAATTTCTATACAATTAAAAACATAAACCAACCATCATGACAACTAAAGTGCCTATATAGCTCTGCTCCATGAGATACAGCGCCATGGACTTAAGAAAACTTCTCTCTCTAGCCACGCTCACTCTCGTTCCCGCCGCAGACACGCCGGCGCTCTCGCACAATGCCGTCGAGTCGTGCGCCTCCGTGGCCCCGCCCCCTGGTGAGAGGAGCGAGCAGTTGTCGTAGCGCTCTATACCAACCACAGAGTCCAGCATGGCACGGGACTGCGCGGGGATCTCCACCGAGAGACGCTGAGGCAGAATAGCGTAATTACGAAATATCGCAAAAAGTTACTATGTAACATTATAAGACTTGAATCCCAGTTTAACTAGGGTCTGGATACGAATAGACCTTCTCCAATCCTCTCTGTCCTACATCATATCCCAATCCCCTATTTGAATTTTCCATTCGTTAAAATTTTTGTAGCAATTTCTGGAGCCTAGGCGCTCACCAACCGAATTCCCTTTCTGATGTTGGTGGTAACATTATAAGAGACTAATGCTGGAAAATATCTACACCACAATTAAGAAGTTAACAGTGGAAAATATAGAGTAAAATATTAACAAAGTAACACTGGAAATACAGAGTATACTAACAAACTACCACTGGGAAATCTGTGTAACACAATCTCCACCGAGAGGTGCTGGAAAGAGGCAGAATAGCGTAATACAAATTATACCAGTCTATTCGCACCGACCCTTGTTAAACTGTTAAACTGGGATTCAAGGGAAGATGATGATGATGATGATGAATGCTTAACAATATACGTGTGACATAATAACTGACTAATGCTTAAGGGAAGGTATGATACAATATCATACTAATGCTAGATAATACGTGTAACAATAATACACTAATACCATAAAATAGGCGTAAAATAACAGCAAACAATGTCAAATTGATCATAACATCTATAACAAATCAAAAAGATGTACATTCTCAAATCATGTTTTATAAAATCTAGGTTGCCCGGAGATAAATTTAGTGTATGAATTCACCATTAGATTTCTACACTAGATTTTGCAGAAATATTCAATCATCCATCACTATTTACTAGTGAACATTCCTAAGCAATATTTACAGTTATGACTAACTCTCTCTCTATCGCTCTCTCTTGTCTACTGCCCACTTGCAGGTCCATGGCATATAATTCCTCCACTCTTCTCTGTCTTCTATTTTCCTCTTCATGTCTACGTATGTGTGGTCTTTTAATATTGATTGCTAAAGAGTGGGTATAGAAAGAGAGCAGACACATAAAGCTAAGTGAAGTGAAAGCTAAATTCCAATTTAATCTCGACAGATTGCTCACCCTATCTAGGTTGTCGTAAGTTGTTCTGTCACGATGAACGGCCCTGTGTATGTACAGTGAAGATAATCCTACCCCTGAGGGCCTCTGAAAATAGACAATAACAAATAGTACATCAAAACGATACAATTACAAAGCTGGTAAAGCTAATTTTAACGTCAGTTTGCTCACTCGAAAGCGATGTCAGTGACGGACAAGCCCAGGATTTGAACCCCTCATATACTGATCCACGGTCGAATAACTTACCGACGTCGCCACTGGCTCCAGCCAATATAAAAAACAAGCAAGATTTAACAACCGGTTTGTGGATCTAAATAGTGTAGATAAATAGTATCTCGACCGGAGTGTAAATATGCACAGTTTTGTGTTGGTTGCTAGAACAAACACCGTGACCAAAAAGAAAGCAGCGCAACTAGTTAGACACGGTAAAGGAATCTAGAAAACTGATCTAAAGAAACTAAAGAATAATAAATAAAAAGCAAGCCGGTAAAGCTAATGTTAACGTCAGTTTCCTCACTCGTAAGCGATGTCAGTGACGGCGAGCCCAGGATTTTAATATATATATATATTACAGAATAATACAAACGTATAGCGGCCATGTTCTCATCAAGTAATGAGTAACAGAACTTCTTTATGTTACATGTATCTACAAACCAACCCATCCCAAACAATTAAAAAGCTGGTAAAGCTAATGTTAACGTCAGTTTCCTCACTCGAAAACGATGTCAGTGACGGGAGAGCCCAGAATTTGAACTCCACACATACTAATCCGCGGTTTAACACCTTACCGACATCACCACTGGCTCCAGCCAACATATACAACCAATTAACAATTTATACAGCATTAAATATGATCTGCATACATAATATTAATATAAATATACAATGATTGTATGAGCATAAATATAATTTTATGAATAATATGAACAATTAATACATATAATACACTATACAGTAACAATATAGAATTACGTGAGAGAGATCTACCTAAGACAGTTTGACAAGGTTCAATGAAGTTAAAACAATAAAATATTAATAATATGTTAATATTATTAACATCATCATCATCTTCCCTTAAATACCAGTTTAATCAGGGTCAGTAAACGATGATATTACGTTAATATTATTAACAAATATATTACGTATATACTATATAATATAACGTACATAATATATTATATTATATATATTATACATTATTAACATATATTGAAAACAAATATTAACTATAATTAACGATAGTGATAACTCTTGGCCGCATAGAAAATTCCATTCATTCAAGCAAGCAGGATAGCGCAGGTTCAGTACCCAGAGAAATCCATCATTAATTTTGAAAAGAGAAAATAGTTGTTACATCTGCAAGTATTATTCTAATAGCATCAGAACATTAACCTTGTCATGCCATTGTCTAGTCTCGAGAGCAAGAACAAAGTAGAGAGAAATAAGAAGAGACACGTTGAGATATTCTGTCCACAGGATTCCTTCCTTCATTCTCACAGTAATGCTCAGTGACGTGCATGAGTACACAACAAATCTACTGATTCCCAGAATCCTATAAGTAAACATACATACACATACATAGACACATACACAAACATATCTACCGATACCCAGAATCCTACAAGTAAACATACATACACATAGATAGACACATACATAAACATATCTACTGATACCCAGAATCCTACAAGTAAACATACATACACATAGATAGACACATACATAAACATATCTACTGATACCCAGAATCCTACAAGTAAACATACATACACATAGATAGACACATACAAAAACATATCTACTGATACCCAGAATCCTACAAGTAAACATACATACACATACATAGACACATACACAAACATATCTATTGATACCCAGAATCCTACAAGTAAACATACATACACATAGATAGACACATACATAAACATATCTACTGATACCCAGAATCCTACAAGTAAACATACATACACATACATAGACACATACACAAACATATCTATTGATACCCAGAATCCTACAAGTAAACATACATAAACATACATAGACACATACACAAACATATCTACTGATACCCAGAATCCTACAAGTAAACATACATAAACATACATAGACACATATACAAACATATCCACTTTTACCTAGGATCCTACAAGTAAACATACATACATACACATACACAGACACATACACAAACATATCTACTGATACCCAGAATCCTACCAGTAAACATAAATACAAATAAACACACACAAATATATCTACTGATATCTTTAGAGTATGCATGAACCAATGTAGTAAGAGCTTCACACAGAAAAAATTATAAAAGGAAACTAAATAAAAATAAGCACCTGAGAAATTTTACAAGTGAAATCAATAATAAAAAACATTGCTCAATTATTAAATATGATTTTTTTTAAATGCTGGTAAAGCTGATGTTAAAGTCAGTTTCTTCACTCGAAAGCGATGTCAGTGGCAGGCGAGCCAGGATTTGAATCCCGCATATACTGATCCGTGGTCAATTACTTTACCGGCATCGCCATTGGTTCCAGCCAACAGCGATCTCAAATAAAGTTACAAAGTCACTATTACACTCGATTATCTCAAAAATATAAAATGCCTGCTTAGCTTGTAACCTGTGTTACAAGCTAAGCAGATGTTTTTAAGTTAAATGTTTTTAAGTTAAAAGTTTCAAAGTTAAATGTTTTTAAGTTAGTTAACTTAAAAGCATTTATCACTAACTTACTGAAAGCGCCAATCAAACCTTTCAACGAGCCCGGTTCCCTGTCCCAGCACATCCCACAGTGGTGAAGCAAACTTGAATTGACATAGATATGTAACGACTAGATAGAATGCTGTGTAGACGAGCAAACACACTCTGAGCGCAGACACCGCGCTAGTCGGTGCAGGAGCACGAACCCGCAGCGCCCAGAGAGTGAGCGCACCGAGCGCGGACAGGAAGTAGACAGAAGTGAGAATGGACGGCGTCGCTACGCCGCACAGAGCTACTAGCAGCGGTGCAGCTAGAGCGCAGACTCGTGCAGCGCACACAGTAGCCCAGCGCACCGGTCTAGTGGGAAGACCCAGCGGGGGAGGAGGATGCCAGGTTGTAGGAGGAGCCTGGTATGAAGTAGGCGGGGCATCGCCTGTTGATTGACGCCGTCGCATGGAATGTGACTGAGTGCCTCTGGTTGAGGGAGAGGAATGAACGTGAGTGCTTCTGACAGACGGGGAGGTGTGAAGACGCGGGCCTTTCATAGAGGGAGACGAGTAAGTGGCCTTCGATGGAGACGCGTTGTGTAGATGAAGCAAACGACACGATACGTACACAATGAGGGACACAGCACTGGCTCCAACATCAGGCAGGACCACACGGCAGGCGTCTAGCATGTTCCGTGCGTTCACTCTGTTATAATATAAGTTATAATAATAATATAATAATAATAAAGGTTTAACGTCTGCTTCCTTATACAAGGATGATGTCAGGGACGGCCCCCCCAACACTCTGTTAAATAAAGACGACATTAAATAAAGATGTAGAAGTCACATAATAAAAGTTACAATAACATAACACACTCGCTCAGTTCGTACACTTAGTCTGAAGTGAACCTATCTATCTAAATTTGTAAGTAGATTTTTAGTTTGAGTCAAATTAGAGCTCAAGTACAAACACATATGTCTAAAAGAACTGCGACTTGGTACAAATCAATGTAAGTTTAAAAACATATAATGCAACATAAAAGCGCAGAAATGAGGTCAGTAATAGTCCGAGGTCATTATGAAATTTTTAAATGTGACTATGAGCCTTCAGCCTTGAATTAGAAAATTATGTCTCTGAGAGTAAATTGCAAAAATAAAAAATGAATCTATTAAATTAAACATGTAATCATTTATATAATATTATTATTATTAATATTCAGTTTTTAATTCATTATTAATTATGCTTATCATTATTATTGTTAATTATTATTATTTTTAATTGTTATTATTATTAATCATTTATTTATTAGTTAATCATTATTAAACATTTAATTATTTATTAAATATTATTAATGTTAATCATTTATTAAAAATGTTATTCTTTTTAAGATTAGTTTAAAAACCCTTCAGCTTAGATTTAATAGTGTAGCAAGTGCATCTTAGTATTAATTAATTCCTTAGTATAGGAATAATAATACTTAACAGATGCATTGGATGAAAATAAATTTCCACACTAGCAAACTATAAAATCTATCAAATAATCACAAAAATTAGAAAATATTTAAAGACAAGAAGGATACCTTTGAAGTCCAAATTGAAGCAGAATGCCTTGCATACTTGAGCCTAAAGAGCAATCAGTATACAATATTACTAATCATATGTATTAAGTTTATAATATTCATACAATACGGTGTAATATTCTATATATGATATTACGCAACGTAGATCGAAATAAAGCAATGAGAACGTAAGATCAGATTTGTCAATAGTAAATTTTTCAATGATAATCAATGGCAAAGAGTTGTAAAATATAAATACTATACGTTTATTTCACCAATACCGCTAATTAAATTGGATTTGCATATTTTAGAGACATTAAGTATAGAGGTTTAGCAAAATCACCCATTCTTCTTTGCTACAACTAATGTAACAAGGGCATTTATAACTTTAAATGTAGCAGGGACATTTCTTAGAGAATTAACACTAACAGTTTCGGGTTACTAGAGAATCAATACTAACAGTTTCTGGTTACTAGAGAATTAACACTAACAGTTTCTGGTTACTAGAGCATCAACACTAACAGTTTCTGGTTACTAGAGAATCAATACTAACAGTTTCTGGTTACTAGATAATCTACATTAACAGTAACTGGTTATTAGAGAATCAATACTAACAGTTTCTGGTGACTTCATCAAAATCAGATGTTGACGATCGTGTAGCAAAGACGGCAATCTGAAAGACTATCTGCATTACGAGTCCTGTACAACTCAGACCCAGAACAGCTATTAGGTACCGCCCTGTGTGACCTGAATCAATCAATCAATCAATCAACAATCAATCAATAAATAAGCACAGCTAATAGGTACCGCACTGTGTGACCTGAGTCAATAAATCAATCAATCAATCAATCAGTCGATCAGTTAATCAATCAATCAGTCAATCAATCAATCAGCACAGCTATTAGGTACTGTCCTGTGTGACCAGAATCAATCAATCAATCAATCAGCACAGCTATTAGGTACCGTCCTGTGTGACCTGAGTCAATCAATCAATCAATCAGTCAGTCAATCAATCAATCAGTCGATCAATCAATCAATCAATCAATCAGTCAATCAATCAATCAATCAATCAATCAGCACAGCTATTAGGTACCGCCTGTGTGACCTGAGTCAATCAATCAATCAATCAGTAAGCACTACTAAAAAGCACCGAACTACGAAAATGCCACACAAACGCTAAATGGAAATATGGAATATCAAGCAACCTAATTAAAAAAGTTCACATGCGATGTAGCAGATGCCTCTAAGTCAGGCATATGTGTGACTAGTTGGTCTAAACCACTGAACTCACTGCCATTATGGCTACAAGTCTTCCACTGACACATCTGCATCAGTCGCTTATTAGGAGTATTTGCAGTTGTAGGCTGGTTCAATTCTGAAGTTTCTAAAACCTACTCAGGGAAACAAAGAACACTTATCCCAACCCTCAGCCATGACATTCTAAAGGTCAAAGACTAAAGCTGGACTATCTTAATAATCTAATCAAATAACAGCTTTATATGACTGGTATAGTAGAAAGAAAGACTGCTACATATATATACATATATATATATATACATATATATACATATATACATATATATACATATATTTAAGCTATATACTATTATCCATATACTATTTAGCTATATATTATTAAAGCTAGAGATTATTTAGTAAACAACTTAAGAAATTAATTAACAAAAAGTAAGAATCTATAAACAAACAAATACAATCTAAAACAACTTAATTAATTTTCACACACATTATAACAAACTAGTAAACAAAGTAATAGACATATTTTAAATAATACACAAGCTAACTGGTTAAACTACCATAAAGCAATTTAAATTTTAAAATTAACTGAAGAAGGCATGACTGAGTAATTAGCAAGTGAGCCTACTTTTCATACTGCTGGTAGTGGGAGGTTTAACTAGAGGAGAGACTAGCATGAGACATCCGTAGATGAACGATAGCAGGCTGAACCTGCATATCGTCGCTGTTAGAAACAAAAACAAGATATAAATAGAATAAGAATAATCCTACTTTAAGTCAACTTTCTTTAGCTTGTTTAATATTGATTTGGTTAACTTTTGGATGTTTAGAATCTCAAGTATCATTTTTGCAATGACTTTATTTTGACTATGCATTTGACAGTTTCGTAACGATCTCTATATAGGTGGCATATAAAATTCAAGATTACTTAGGTAATAATTAGTAATAATAATCTATAGACTTAGAAGGCCTGGGAATAGGCAACTTACAAGCAGCAATTTGATATGAAACACGAAACACCTAATGCAAACATTAAGGGAGCATGTGACACACAGGTCTTACATATTTGTAAAAATAAGCATTAATTGTAAATAATTTTCAAACACTGGTACAAATTATCTAAAATTCCACTTTCAACTATTTATGGAGCATTGAATAATTTTTCCTACCTGTGAGCAAAGTGAAGGGCAGAAGAAATCTAAACAGCAAATAGCAAATGGCATCCTTAACCCCATGAAAGCCCATTATGCCGATAATCTGATATGTACTGGTATTAAAATGAGCAATTTATCTATTTCAACATTCAGATGGCCTTATCTCCATCCAGAAATCTGAACAGCTTTCCATTTTTCCATAACTGTATAGAAAAGCAGGACTGAATAGTAAGAAAATAACACAATCAATTGAAGACATTTTTAATTCTTGGAAAATCGCGTCAATCCTACAAAAATTACAATAAAGACATTTCAGTGCAATACTGTTTAAGTTTTATTTAGAACTGTGTTCCAAAGATAAGTAGGATTTATCTGACAATTAAGTACAATACAATAGAGAAAAAATAGAACACATAATAACAGCAGTACATAAGAAAGTAAAATATATTAACTAAATGTACAAATAAATATTCAGAGTAAATAAAGTAAAACCAAAAACTTTGTATAACAGAATGAGTATTTTCTAGATGAAATATATATTATCATAGAAATGCCTTTCATTTTGGAGACACAATTTTGTAATATTAATTTCAAAATAAGATAGTGAATTATATATCACCTACTCTCACTATCTGGTATTCTGCCACGTGGTAGGTATAAGTAAAATATTTATACTCAGTCTGGTTTCACAATCCACGAAGAGCACTCCACAGATCAACAAGCTAATCCTTCACAAAAGGCTATGCCTTATTTATACCTTTTTCCTACAGCTTACGAAATAATGTAGCTTCTGAAGTGGCTTCAGTTGCCTTCTTCAGTTTTTGCTTTGTCGCTACTTACGACATGTGCTGTTAACAGTTAGTCTATTCTTCAATGTCCCGGATACAACACAAGATCACAGACTGTAGAGCAATTATTTTCTTTCCTTTAAATTGATTATAAAATTAATCGATATAGTCAATTATATCACTAACTGTAAATTATAATTCTACTCTATGATTGAAAATATCCCCGTTTCTTGCAGACTTTAGGCCTTCTTTATTAGTCCCGAAATTCATATTCAGTCAAAAAGGTTAAACAATATAATATTAGTCCAACCCTTAGTCCAACTTGCTATCCGTGACTATCTCTTGAAGTTTAACATTACAACACACAGCCTAAGTTGAGAAAATTCAATATCACAGACTTCTTGATATTACACACATTTGAAAACATAATATTAAGAACACAACTTCAACACAAAAATATCCTATGACCCGCTGAATTGTATAATATAAACAAAACATAGAGCTTCAATAAAACCCCTTATCTGTTTTCACTCTACAAAAGCAATCCAACTATAATAGCGAATCTGCCGTAGATTCAATTACTAGGACATCTTCGTCAATTGCTCATTTACCGGTCCTGCAACTACTATACACATCACACATTACTGTTCGCCTCTAACGAGATTCGAACCACTAGGATCTTACCGCAGAATTTGTATACATATTTTAGTACTTAACCCAAAGAGCTACAAAACTGGGCCAATTAATTAAGAATTGGCAACCTGGAATATTAAGTACCTAACGAGCTACAAAAAACCAGCAATTTAAACATAACCCCCACCGAGAAGTAAAGATCAGCCATACAGTAAGAAATAGAAACAGAAGAAACTAAGAGACGTAGAAATTCTAAATAGTTATAGTATAGCGTAAAGTTTGGATGTGCAAAGATACGAAGAGAAAATAAAATAAATTAAAATGATCTGAGATCATACATTATTTACATTTCTCTCAAATATCAACAAAAATCCCTTTAAATTCAAAGTGATGCCAATGTCAAATGCTCAAAAACTTGCTACCCTGGATTTCTAACTTGGATTTTTATTGACTTACAAATGTTAAAAATTGAAGTTTATCGTGTGCATAGATTAAAGACTTACTATATATATATATATATATATATATATATATATATATATATATATATATATATATATACTTCTACAGCTTTAGTCGTGCGTGTGTAAATTATTTAAAATCGCACGGCATTTTTTTGCAAATTTTTCACCAGGGGTGTGGTCTTAAATAAATTGAAGGACGCCTGGATCAGTTGAGTAAGGCAAAATACTGCTAAAATATTTGCATTTTTTGCGTTCTTTATAAACTGTTGCAAATTACATTCACAAAATTACATAAAATTGCTCTAAAATATTACTATTCTTATTATATTGAAAATCACTTTAATTTCGCCTTTAACGGAATTAAGGATTTTAGGTCCTAAAAATGACCCCAATTAGTAACTATAATCTTCTTGGCGTTGATAATTGAATTTAGACTGTCACGAAGAGCTTTGAACATAAAAGTTATGATCGAAGTTTTACATGAGAGATCCTGAGATCAATTTGGGTTCGAATCCTAGCTGCGCTGACCTGAGAGTAAAATCTCGAACATTCATTTAGAAAATCCTGTGACTGCATGCTGTACGTAACGTCTTTGGTTTAGTGAGAATTTAAGGTTTAGTGAGAATTTAATGTTTAGTGAGAATTTAATCATTAATATTCATGACTTGCAGGGAATGAATGATTCATGAGTTCTGCACTGGAGCTAATAAATATTCATGACTAGTGATAACAGATCAGCGGCGTCTCGTTTGATGTTTATGTCTACGTCAGGATCTAATTAAAATCATTTTATTATTCAATAATCTCGTTCCTTAACTATCAATCAATTATCTAAAAGTGTGGATTACAAGTAACGATGGCGGGAGTTATTTTAGAAACGTTAAGCAATAAAAAATTGATTGGATTTGCGGTGGCTTTGTTCCTTCTACAAGCTGCATTCTTTCTTATCGGAGGCCTAATCTGTGAGTCATTGAATTTATCCTCCGTATTCTTATTTATTATTGCATTTTTTATTTAAAGTTTCAGATACGATTTAAGACAAGACTTTTGAGATTTTTCATTTTGCAATTATTAAGAAAATATGGGCAAAGCAATTTGTATATCTGTTTATTCAGAAGTTCACTATATATGTCTATAGCATGTCTCTTACCCAATGATCTATTTATTAGTTTTATCTAATAGTCACTTCGCTACTCTTACAAAACAATACTCTACTGAAACTCTTATCTTTCTCCCGATAGTATTAACACTATACAATAATAACTTTAGAATGCTAAGGAGTAATTTTGAAATCCGGCTCTTCTCCATAAGACACTGTCAGGGACTTCTGATGCAGACTCTGCACCATTAGAAACCGAAGCTTCACATGATGACAATTGAAGATGAAAAGACCGAAGAGTAAGGGAGATCAACACAGTGTAAGTCCATGATTCGAGGCATTAGAGTCAGACTAATAAATCGACCTATGACGGAAAAAGATGCGTTATTATCTTGCCAAGGAGAGTGCCAATAGATCGAAGATCTTTTGATATGAATTCCATAATATAGAGCAGAAAACATCAAGGAGCATCTACCAATTGCTGATCTAATGTCTAATGTATAGTAGATTTTTACTGGATAGCGAAGACACAAGAGGGTCTTTAATCAATATTGACCTTTTATCATTATGTCAATATTGTTTACCATAGTTTAGTAATTTGAAAAATAAGGTAGTTACTTTGAATGTGATGTTGTCAGAACTGGAAAATTGTCACTGTCTGATTTTATCATTTAACTGAATTTTGTATATGAGTTTTTGGTTTGATCTATGAACTGCGTTTTGCGATAGTAATAACTAGTATCATTCTAGGACCTGATTATATGTTATTTGAAGAGCCCTAAGCCTTATTTTTACTCTGATCTGATATATCAAATTAGCAACATGAAAGTGTGTGAATACTGAATACTCATGAATGTTTGCTCAGAAAATATCATGAATCTTACATTTTACTCATAAAATAACTAGCTCAATCATAACGTTAAAAATATCCCCTTAACACCCACAGATTTTGCACTTAACCTTGGTGTAATTTTTGATTAAAATCTAAACTTAAAAAAATATTTCAGCTGTCTGTCGTTTTTCTTTTTTCCATATCCGTCAATTATGTCAAATTTGTAAGTCCCTTGATATCAATTCCGCCACTGTATTAGCTAATGCGCATGTCCATTCTAAACTTACTGCAAAACAGTGCTGAATGATCTCCCGAAAACCTCACTAATTGTCTCCAGCATGTACAAAATTCTCTCTCTCGAGTTGTCTGTAATGTAAAATAGTCAAATCTCACACTTCTTATCTTCTTAAGAAACTGCAATGGCTTCTAGTCTCCGAACGAATAAAATTCAAGATAGCTTCCTTGACTTTCAAAGGTTTTAAATTATGGTAAACGATCCTATCTATCTGATCTTTTATTAATCTATCAATCCTCTCGTAGTCTTCGTTCCTCTGGTAAAAACCTTCTCACGGTACCAAACATTAAATCTGCCATTTTTCTGCTCCGACAATATGGAACTCCCTGCCACAAGATCTTCGATCTTGTAATTGTATTGGTACTTTCCTTGGCAAGCTAAAAACCCATCTCTTTCTGCAATAGGTCTAAAGTTTGACCCGCTTTGTTTTGGACTTGCACTGTTTTGATCTCACCTTCTCTTGTGGTCTCTGTGTACTCAGTCGTCATCGCGTGGTGTTTTAGCGCCTGTTTGTGTAGGGTCTGCAAGAGACGTCCCTGACATTGCCCTATGGTGAGGAACCGGGCTTTAAATTCTTATTGATTGATTGATTTGTTTACCAATATTGGTTGCAATGTTCTTCAAGACTTCATATTTGAATAAATAATAAATGGTATAAAAACTATAAATGAGAGAGAGAGAGAGAGAGAACTATGTTTATTGAAGTACACATACAAGTATACATACAATCACAAGGTCATCAAAGAGGGCATATATACCCTATCTAGTTGACAGCCAGCAAACACGCAAAAACAGCCAAACATACATGTACATTTAAAATTAGCAAAAGTTACTAGCGAAAAAGCAGTAACGACTAACCGGCGTGCAAGTTCGAAAAACTGTTGTACAACAATTGATGGCATAAAAATGAAACCACAATTATTGAAGCAAGCAACCTAAGTAAAGACAGAAATAGCACGATAATTGTCAACATTAAGATATATTTATCATTACAAAATACTAATTAAATAGCTTTTGTATCTCTTGTTGAATAAATTCAAAGATTTACTATTACGAATTTCTAAGGGAACATTATTCCAAATCATCACACAATTAAAAATATAAGATTTTAAGAAAAGCTTGCTGCTATTAGAAAATATATAATTAGTGTTTGACAGTCTAGTATTGTAATAACGATTTTGATGAAGAGGATTAATGATGTCACGAATTGCCGTAGACATAATACCGTCAAAATTAATACACTTATAAATTAATTTACTTATAGAGAGTATATAGAGTTGAGATACAGGTAAAGTATTGAAATTAGCATATAATTCTTTGACATTACAAAACCTGGATTTATTTTGTAGAGTTCGTAAAATTCTATTACAGGAATAGTGCAGTTAGTGCAGAGGCTGTAATAACTTAGAGGTTGTTTTTCCATAAATTTCTATACCATATTGAATGCGCGAATAAACAAGAGAAAAATACAGATTTTTACGGCATCCCTGAGGTATGTAGGTAAATGAGGTAAATGAGTATGAGTATGAGGTAAATGCTCAAGAAGGTATTTAGATTGATGTTTAGAATTTCAGATAGGTTTACATGGTCATTAATATATATATTATATATATTGGTTATTTATATATCTATATATATATATTTATTTATTTATTCACTGGACTGATTATAAGAAAAATGGTCTAAATTGCCTAAAGATTTAAACATGTGGATGATGTGGTATTAAAAATGATAGGTATCAACATAGTTGATCATTTCACTATAATGCGTGTCTATTTAGTGTATATATCAGTGTATTTGCACGGTATTAAATTGGTATTAGATACAAAAGTGTCTGAGTTGTATTATTATCAGGCAATTGACGCTTCTATTGAGCACTCTCTTGTAGATGGCGTGCGGCCACTTGTAAGTTCTCTTTCTCGTGGCTTATAATAACATTTTACTAGAATTCTCTATGACAGCCCACTGTATTGGTTGTTACTTGTGAATAGCTCCATTGTTGTTGACGATGTTTTCAAGTGCGTTGCTTCTGGTAGATTGCCTGCTGTGAGAAGGAGCCATACCAATATATGTCAGCTTTTACAATATTTGTTTCTCTTTTGTGTTCTGCCTAGCGGCAGGTCCAAGATAAATATTCCTACGCACTGCTTTCACGCTACTTAGAGATCACACCATCGATTATCGAGTTAATCCCTTCACAAATGGTTATGCCTTATCCACTATTCATACCTTAATTTAGCCTATAGATTTTGAATAATATGGCTGCTGAGGTAGTTTGCCTTTGCCTTCCTCAGTTCTTAGTAAGCTTACAATATTTGTAAGCTTACTTAATTAATGCTTAATGTTTAAAATTTACCGTGTAAAGGTATCCTTATACTTTACAGCTATTAAATACAGTAAATCAAACATTTTACAATTAAATATATGTATACAAATAAGACGCCTCACAAAACCTGCCACTAACATATGTACATTATCTAGCTATAGTACCAAAATCTGAGATTTTGAACCGAATTTACTATAACATATAATTATATATATAGTTATATATGAATTTACTATAATATCTAATTATATATAATTATTATTAATAATTATAGAAACTAGTTATAATATATATAATAT
Source organism: Enchytraeus crypticus (assembly GCA_905160935.1). NCBI lineage: Eukaryota > Metazoa > Annelida > Clitellata > Enchytraeida > Enchytraeidae > Enchytraeus > Enchytraeus crypticus. Next base: position 1,506,229 of record CAJHZI010000452.1, on the reverse strand, counting down.
AATACTACTTATGTCTATGTGATTGAATCGATGTTGTAATGCAGGAAGGTAGAACCGTGCTAATATTGTATACGCACCTTCCTAAGTGTTTTTTTGCATTTTCTGCTGGAGTTATATTAACAGATAGTTTCTCCATGTAGCTTGGCCACGGAAGAATTATCCAACCGTTAACTGCACGTGTTGTTATGGTTGCATAAAGTGAAGAGATTAATTGTTGATCGATAGAGTGCTCTTTATGGAGCGTGAAAGAAGACTCCTAAGTGTGAATATGTATCTTGAACCTGCCACTTGGTAAAACAATAGAGAGAGAGAGAGAGAGAGAGATAGATAGAGTTTAAGACTGCTTAGTCAGTGGCATGTTGGCAAGTTGTTCAGCAGGGGATCAGTAGGTGCAGGTTTCAAGTCCAGTGCTCTCCCATCTCTGACATGCTAGAGAGCCAGAAACTGACGTTAGACTTTGCTCTAGCAATTGACTTTAATATATATATTATAATAATAACTATACAAATGTATATTAAATTATAGTAACTTCTCATGTTATGTCCGGGTAGTTTGAAGAATAGACTAACCGGTGACTGCACGTGTCGTAGAATGCGACTAAAGCACTAAGATCAAATTCAACGTCAGAAAGGGCATTCCGTTGGTGAGCACCTAGGCTCCAGAATTTACTACAAAATTTCCAAAACGAATGTAAAAATAGGGGATTGACTGATATCATGATATGGTGTGGGACAGAGACGAGTGGAGAGGACTATTCGTATCCCGACCCAAGTTAAACTGGGATTAAAGCGAAGAAAATGACGATGTTGTTATTAAATTCTATAAATATTCACACTTGTAAACGTGTTTCTGCAGCACCCGCACCGTACAATGTTCAGAACATGCTCAGCTACATATGTCTCGACGACGAGAAGCCTGATCCAAGCCGCTGGCTGTATCAGCGCAAGGTGATGGAGAACGACACGACCTGCAGGGGCGGCATGCATCTGAAGGACATCGAGAAGATGGGCGTGACCAACGCTGACAGGATTGTCTTCACGTTTCAGTTCCCCTTCATGCGGGACAACAGGGTGCACACGATGTCGCGCCGCCATCAGAACTTTGTATCCGTCGTGCAAGCCAGCGTCGGCTACTCAGAAGATCTCGCCGATGGTTAGGGCTTCGAGTAATGTCATGAAATTGTAAAACGCCTGATTCTGATGTGAGTTGTGGGCTCAAATCCTCATACTCTCGGTCGAGCTGATCAAGAGTAAAGCTGTGTATATTCCGAGGTCGGCTGGTTCTGTTCCAGCGTTATATACTTGATAAGCTTTTGCTTGATAGCTTTTTTATTAAGTTTCGTATTTATGGTGTTAGATTTTTTTTTAGTCATATATATTTAGTTGAAATCTTGAGTAAAATATACAGAAGTATTTATTAAGTATAATTATAGAAAATTGAATTAGCAGAATGATAAGTAGATATTGGAGTAAAATTGCCTTTAGAATGGTTTATGTATGTGGTATTAAATGTGATAAATATCGTCGTAGGTGATTAGTTCACTATAAAGTGTTTTGTGTGTTTTTTAAATCTGCTCTCGTTACTGTTTTGCGCTAATTAAATTTAGTCCTAGTTAATATTCAGTTATCGATCTTTTTGGTGTTAAATGACTTTCGAGCGATTTAGCGTATATAAACTACATTACTATTACTATTCTATTACTATTTTATTACTATTCCATTACTATTCTATTACTATTTTATTACTATTCTATTACTATTTTATTACTATTTTATTACTATTTTATTACTATTCCATTACTATTCTATTACTATTTTATTCCTATTCTATTACTATTTTATTACTATTCTATTACTATTTTATTACTATTCTATTACTATTTTATTACTATTTTATTACTGTTCTATTACTATTTTATTACTATTCCATTACTATTCTATTACTATTTTATTACTATTCCATTAATATTCTATTACTATTTTATTACTATTCTATTACTATTTTATTACTATTCCATTACTATTCCATTACTATTCTATTACTATTTTATTACTATTCTATTACTATTCCATTACTATTCCATTACTATTCCATTACTATTCTATTACTATTTTATTACTATTCTATTACTATTTTATTACTATTCTATTACTATTTTATTACTATTCCATTACTATTTTATTACTATTCTATTACCATTCTATTACTATTTTATTACTATTCTATTACTATTTTATTACTATTCTATTACTATTCTATTACTATTTTATTACTATTCTATTACTATTTTATTACTATTCTATTACTATTCTATTACTATTTTATTACTATTCTATTACTATTTTATTACTATTCCATTACTATTCGATTACTATTTTATTACTATTCCATTACTATTCTATTACTATTTTATTACTATTCTATTACTATTTTATTACTCTTCTATTAGTATTTTATTACTATTCCATTAATATTCTATTACTATTTTATTACTATTCTATTACTATTTTATTACTATTCTATTACTATTTTATTACTATTCCATTACTATTCTATAGACTGCAATTAACTGCTGTTAAGATAGAAGACTGGCGGTCAAGGCAAAATTTTTGTTTTATAAAAAAGGATGAATGAATAGATATTTTGCATTACGTACATAGGCATAAACTCGATAATGACGCTGGATATAAGACTGGCTGGACGCAACAGTGGGGACAAAGAATGGAAAGAGATTGGCAGAGGTTTGGAGCAAAGGCCCTTCAGATGTGCTCCTGCTCAATATGTAAGTAATCATTTATATCAGATGTGCTCCTGCTCAAATCAACTCCTGCTCAGTATGTAAGTAATCAATTATAATCCTGCTCAATATGTAAGTAATCAGTTATAATCCTGCTCAATATGTAAGTAATCAGTTATAATCCTGCTCAATATGTAAGTAATCATTTATAATCCTGCTCAATATGTAAGTAATCATATCAAATCAACTCCTGCTATCTTTCAATAGTGTATCAATATCACGATTCATTAATTTTACGAAGTCTTTGTCACACTGCAGGTGTACTGTCCATTTCTAAGTACATAGCATATATAAATTTTGTATAATATTATAATATATAGGCCTATAGGATTTCTATACGTTATGTTTTATATATATATATATATATATATATATATATATATATATATATATATAAGTAGAGTATAAATGACAATTGACCGGCATGCAGGAAAAATTTACTGAACGTTTTATAATTATAGGAGAAAATTAAAAAAATTAAAAAATATATATTTTTGAAAATTTTTAAAAAGTTAAAAAATACTTTACTGCATGAGCTATAATTACAGTAGAATTTGAAAAAAGTAAATCACTAGCATGATACCAACTTTTCCCTGAACGTTTTATAATTATAGGAGAAAATTAAAAAATTAAAAAATTAATATTTTTTGAAAAATATACAAACTTTTCCCTGAACAAGTAATAATTACAGTAGAAATGAAAAAAATTAAAAAAGTACCAAAAATTCCCTTAATGTTCTATATTTACAGGAAAAATAAAAAAAAAGTTAAAAAGTTAAAAAAATATTTTCACTTTTTCCTGCATTACACATATTTACAGGAAAATTTGAAAGAAGTAAATATACAGATTCATAAAAAACAGCCCACTGCATGTCCTACAATTCTAGTAGAAATCGAAAATGTTAAATATTTGATCATAAAGTATATTTTTCCCTGCATGGTCTATAATTCTAGTAGAAATTGAAAAAGTTAAAATAATTTTATAAAATTTCAAAATGATATAATGAAAAAATTTCTTAAATAAAATATTTTTATATACTAAAATGACAAACAACTCCATATTCCACTCCAATTACCAAATTTCAAGATCTAGAAGTTGATGAAGCATATCTTGTTAACCATATTAAACCAATAAAGAGTACATATGGTGAATCATATATACTGAAAGTAATAAAAAATGGTGAAGATAATACTATTGAAGTCTTTTCAACGAAATCTATTAACTAGCAAAGAAGATTGAAAAATATCCTAAGCAATTTGAATTTTTAGTAAGAAAAATCATTAAAGGAAAATTTATTGGAAAACTATACGCAGAAATTGATGGTTTCAATAACAGAGAGAATGCAGGTTTTATAGAATTGAAGTAGTCAGATATTTGATATATAAAAGCAAAGAAGATTGAAAAATATCCTAAGCAATTTGAATTTTTAGTAAGAAAAATCATTAAAGGAAAATTTATTGGAAAACTATACGCAGAAATTGATGGTTTCAATAACAGAGAGAATGCAGGTTTTATAGAATTGAAGTAGTCAGATATTTGATAATACAATTTTATAAGATATAAAATTATTTTTTGTAAAAAATTTCTTAAATAAAATATTTTTCTATATAAAATGTCAAAGAAGGATCACATAATGCTCAAAAGATTCAATGAATTAATTCAATGGTATGAACCTGATATAAAAGGTGTTTCAAAAATATCAGCGAAGCTGTTGGATGGTCTTAAAAATTTTATTATTAACTCCAGCTGTACTACTTGCAGTGACAGTGATGAAAAGGAAGAAAAAACTGAAGTAGTTATTACAAATTATCCTTCAAAAATTTGGACATGTGATATGTGTAATGAAACGTACACTAATAAATATAAAACACTTCACCTAAAGTCTAAAAAGCATAAGAGAAGGATGGAAGAAGCACAGAACCAATAATTATATATCATTTACTGTGATATATAATTGGTACTGAACTTTGAAAGAATAATGAAAAAAATTAATTAAAGAAAAAATATTTTCTATATAATAAAATAATGACAGCCAATGAAAATATGACAGTAAAACAATTACGTGAAATTGCAAAAGAACAAAATATTAAAGGTTACTGGAACATGAAAAAATCTGTACTGCTAGAAAAATTGAATATTAAAAATGAAATAAAAAGCGAATCAATGTCTGATATACTTATTTCTGATGTAAAAGCTCCTAACATTAAAAATATCACTAAAATTAAAAGTAAATCAATACTCGATGAACCAATCCCTGAAATAAAATCATCAATATTAAATCCTAAAAAGCTTTTATCTCCCATAGGATCGATCAAAAATAGTGTACAAACGCTCAAGAGTATGGCTCATGAAGACTACAATACAATTCAAACGAAATTCAATGCTTTCATTAAATTTATTGAAGAGTATAAACCTCCCAAACCAAAGGTATCCAAATTTGTAAAGAAAATATTAAAACTGTATAACAAGACTGATTCTTTTGAAGTACATGAAAGTAAATCAGGTTTGAAAAAATTTGCAAAAGAATACAAAATAAATGGAATAGGAGGTTACGATCCAGATAGATTTTTAGATAGTGCTAAAGAATCAATTATAAATTTACTTGCTAGCAAACGGCAGAACAAAGTTATAATGACTTTAAACTGCCTAATGTCAAAAGTTGATATTAAAACAGGAGAAGAAAATTTAAAGCCTGTCTCATTTAAATCTAAAACGGAAGTGAATTTAAAAGCAACCGACGTAAACAAAGTATTCAAACGAATGAAGCAACGAGCAATGGAGTCTCTTGCTAACTTTCAAATGCAAGGAAGTAACTGGGTGTTTCGATCAGTTATTGATTTGAGAATGCATACAGTCAAGTACAGACCTCTTAGAGGTTCATCATACATAGATTTACCAAAGAAATTGAAAGATAAAAAGGCAATTATTAATTTGAAAAACAAAGATGATCAGTGTTTTAAGTGGGCAGTTGCACGTGCATTGAATCCTAAAGAAAGTAAATTAAATCCTGAAAGAATTGACAGCAGTCTTAGAAAACAAGCTGAACTTTTAAATTTTAGTGGAATAAGTTTCCCAATGGCATTAAGCGATATTGATAGATTTGAAAGACAAAATAAGAAAATTTCCGTGAATGTTTTAGGATATGAAAATGATGTATATCCACTCAGGATCAGTAAATATGAAAGAAAACATCAAGTGGTATTGCTCTTAATTTCAGAAGATGAAAATCAACATTATTGCCTAGTAAAAAGTCTAAGCAGATTGTTATCATCTCAAATAAGTAAGCATGATGGTAAATGCTACTTTTGCTTAAGATGTTTTATTAGCTATCCAACAGAAAAGTCCCTTAGTAAACATAAAAAGGAATGTAAAAAAAATGCTCCCACAAAAGTTAAACTACCTGAACCGAATACTATGTTGAGTTTTACTAATTACAATAGAACGATGAAAGTACCCTTTGTTGTTTATGCCGATTTTGAATCATTCAATAAACCAGTACATTCTTGTCAACCTTCTTCAAATAAATCATACACAAATAAGTATCAAAAACACACCCCTAGCTCATTTTGTTATTACATTAAATGTTTTGATGATACTCTGTACTCCAACGCTCCAGTTACATTTACAGCAACCTCAGAGGACGACGATGTTGCTCAGAAATTCATAGATAGTTTAGAAGAGGATATCAAAGCAATATATAATAAATTTAAGTTTCGTAAAAAAATGATCATTACAAAAAGAGATCAAGATAAATTTAATAATGCTACTAAATGCCATATATGTGATGAAAAATTAAAGAAAGATCGAGTAAGAGATCATTGCCATCTTAATGGACTATATAGAGGTGCTGCACATAATAAATGCAATCTAAATTACAAAGTCCCAAAATTTATTCCAGTACTATTTCACAATCTCTCTGGGTATGATGGCCATTTATTTATCAAGAAACTACGCGGAAAAGAAGGTGAAAATATAAAATGCATACCCATTAATGAGGAAAAGTACATATCATTTAGTAAAGAAGTAATTGTCGATACATTCATAAAAGATGGGAAAGAAATGCATGTTAAACGTGAACTGAGATTTTTAGATAGTTTCAGTTTTATGTCCTCCAGTCTTGAATCACTCTCAAAAAATCTTCACAAAGACCAGTATAAAAATTTGAATAGATTTTATTCTGGAAAACAAAGAGATCTTCTATTAGTTAAGGGTATTTATCCATACGATTATGTAGATTCAATTGTACGCCTCAATGAAACTAAACTACCTCCAAAGCATGTATTTTATTCAAAATTATATGATTCTGATATTAGCAACGAGGACTATGAGCATGCAGAAAATGTATGGAAAGAATTTAGCTGTCGTTCACTAAGAGAGTATCATGATATCTATAATGTTTCAGATGTCCTTTTGTTAGCTGATATATTTGAAAATTTTAGAGATGTATGCATGTCTAATTATAAATTAGATCCCGCATGGTATTATACGTCTCCAGGCTTAGCTTGGGATGCTGCTCTAAAAATGACAAAAGTTAATTTGGAGCTCCTCAGTGATTATGATATGCTACTCATGATTAGACGCGGAGTACGTGGTGGAATATGCACTATATCAAATCGATATGGAAAAGCCAATAATAAATACATGGGTGAAGCGTTTGATAAAAACAAACCATCATCTTTTTTGGCATATCTAGATTGTAATAATTTATATGGAGTAGGAATGCGAAAAAAATTACCTACCCACGGATTTAAATGGATGACTAATGATGAATTGAATAACTGGAAAAATAAAAGTTGCATATTAGAGGTTGACCTAAAATATTCAAAAAAACTGCATGATCTTCATAATGATTATCCACTTGCTCCTGAATGTATAAAGCCTGAAGGATCTACAGTAAATAAATTAATTCCAAATTTAAACACTAAGAAAAAATACGTTGTTCATTATGAAACTTTAAAATTATACGAACGCCTAGGATTGAAAATAACCAAAATTCACAGAGGAATAAAATTTAAAGAGAGTGAATGGCTGAAAGAGTATATAGACCTCAATACAGAATTGAGAACAAAAGCATGCAATGATTTTGACAAGGATTTCTTCAAACTGATGAACAATTCAGTCTTTGGCAAAACTATGGAAAATATTGAAAAGAGAGTGGATGTTAGATTAGTCACAGATGCTATAAAAGCGTCGAAACTAGCATCAAAACCTAATTTTGATCATTGTACAATCTTTGACGAAAACTTGATTGCTATTAATATGAAAAGAACAGAGCTAGTGTACAATAAACCAATCTACTTAGGCATGTGCATACTTGATTTAAGTAAAACAATAATGTACGATTTTCATTACAACTACATCAAAAATAAATATAACAAGAGAGCAAAGCTTTTATTCACTGATACTGACTCTTTGATGTATGAAATTTTAACTGATGATTTTTATAAGGACATTAGTGGAGACATTAAAACAAAATTCGATACAAGTGAGTATCCACAGAATCATCCTTCTGGCATAAAATCGGGGCAAAACAAGAAAGTTTTGGGAATGTTCAAAGACGAAGCAGCGGGGAGACAAATAGAAGAGTTTGTAGGCTTAAGAGCAAAGCTATATTCTTATAAAATGCTTGAAGGAGATGATCATAAGAAGTGCAAGGGTATTAAGAAGAATGTTGTCAACAAAACAATCACTCATGAGGATTATAAAAAGTGTTTGCTTAGTGGAGAGGAACAAAGGAGAAAAATGAAGGTTATAAGAAGCCATTTTCATGATATATATTCAGAGGAGATTAATAAAATAGCATTGTCTGCCGATGACGATAAACGTATAATAATGGATGATGGAATACATACATTAGCTTATGGACATTATAAACTTACATGTACGTGAACATGCAGAGTCAAAAAATAAACCATAAAAGTTAAAAAATAATTTTATAAAAGAATGCATAACAGTCCTACTACCTTGTCTGAAAAAGCTAAACAATATCTCAACCAGAGACTGATAGCGTCTCAGGAAAAAATTCAGAAACTAAAACGAAAAAGAAGAATAATAAAAATTGTATACTATACATCGGTTATATCTTCGGTATCTGTTTCAACGATAATTGCATCACTAACAAGTATTGTAGGAATACCACCGATTACAATAACTGTATTATCCATTACCTCTGGCATACTGACAAGCCTTTCAGCTAAGTTTAATATACAGAACAAAAAGCATGAAATAAATAAAGCAATCGAAAAACTGCACAAAATTGAAATCAAACTTCAGCAAGTCATTTTATGCAACGGCAATTTCTCACAAGAAGACTATAATCAGCTGTTGAAGGAATATTAGAATTTTATAACACATTGTAGTGTTATAAAATTACCCGTAGGCCTACTGTAGTAACGACTCGTCAATGTGTATATAGCCTATCTGTATCAATGTCAAATTCTTTTGTGTGATTAGTTCCAGTGCTGCATCTTTACGATTGGGATTAATTCGATTAGCTAGTTCATTAACTATTCTAAAGCATTTTTTGCGTATTGACCCATTAATTAATGTGTCAAGCAGTTTTTCTTTCAATAAATTTCGCTTAAGTTGCATAAAGAAACTTTCACTTAGATCTTCAATAATTTTTAAAATTATTAATTTTAGTTCACGAACAAATATAAACTTTTTAAATTCGTCAAAAACGTCCTCAGAACTAAACATATCTGAGATTATTCCAGATAAAATAATAGCTTTGGCATACCTTGAATTAAAATAACTCACATACTTTTGCACAGTAGGATCGTTGTTTAAGACTACTGACACTTCATTTGCAATAGCGACTAATTTCTTATAACTAATCTCATCATTCTGGTTTACATGTTGCACATACATTCGACTAACAACATCATATGAATCGATTGGAAACAACGTCTGAGATAGTATTCCAATTCATACTAATTTTACCATTCATATCACCTCCCGTAATATTAAGTTTTGTAGCTAACTCTCTCGAAACTGCATCAGCCATATTCTCAAAATCATGTCTTACAGTGTTCAACAAACTATCTGATGATATGTCGCAATATTCTTTCGTAGCACAGTCTTGATTATTAATTGGATTTCTGATATTTAGCAGTCCATTATTATTCATATTGAGATCCCCATGCATTGTATCACCACTATTAGATATTTTTGTACTTAAATTCGAATCTACGTAATTTTTAGTTGCAGCATCTTGGATATCAGTAGGGTCTAGCACATTAATCAGCTTGTGTGAGTCTAAATTTATATTTTCTATGGCAGTGTTAGCTCCATCTCGTCTAAGAAACGTATTTAACGCTTGGTATAAAGTAACACCTTCAGCAGTGGTTCTCTGTGCATATCCGGTATCAGTATGTCCAAACTTATCGACAGACATTTTTATTTTATTAATATAAATTATTTATGACTTCTTGAAAATCATTTCCATCTTGAACTTTCTTTAACATATACAAACACAGATGTCCACAAAACACTTCACCATCAGGCTGTATTCTTTCACTATTATAATATATTGGACTTTTCAAATAGTTTACTAGCTCTGTAGGCGGAGGAAGACCATAACTATCAAAATACCATTTTTCTAAATTGCTCTTCATCCATGCAACCCAATGAGTTCCTTTTCCACCAGAATCGTCTAAATTTAAAATTCCGCATTCATGTGAGTTAGGCCTCTTCAACAGTGCATTCCTCATGAATACTCCTCTAAAGTTTTTTATTTTTAACTTTTTTACTGCATCGATCAGTTGAATATTTGACAGTGGAATATTTGGTAATATTACACCTTCCACACTTATACTTTGCATTTTATAATTACCATTTTAATTATATATCACTTCATGTGATATAGAATTTATTTTCTATTATTTAGTCCGTTAATTACGATTATTATGAGGCTTAATATACCACATTCATTTTTTGTCCATCCGATTGAAAATTTAGCAGTTTATCGGAAATTATAAGAGCAAAGGCTTGTGTATTAGCTGGAACTGCAGTATTAAAAGTAGCTTTAATTTGAACATCAACTACTGACGATATTAGTCTTTCAGACTGTTTGCTAACATCAAAAACCATTAATGGAAAAAGATCCTTGTAATCACTTGGTGTGATATTACTTTGAGTGATCAACTGATCCATTCCGTAAAACTTTTCACTAAATGTCGCTGCATCTCTGTACGCCCTTGAATACTGTTGATTCAGAAAAGATAAATTGTAATCAACAGTAAGATATCTATTTTGATTCAGCATTACATACATATTTTTAAGATCGCAATGATTAAAAATTGATGGATTGGCTTCTTGATTACCAGAAAGATTTGTTTGAAATCCCACAATGACATATCTTGGTTTTTCTGGAGATGTTTTCACACTAAGACGCCAAGTAAATGTTGTTGACTGAGGAACGGTTATAGTATCGCATTGATGAGCGCGAAATGCTGTAGGAATCGAAACTTTTGATTCAATACTTTTATATAATTGCATTCTCTCCATATCGGACGGAGTTACATGAGGCATAAACCATGAAATACTTTTGATGTCTACTTTTCCTGCTCCTGCAGCAGCCAGTCTAAATATAGCATCATCATCAGACTTGCGAACAAGCGTTAATGTGTGCTTGAATCCATACATAACTTTATCGTAATCTTCACAGAAGCCAAATATGTGCTTCAATGGAATAATAAAACTAAATGTTCCCTTAGTTGTTGGCTTCTCAATTAGATATGCATGTCTAACAGCAAATCCAGTATTTCCTGCAATATTCGCAGCAGTTCCAGTATCCTTATACCACAGTTGATTGAGACCTTGTGCTAGTGCAAAATCGTTAGGATATTTGAGTAATCCAAGCATTGTTGTTGTTTGTCCTGGATGAAATACGGTTTCAATTTCTTGGTTTGATAGTGAATATGATGCTTGACTAAATAAGTGCATTAGACCATTATTAGTTATTGCTACAACGTCAGCATTAGCATATGCAGTTCCATCCGCTTTCGTTAGTCTACCTTCAAATTGTAGATAACTTTCAGATGGATGAAGGAACTGATCGTGCAGTTCAATATTTATACGAATCTCACCAGGATTATTTACATTTGTTCCAGGAACTGGTTCGTATGCATGGTACTCGTATCTCTCAATTCCCTCATCCGTTAATGGTGTGTCTGTAAATTTAAGAATATCTGATTGCATTTTAATAATATAATATTTTTTTTAATTTATTAATTCCAATCCAAATATGTTTTCTGCAGTTCTTGCTCATAAAACGATCCCTTAATTTCTTCTCCATTTTCATCAGTTATTCTATAGGTTATTGGATCAGTGAACAGAACTTGGGAAACTACAAAAATCTCTCGAGTCCAATTAGGTGCGCTTCCCTTTGAAAATAATTTCTTTTTGGATGCAATCCTCACTTTATCTCCTAATGAAAACTTTGGATTACTGATTTCTAGTTTTAAATTAGGATATAAATTTCTAAATACAGTAGGTTCGTTTTTCTTCTCACTGGCCTCTAATGGAGTCATTTTTATGGAGCTGTGTTTTGTGTTGTTATATTTTTTCACAAGCTCATACAAAATGTCAATATACTTGGTCGTAGAGTTCGCTGTAAAATAATGAACCATAATTTCTCGTATTGTTCGATTAAATCTTTCGATTATACTAGATTTCTCTTCATTTTCTGTAGAGTATAAGTCTATGGATTCTCCAAGTAGTTTTCTGAAATCTTTATTATAAAATTCTCTACCTTTATCAGACCAAATTTTCTTTGGTCTTCTACCACTTTTGAATATTTCAGAGAAAGACTCTGCTACGATAGCACCAGTTTTATTTTTCAAAGGAACAATCCAAGCCATTTTAGAAAAGACATCAACAATCGTTAATAAATATTTTATACCATTATTTGTCTTCGCTAATGATCGCATATCTACCAAGTCACATGTCCAAATTTCATCAATTCCTTTTACGAATACTCTTCTTTTTTGGAACTTCTTTATTGCAGGTTTGTGCAATTCATTTGCAATCTGATTTGTCCACGACACTGAAGAAATTTTTGCGCCAACAGCGTGACTTATAAATTGAGTTTTACTACTTCCACAAATGATACAGAAACCTCTTTGCATATGGCGATTATTTTTGCTTATAAACGTCTGAATATTATTAGTTTCAGTTTGACTTTTGCACTTTACACAATACATTTTAATATTAAGAAACTATTATTAAATGGAAATACAAAATATATCTTGGTGCGACACATTATCAAAAAGAAATAACCACCCACTGGTTCCCAGAAGTGTACGAGGTTTAATTGTAGGTAAATCAGGTTCAGGCAAAACAACACTTCTATTGAATTTACTATTGAGACCAGGTTGGTTGGACTACAACAATCTGCAAGTCTTTGGCAAATCTCTATTTCAACCAGAGTATAAAATTTTAAGGAAAGCATTTGAAGAGAAATTACCAAAGGAAGCCATACTCAGATTATTTGAATTTCAAGATGAGATTATTAAATTAGAAGTACCGCCAGCAGTTGTAATAGAAGAAATGGCTAAAAATCTTGACAGTAATTATGATGTAGATTGCAAGTTTTTTGAAACCTCAGAAGATGTACCAGATCCTGGAGACTTAAATGCCGAAAAGAAAAATTTGATGATATTTGACGACTTGCAGTTGGAAAAACAAAGCAAGTGTGAAGCATATTATATAAGAGGAAGACACAGTAATGTTGACTGTTTCTACCTAGCACAGAATTATTTCAAGTTACCAAGGCAAACCATACGAGAAAATGCTAATTTCATTTGTTTATTTCCACAAGATCTGAAAAATATCAACCATATTTACAGTGACCATGTTAGTACTGATATGGCTAAGGAAGATTTTAAACATCTGTGCAAGATTGCCTGGAAACAACCTCATGGATTTGTTGTAATAGATTTAACAAGCAAAAAGGATAAGGGTAAATACAGAATGAGCTTGGATACTTTTTTCATTCCAGATTAGGAAAATCTTTTCAATTGCTAATTTAAACTTACTTATTAATAAAAGAAATGGATTCGTATTTGCAACAGATAGCTAAAAATACTGAAAATATTGCTCATAATACCGAGGGAAAATCATCATTTTTCATTACGCAAAATCAAACAAGTTCTCGAATATTGACGAAATTTAATCCGGTTATTCAGCTAGATAGCAATAAAAAGTATGAGATGGCCTTATATAATATGGATGTTTACTATTCCTTTCCAAACATTGATGAAACAAATAATAATTTTAAATATTCACCAGATAATGGCTTGTCCTGGTTCAATATTAACATTCCAGAAGGTTGCTATGAAATAGTTGATATTAATGCTTACATTCAAAGGGCTATGAAAGAAAATGGTCATTATGATAATGCTAATGAAAAATATTGCATAACGTTGTATCCAAACAGAAATACTTTAAAATCAGTATTGGATGTTGCTTCAAATTATAAATTAAATTTTTCTACAGAAAATTCTCTTAGGTCAGTGTTAGGATTCAATAATAAAATTTATGGTGATGGTCGTAATGAATCTGAAAACATAGTCAATATTACTAATATTAGCAGTATAAGAATAACTAGTGATATAATTGGAGCATCGTATTCAAATGGGACTCAAGAAAACATTATATATAGCTTTTTTCCTAATGTTGGGCCAGGTTATAAGATCATTGAGAGACCACTAAATTTAATATATCTTCCTATTACTATGAACACAATTTCTACGATGGAAACAAAACTTACTGATCAAAACGGAAATTTAATCAAAGAGGAGAGGAATTAACTCTTAGATTTCATATTAGACAAGTATAATACGAGTAGACTTGAAAAGTTTCCAATAAATGATAATTAAAAATATAATCTTATTATAAAATGAGTCGTTATACTAATGTCAAACTAAATATTTCAGAGGGACAGAAAGACAAAATTAATGAGGCTGTTAAGACCAGCACAGAAGTGAGCATCAGGTTAAAACATGAAGACTTAAATGGTGATCATATACTAGCATTAACACAGAGCCAGATTAAGAAAATAGCTAAGGCATACGAAAAAGGAGTTGGAATTACAATAAAAATGAGCAAAACTCAATTACTACATAATAGAAAAGTTAAAGGAGGATTTATACCTGCTCTTCTCGGTATACTTGGCAGTACAGTTGCGCCATTTGTTTTAAAAACTGCATTACCTGCTTTGGCAACTGGAGCGCTTAGTGGATTAGCAAGTACTGGAGTCTCAAAGGCCTTTGGTACTGGAGGAGTGTTATATATAAAACGTGGCAATATGTCTTGTAAAGTAAAAGCCGTTGGTGATGGTTTATTTCTGTCTCCATGGTCGAAAGGTGCTTCTGTAACAGGATCTGGTTTATTTTTGAAATCAGGGTCGGGATTTGAAAGTATTGACTCAGAAGTAGGAAGAGGTTTACTATTAGGACCAAATTCACCTTTTAAAAACATTCCTATTCTTGGTATGTTATTATAAAAATTAAATCATAATCACAATATTAATATTTATGTTTACTAAACATAAATATTATGTTTGATTTTATGTTTGATTTTATGTTCGATTTTATGTTCGATTTTATGTTCGATTTTATGTTCAAATTTATGTTAAACTTTATTCATTCCTATTTTTAAAATGTCGTTCCTAAAGATATCAGATCCTAGAAAGTGTGACGCAATTGTTGAAGAATTTCTGAAAACGAAAGCAAATATTAAACACAATAATTTAAGTGAAAAATTGGGTGATATCAATTTGAGTCGAGAATTAAGTAAGCGCTACTCACCTATTGTTAATACTCAAACTGAAATTGTAAAAGAATTGCAAAGTATAAAAGAAAATGCTGAAGCTACGACAAATGCTTTACAAGCTCTGCCTGCTGCTATTCAGTTTTCTCAATATCCAGCGATTCAAGATGTCAATCCAGCAGTAGAGGATATTAGAACATTAGAATTAGGTAATTTGGCTACTAAGTATTTGAAAGAGTATGCTTCAAATAAAAAAATACTGACACAACTTTTGGTATACAGTCTAAAGATGGAAGGTTTTATATAGGTGAAAGTCCAATAGAAATAACTGGGGATGATATTCAAGTCGGAGAAAAAATATATTCAGGTACCCCAGGTCTTTGGGAATTAGTAACAATGAAATCGCCAGACAAATCTAAGTATGATGACGCTGATCTTGATAACTATGCTGAAATACTAGACGACACTAATGCTATAAGACAAACTAATAACCCAAATAGACCTAAAGCATCAAGGTGTGATAAATACAGAAACATAATTAAACCGATATGGCAAACGTTTGGACATGGTAAGGGTCTTCAAACAACAATTATTCTACCTAGTGATCCTAATACACTAGCAGAGATGTTAGAATTACGAATGGCTAGCTTTAGTGCAGGTAACACAGGAGTAAGGAATGAAATAATTAGCATTTGTGATGAATTGCTTCGTCAAGAAGTTATTGATAAAGATTATTATAAAAAAATTATGTTGCATTTATAAATGTTAATAGTGACTAAACGACGATACAAGAAACAGCACGTTGTCGGAGGGGCTGGAATTTTTGATAGTATTGCTAATTTTTTCAAGAGATTAATTACATCCAATGCCGCTAAACAAATAGCTCAAACAGCTCTTAGTGTAGGTAAAGAAGCTACAAAAGAATTGGTAAAAAAGTTGTAGATGTAGGAAAAACTACAGCAATTGATGCTGGTAAACGATTGATTGATAAAGCGTCAGAAAAAATATTTACTCCTAAAAATCAGGAAAATATCACAAAATTGACTGGACTTAGGCACAACCAGAAGTAATTAATCAGAAAACCAAAGACATTTTAAACAGATTAATTAATAATGGGGCTACAAATATCAATAATATTTTATCCGGTTCTGGTACGGATGCAATTGCAATTCAAGACCTTGTACGAAAATTGAATGGTGCTGGAATGAAAACGATATAAACATTTAGACAAGTAGGCCTAAATTTAACTTCTTAACACTTTCAATAATTTAAAGTACTTTCTAATTTTATATCATTTCCTGTGATATAAAATTAATGTAGCATCAAAAACTTCCTTTAATAAACTAACTGCAGCCCACTCAGTGTCACACTGCAGAGATTAGAACAGCTGTACTGATCCATGCAACTGCAGTTCATTTGTTAACTAGTCTCTGCTGCGTGGCTGGAGGTTATATAGTTTGACAGCAGGAAAATCTCCAAGTCAAGAAGTACAGCTAGCAGCTCGCAGTAATTTTGTTTAGGTATTCCATGTGTATTCCATGAATACTGAAAGAAATTAACAGATATGCTAATCGTATGCAAATTTTTGTGACATACTTTTCCAGCCAATAGAATATGAGCACGTATTTTCTAACTGTTGAAAAAATTGTCTATTTCTACTAGAATTATAGCTGGTGCAGTGGACAGTTTCCAAGACTCTGGATATTCTTTTACTGCTTTTTTTATTTCTACTGTAAATATAGCTTGCGCAGGGATAAATAGACTTTTGTGATAAAATGTCTTTTTTACTTTTTACTTTTACTTTTTACTTTTTTAATTTCTACTGTAATTATAGACTCTGCAGCGAAAAATAGACTTTTTGATCGTAGTGTGAACAAATATTGTTTTTTACTTTTTTTACTTCTTTTCCATTTCTACTGTAATTATAGGTGGTGCAGGGATAAATCTTAATTTGTTTACTTTTTAGCTTTTTTCCATTTCTACTAGAATTGTAGGTGGTGCAGGGATAAATATATTTTATGGTTAAATATTTTTTTTACTTTTTAGCTTTTTTCCATTTCTACCAGAATTGTAGGTGGTGCAGGGATAAATATATTTTATGGTCAAATATTTTTTTACTTTTTTACTTTTCCAATTTCTACTGTAATTATAGGTGGTGCAGGGATAAATATATTTTATGGTCAAATATTTTTTTGACTTTTCCAATTTCTACTGTAATTATAGGTAGTGCAGGATGATTCTTTTTAGTTTTTTTAGCTTTTTCAAATTCTACTAGAAATGTAGGAAAAAAATAAAAAAAGTAATATTTGTTAGTTTTTTTCAATTTCTCCTCTAATTACTGGTGATGCCGCTGAATTGTCATATTACCTCTACTTATATATATATATATATATATATATATATAATATATATATATATATAATATATATATATTATATATATATATTATATATATATATTTATAAGACAAAGAGTTTGAAGAAATCCACAAAGCTAAAGATTGTAAAGACTTTAGTGTGGACCACGCTCCTGTACGGTTGTGAAACATGGATGTTAAGAAAGATGGATATCAGGAAACTGGAAGCATTTGAAATGTGGCTCCGGAGAAGAGTGATGAAGATCAAAGGACTGAGAACTTGAACATAATAAGTTTGAAATAAGAGGGTTTCAGTTTTAACTCCAGCTTTATCCTCTCTGACTATGTGAACCAAAAAGTCCTGAGTAGCAAAAGTTTGCAAACATGACTTTATGACTGTGTTGCAATTACTGTTATCACTACTTTATGACTTGTTGAAATATTAAATGACTGATGCTAAGGTGAGGTCCGTTCTGGTTGATTTCCAGAGTGAGCATTTCAAACATACACAGGAAGGTTATTGTCTTAATGAATAGCATACGTGCTTGAGAAACAAGAAGCTATCGGGTCGAATCTTAACCAAACCATCTCTTATAGAATCCTTTGTGTTATGGAAACAGACGTTAAACGTAGCTTTACTTTTAAACTGCCTAATAGTTTAAATATTGGATTGAAAGTGATTGATATGTTGTTCAAAATGATCAGTTTACTGTTATGTTTTTAAATGTTGTTACAGAAAAAAGAAGGATATGATCTGGATTGTGATCAGATGGCTCTGTTTGAATTGGGCAGCATTTCTTATGAGTTCTACTTGCTGAACATTCGACTTCCTGCCAGCAATCCCAACTACACAATAAACACTAACATTGGCAAGCCCTATGAACTCGCTGTTACTGTAAGTTCTATCATTTAGGAGATTTTTTTAATACTTCAAGATTTAATCTATTTCTGACCTATTAGTCTTTAATCTAATCATTTTTGTACTTATAGTTTTTTTTGCTTTTATCATCTTGTCTTTATTGTTTTAAATTTTAAGAACTAATTGAGTAATAATTTAATTAATAGTTTAATTAATTAATTAGTTTTTGGAACTCGTCACAATGGTAGTTAAACTCTATCGGTTTATAGTGGATCGGAATTTGTCAGGGTTATGATAAGTCAGATATGTCAGCGATAGACGGGGTTATGATATGTGACAGACTGTCAATTAGATTTATCTTACTTTATAATGACCAGCACTTTCAACATAATATATCTTCTGAATCCTGCTATTCAATATGTAATCCGCTTTGTTGGGGGATATGAATTTGAGTGGACATTGATGTATTTCTTTGTTTGTGGTGCATATATCTATGTGTTTGTTTGTGTATATGTATTAGTTTGTCTTATATGTAGGTTTGTCCTATATGTGTTTCTTATGGCCATATTTACGAGTGAGATATTGAACTGTAAAGCCTCAACAGATTGCTTAAACTACTGATTAGTCACCATATTTGACATTCTCTAAGCTTGAATCGCTGTGTAAAGTAATGCTTAGCTGCACGCCTCTTCGGACGTTTACGCTGCTGTTTTGTTCAACGACTCTTAAAAAATAATATTCCTGTCGTGTTTACGAAGTAAGCTGATTGGTCGATTAGCTGCTGTACATGTATGTGTTTATTTATGTGCTTTTTGTGTTTTTGTATATTTTTATATGCAGTTGTTTGCATATGCCCGAGTAAATGCCTCCGTGCACTTTTCTTGCAGGCTATTCATCCTAACGGTGGATTTACAATTGTCTGGTTTTCTGTTAAAACGTTGGTGTTTCCTGTCATCGCTGGAGTGCTGGCGTGGTACGTCTGGCGCATCTCAAAGCTCGAGCGAAAATCAAACGTTCTGGAACAGTAAGTAATCCTTGCCAGAAGTGTTCGTACTTTCTTAAAGGTTAATGATATATATTATTGTGTCGCATTGAATTTCGTAGTTTCGGGCATTGTGTGGACAGGTTAGGATATATACCTGTAATCTATTATTTATAAGGATTGGGCGGTTTATCAAGTTTTTCAATTGCATCATGATCAGTTTTATTCTTGTTATATCTGTTTATTAATTCTTATTATATCACACTCATTTGGCTGTGCTTTTTTTCCAACTGATAGCAACCTTTATAACTCACCATCATCATCATCTTCCCTTGAATCCCAGTTTAACTAGGTTCGGGATACAAATAGATTGTCTCAAATCCTCTCTGTCCTACATATCATCCATCAGTCAATCTCCTATTTGAGACTTTTTCATTCGTTTACATTTTTTGTAGCAATTTCTGGAGCCGAGGCACTCTGTGATAGCTGTCTTTATAACTAATAGCAAATATTCCAATAAAATAAAGACATAATTTTTTGGATATCGTTATGCAGAGGGAATAACTATATAAGAAGCATATTTTCACAGAAAACTTAGTGTTAGTTTTATTTTGACATTGCAAATAAATACTTGTACTCGTCTAAAAACTTAAGAGTTTATATACTTCAGTATTAACGATAAGTTTGGCTACTTGCTTGTCTTTAGTGGTTAGGTTTCTAATCCTGATTTTGACTCCTTAATATGGAGGTAATTTATAACTACTTTAGTTAACTCTCGTTTGCATCATTTACATTGAATTGCGTATTGTATGTATTTAAACAGAACGCTGATGGCTCTAGGATTTGCCCTCACTCTACTCAACTGTAAGTGTGTAATAATCAACAATTTATTAATTACTAAACTATCATTAATAAGTAATAAAACTTTCATTTTAGATTCAGTTGCATAGAATTTGGTTACTGTAGCTTATTTACTGAAAAATATAATTTTTAAAATTCCGCGTGATAATTTGATAGCGCTTAGTAATATTTAATTTTTAAGCAATGGATTTATCAGACAAATGCCTCCAATCTTGCATTTTCAATGTCAATATTTGGTAGTAGAAGAAGGGGAAGTTCTAATAGATTGACATCTTATCTTAACTATACAATATATCTCACTGATCGTGTGTTTTAGTTCCAGTGAACTGGTTAACACTGTGGATTAACAAGCCCTTCATGGTGCTGTATATTGCACTGATCGTGTGTTTTAGTTCCAGTGGACTGGTTAACGCTGTGGATCAACATGCCGTTCGTGGTTCTGTATAATGCACTGATCGTGTGTTTTAGTTCCTGTGGACTGGTTAACGCTGTGGATTAACATATCGTTCATGGTTCTGTATAATGCACTGATCGTGTGTTTTAGTTCCAGTGGACTGGTTAACGCTGTGGATCAACATGCCGTTCATGGTGCTGTATACTGATCGTGTGTTTTAGTTCCTGTGGACTGGTTAACACTGTGGATCAACATGCCGTTCATGGTGCTGTACAGTGACGTCAGACAGGGTCTCTTCTACTCAGTGCTGCTCTGCTTCTGGATCGTCTTCGCCGGTGAACACATGATGGTAGGTCTTGCACCGTATTAAAAGCTCATTTTAACGTCTGTTTCCTCATTCAAAGAGATGTCAGTGACGGACGAGCCCAGGATGCGAACCCCGCACATATTAATCACACAAAGCTAGATAAAATTAATTATATTTGGAATATTCAAAAGTCAATGAATTTTGTTTTATAAATCAGTGGGTAGGCCTACTACATGATTGCCAAAATTCAAGCAGTCACTTGATGCGTCAAATACATTATATACTTAAAGTATTTTGTAACGCACATCTTGCACCATGTTAAAAGTATTGTTCTGTTTGTTATAGTATGCATGTCGCTATTGCAAAGTAAAACTATTGCTATGTGCTATTGAGACATTCAACTGGTTTGATTCGATCGTATGATCTGTATGTAGGATGTAATGTAATGTCATAACGTTACCTGACGTCCCTAACTACTGCGCTATTGAGACATTCAGCTGGTTTCATTCTATTGTATGATCTGTATGAGGATGTAATGTCATGACGTTACCCGACGTCCCTATCTACTGCGCTATTGAGACATTCGGCCGGTTTCATTCTATTGCATGATCTGTATGCAGGATGTAATGTAATGTCATGACGTTACCCGACGTCCCTAACTAATATAATAATAACACACATTATAGTGAAATGATCAACTACGTTGATATCTATCACTTTTAATACCACATGTTAAATCCTATAGGCAAGTTTGTCCATTTTCCGTGTAACCAGTCCAGTGAATGCCCGAGATTTCACTCTCAGATCAGCGCGGCTGGGATTCGAACCCACGAGGGTTCAATTCACCTCAGGATCTGTCATTTAAAACTTCATGACGTTATCTACACCTCTAACCATTGCGCTATTGAGACATTCAGCTAGTTTCATTCTATTGTATGATCTGTATGTAGGATCAGGTGGAAAGAAGTCACGTGAGTTACTACTGGAAGCATTTGTCTGCTGTCGGCTTTGGCTGCATTTGCATGTTTGTGTTTGAAATGTGTGAGAGGTGAGATACAGAATTTCAAGTCTCAATTTATTTAATTCAATAAAACACCTGGATTATTAATTATTAAAATCGTTTAATTAAATTGAATTATAGTTTTTATATTATTTTATTACGTAGTAGACCTACTCCATATTCTAGTGCGTAAGATACTACTTTTCTGTAAGTATTGATTTGATATGTATGTATAATTTTATGCATTCAATATATTCTAATTTTTTTTTCATTCAATATTTAGAGCTTATTGAAATTGATTTTCCTTTGTTCTTTATCATTTCTGTAATTCTGTTGCAGTTAGGAATCATATGTTGTATCTTTGTATTTTTTATTTATTTTTACTGCTCGATGTTGTCATTGATGGACTGTTGCACTCTAGTTGTTGTTATGTTTTATATTGCTATGTGTAGAGGTGTTCAGTTGACCAATCCATTCTATAGTATTTGGGCTACCACCACTGGACAAAATTTAGGGGTAT
Organism: Enchytraeus crypticus; assembly: GCA_905160935.1. Classification (NCBI taxonomy): domain Eukaryota; kingdom Metazoa; phylum Annelida; class Clitellata; order Enchytraeida; family Enchytraeidae; genus Enchytraeus; species Enchytraeus crypticus. The sequence goes on along the minus strand of CAJHZI010000452.1, from coordinate 1,483,379 downwards.
CCTTTTAAAACTAAATATTGATGACTTATAATAATTGATAGTTTACTGTAGCGATACAAATTATGTCTATTAGTTATTCTTTAATTAAATTTAAAATTTTAGGAGCTAGATTTAGCTAATTTGGTTAAACAGCATGCATCAATGTACAAAGCTAAGCTACATCTGGCCCGGTTAGTACAAGGTTGGATGTCAACCTTGGAAGGGTGTTGTCAGTGTTGAATGAATAATCCCGAAGGTATTTGAAGGTTATTCTTATATCCGCGCCTGCTGTCACCAGTGCTCTATCAAAGGCAATGATTACTAATCAACATGGAGAGGAAGGAGGAAATAACAAAAGCAGCAACTAAGAAAGGGAACTTTGTATTCACATGTGGTGGTCTTGTGTGTAACCATACGACCAGAATCAAAAATGAGAAAAAATAAATCATTTATGTTTGAATTTCATTTAAAGAGCTGTTTGAAGGGAGAAAGGTGTAGAATTTTAGGTGTAAACTTGTTAACTTTTCTTTTTTTCTTGCCTAATATTATTTTAATTGGAACATTTAGTTTTTGTTTACATATGTTATAATTGGATTATGTACATTTCTTTCTGATTGAACAAATATCATAATAGTTACTATATAAGAGTTATGAAATATTTACGAAATTAGTTACTTTCAACGTGTTATATATTTCACAGTAGTATGTTTAGATTTTGCAGTTCATATTTAATGATTGATTATTTTGATTGAGATTTATTGGCGTTTGTTTGTTGTTATCTAGTGGATTTATATATAACCTGAGCAATTTTAAATCTAACTAATGAAATCTAACTAATTATGTTTGATAATTAATTATATGCTCATAATCCTTAAATATAAATTGTTGACAATTTATTCATCATTTGGAGCTTGCTACTAAAAAACCAAAACTAATCTTATCAAACTACCTTTGACCTATTTATGATAACCTTGACCTGACCTTCAGTTGACCTTCATCATACTGGCAGGCGTATCTGCTGGTATCTACTTCCTCTTTCTCCTGTCCATGATTGTGGGAGTGTTTCGCAACATCATGGCCAAGAAATCTGCCCTGCCTGCTATGAGCAAACCACGTCGCAAGTTCTACATGGTAATCTTTCATTTTTTTAGCATATCTCACACTCTATCAGTTACCCTAAATCATGACCCATCTCACTAAATGTGTTTTGTAAAAAATAGAAGAGTAAAAAATAGAAAAATAGAATAGTTTTCAGAATATATAATTTGGATTCTGTTTTAAAATTGTAAAGACTGGAATTTTTTCCTTCTACAGGCTGGACTATAAGCTAGCATATGCATATGTATTATTATGTATTGATATATTGTTGTCGAAAAAAACATAGTTCTCTCTCTCTCTCACTGTAGATTAATTGAAAATATGCTAAGTTAATTGAAATTATTCGTATAATTTTATGTTCAATCCTCTGATTGTCGTCGTTTAAGGCCTGCTTCATCGTCATTGAAAGTGGTAGAGAATCAGTGAGTGTTTGATTAATTGCTTGTTAGAATTCTTAAGCCATAAATTGATTATTATTATTAATTAATGGCTTGATCGATTGATTGATAGAAATCTTAAATCCTAAGTGAACATTTTATTAATTGGTTGATTGATCTATACAAATCATTAATCCTAATTGACTGTTTGATTAACTAGTTGACTGATGGATTATTACTGTTCATAAACTGTTATTGATTACCTAACTAATTGATTGTGCCTTACTTCTCCTCAGCACATTTCTTTTGCAGATTGGTCTGGGTGAATTGATCTGTAGTGATGTATGCTATTGGGGACGTCTCTGACATTATCCCTGGATGAGGAAACGGACGTTAAACCTTTATTATTAGTATTGATTGATTAATTGATGCAGGAATCCAACGTCAGAAAGGGCATTCGGTTTGTGAGCGCCTAGGCTCCAAAATTGCTTCTAAAATTTAAACGAATGGAAGTCTCAAATAGGGGTTTGGCTGGTGGTGTGGTGTAGGACAGAGAGGATTTGAGACAGTCTGTTTGTATCCTGACCCTGGTTAAACTGGGATTCAAGGGAGGATGATGATGATGATGACTGTATAATTAACTAGTTTATTGATGGATTAGTACTGTTCATAAACTGTTATTGATTACCTGACTAATTGATTGATTGATGCAGGGACTGATCTATCGTTTCTCGTTTCTGATGGTGTTCACGCTCGTCTGTGCCGCTATGACGGTCATCCTGTACATCATCGGAGAGGTTAGCGAGGGGTACTGGAAGTGGAGCGACGAGATGGGACGTTTGCAGTACACGAGCGCTGTGCAGACTGGTGTGTGGCCGCTACTAGACATAGAGAATCAATAAGATATTTATTCATTTACTTTAAGACATAACATAAAATATAGCGGCACACTGGGTCAGGAAGCACAGATGCTTGTTTAAGGCCCACTTCCTTCTTCCTCTCCATGGTTATTAGTAATAGTTGCCTTTTGATGGCGCATCAATTGCAGCCGGCGCGGATTTAAGAATAACTTTCCATCACCCTGGGATTTTTTCCTTCCTAAGCAGTCAACACTCGGTCTTCCAAGGTGGTCGCCTACAAAGTACTAACCGAGGTCGATGTAGCTTAACTTCGATAATTGACGCGCAACTAAACCAAGTGCGCTAAATCCTGCCCTAAGACATTTATTTATTGATTTTATTTAAGACATTTAGAATGTCTTAATAGCGTATGGGTAACGTCATGAACTTTTAAATGACAGATCCTGAGGTGAATTGAACCCTCGTGGGTTCGAAACCCAGCCGCGCTGATCTGAGAGTAAAATCTCGGACATTCACTGGACTGGTTATACAGAAAATGGTCTAAATTGCCTAACGGTTTAACGTGTGGTATTAAAAGTGATAGTATCAAATTATAGTTGATCATTTTACTATGATGTGTGTTCATAGTTCTTGCTATTACGTGTTCTTACTATTACTTATCCTTACTATTATGTGTTCTTACTATTACATGTTGTTACTATTACGTGTTCTTACTATTACGTTTTCTTACTATTACATGTTCCTACTATTACGTGTTCTTACTATTACGTTTCTTACTGTTAAATTTTCTTACTATTACGTGTTCTTACTATTACGTGTTCTTACTGTTACGTGTTCTTACTGTTACGTGTTCTTACTATTACGTGTTCTTACTATTGGTATAATATAATAATAAAATATAATGTACTATAGTATAATCATCATTTTCGTCATCCTCTTCCCTTGTATCCCAGTTTGACTAGGATCCAGATACGAATAGACCTTAACTTATGAAAATTTTTAACAATTTTTGGAGCCTGGCTGCTCACGAACTGAATTTTGGTTTTTGATCTTAGTGCTTTGTCGTCTTTTACGACACGCACAGTTTACGGTTGGTCAATTCATCAGCCTCGACATAACACTAGTTAGCTTGCCCTATAACAATTACAAGCAAGAGACCTAGGAGACCATTAGATTGAATCTCAGTCTTACCGTCTCTAGGAGTAAACCTTGTGCTATTGAATCAGATTTAGCGTTATGGACTTTTTGTATCATTTAGTACTTAATACGACACGTATTATTGTAGCATTGGTATTCAATTCTATGCTGTATATTATTGTAATATTTCTCACTGATTCATTGTTTTATGATATTTTACGATATGGTACTAAATAACTCAATACTGAATTGTTTGTTAATATTGTACTATTTGTTACATTTGTTATTTACTATTTTTTAGCATTTTCTAAATACTGTAGCATGTGTTGACGTATCTGTTGGTTATATTCACTCTGCAGGTGTATATGGAATGTGGAATATCTACGTTTTCTCTCTGCTGATTCTCTATGCGCCCTCTAACAAATACGTTCCTGTGGCCTCGGGTAGGTAGCTTGCTGAGTACTGCGGTTAGATTACTTAGTAAGATTACTTGCTGATAACTGCACTTAGATTACTTAGTAAGATTACTCGTTGATAAATGCAAGTTGATACTTTGTACGATTACTCGTTGATTACTGCACATAGATCATAGATTACTTAATAAGATTACTTGTTGAGTACTGCAGTTAGATTACTTTATCAAGATTGCTCGTTGATTACTGCACTTAGATTACTTAATAAGATGATCTGTTGAGTACTGTAGTTTCCTATTTGCAATAGTATTAGTCTATTTATTGATGGGCGTTAGTATCAATTGATTAAAATGTGGTTAATTGTAATCTAGGTTGCTTTTGGATTTATACCTTGTGCCGATTTTGTATCAGATCTCTCGTACGCTGATAATATGTGCACTTAAGTTCGTATGTGCATATAGTGCACGGACTGTTTCGTTGGTCTTTTAGTTGGAACACAGCCTAAAAATTTAGCTTTGTACTATAGTTAATTAATTATTTATTACTATTTTGTCTTTCATTGCCAAAATTATTTTTGTATCTTTTATATTTATTCTATAGTTTAAGAGAAATTATTATTAGATAATGTCATCTAATAATAATTATCAACATTATCTAATTATTATTAGATACTATCATAGTTCTCTATGTTATAGTGGACTGCCGTTGTTTTACAGGAGAAGAGAACAGCAAGGAAGAGACGGTAGAGTTCAGCACAATCCCGTCTGAAGCGTCAGTCCTCACTGCATTTGTTCAAAAAGCTGCCGAAGACTAAATCATAAGTAGCGTGTTGTTGTTGTCACTGATTACTGACCATCTTTATTCGTTGTGATAGAATACAGAGCTGATTGTAGAAATAAGGTAAATGTCAAATTGATATTACTGCTGGCAAGTTTAAATGAAATATTTTTTAAATATCAAGTTTAAAATAGCTCGATTTTTCTCATTTTACATGCAATCATTTGATTGTATGTTTTTATCTATGCTGCAAGATAAGGAAGGAACAAATTACACCCTATTGAAGATGAGACTGCTGACATCGTTAACGTAATTGTTTTATGTGCGATCCTGTCTGCATGATCACGTGATCAGTTTAACCTATAAATGCCCTATAACACTGACCTGGGTGGATTCAGTGATTTATCTGTCTTTTTAAAATTGTGATTACTATAGTGTCTTTTTCAAAGCTTAGGCTGACACACATTTCTATTTATAAGGCTTTTGTATCACAATTTTATCCTACTCCATGCCGTTCTGTTTTAAAATTAAAATCTACTAGTGTGCTCTTTAAAAAATCTAGAAGTTTGACTGGATTAATCAACTTACACAAGTTAACCAATAGCAGTTTAGGGCTTTTCAGAAGCTGGGCTGCTCTAGGCTTGAAAGACTTAGGTGTTGCTTTAATTCCGGGAGCATATGATTATGGATGTATTGTTAACCGAATGTGGCCTCGTCGGAATTAGCGTCTATGTTTAGATGCAGTCTTGACATCAGATTTCTTGAACTAAGAACAACATATGTATATGAAATTGTTCAGCCCTAAGCGTGATATTGTCTTGGTTTCAATCTTGCAGAATGAATACTGAATCATTAGTTGAGATGTGTCGGTTGGAATCATCTATATTTTATGCAGTAATGGTTCAGATAATTTTAATCAATTTTATTCTGAATTTAATCCTAGCTGATTGAGTTTTATTACATTTATACATATGTGACATTTTTAGATATGGCAATATTTAGTGTTTAATTTACATAATTTGTGTCAAATATATTGTAATTTTATTGAAAGGTAGTCGATGTGAATGAACCTTGATAAATGCACCGTTGTGTAAAGTTTTATAGTAACTATTTATATACATGTTTTTTTATGAATTCTATCGCATTAACTGCTGATATTAAGACCAAATCGATATTATACTTGATACTGTAATTGATATCTCAATAACCCCATCTCTTTATTTTTAAATCATGTAATTTTTTATTGTAGCATTTTAATGTGTTTTCTACAGATATTGCCTCTGATGTAATCTGTAATATATAACTCTTATTTATGTTGTGTTAAGGCATAAAGCTTATGATGATGTATAGGAGGCCGTACACTCAACCCTTCACGTTGTAGGATCAGTACATATAATCTTAGTTTGCTGCGTACCCTTGTACTTGTATACTCTCTCTCTCTCTGTTTACGTTACTTTGTAGTAAAATGTACAATTATCCGGAAGTTTTAGTGTAGGATTTTATCATAAATGTCATTGATTTTCTTTAAAGATTGGTACATTTGTGCCATTTCCAGGAATTAGACTTACAGATCTCAAATTCTACATATCAGAAACAATAAAATAAGCATTGAACAGAGTTTTTAACTATTTACTTATTTAATGGTTCTCATTTTTTTACTGAAATTGCTTTCTACTATTCTCCTTCGATGCTAAATCCAGTATTTAATTAATTGCGTATTGATTCACGTTGTAAGCTTCGTTAAATAAAACATAATACCCTTTTCTAGACAACCTATTCATGTATATAACTTATACTAAAATGTTATGTTATGTATTGGCATCCTCTAATGGCACAACCCTTTTAGAATAAACCAGAAGGTTGCCTGTGGTACAATCCTTGTAGAATCTTCCTGACGACTCTATTGGATATAGAAAAGAATGGAAGAGATTAAAACTAGTTGGTCCCAAAAAGTTGCAAATGAATAAGTTCTGGAGAGAATTGGTACAGATAGACATTTGAAAAATGCTTTAAAAGGTTGAAAGAAGAGCTGGATAGGACAGTTTATAACGGGGAACGGGGGATAGTTTACTAAAGGAGGTCATAGAAGATAAACAGGAAGGAAGGAATATTAGAGGCAGATCGAGACTAGTAATGTTAGATAATTTAAAAATCCATTGGTATATGGACATGAGGAGAACAGCGGAAGACAGAGAAGAGTTGAGGCGTTATATGCCATGGACTTGCCAGTAGGCAGTGCACTAAGGGAGAGAGAGTTAGCATTCGTTTAAAGAAAGGTGTACATTAGACTGACTGCAAATGTTTCTTTAATACATTTTATATATAAGTAGAATTAATATCGAAGAGTTTGTCCGACATAGCAGTATCTTTAAAAAACGGGTTGTAGAGGTGTGATTAATTGTTAGAGCGAAGTACTCGAAACATACGAGCATAAATAAACTAAAACTTAAAAACCTAAAATTTAAACTTAACTTAAATAAACTGTACAATAATTACTGAGTAGGATGTTTTGAATTGTAAAGATTTCACATCGATGATCTAATTGCGTTTAATCTTTCAAAGTTTTAATTGATGCTGAATTTACTATTAAAATGTCTGATTAAATGGTATCGAACTGTGTGAATAAGAACTACGTAATTTTTGCTTGTGTTAAAATCTGTGTTGCCAAGCGATTATTATTATTCAAGACTTTTTCATATCTCACGTCTGCAGACTGAATTTATGTTTATACAATTAAGCGTTATCATATCTGAATACTTTGTTGATTGTAATTAATTTAGAACGATTTTACATATCTGTAGCATTAATATCTTGTTGACAAGTTTACATATTTGGATGTTGTGCTCGAGAAATCGTTTTCTATGCAGCTGTTCTGTAGATTTTGTAGGATTTTATGTCGTAACAATGTTTTTACTGTATCGCTTATGAGTTGCAACTGACGATGTATTAGAATCAATAAAACGTACATACTTGAGCCTCTTGCTTCGTCGTCTTTTATTGTAACGTTCATTCTAGACTGCTAAACCGTGATCCTGAAATTATCTTTCAATTTATGATTTTTTCTGATTATTTTCTATTTATATCTGGTTTATTTGTAGATTTTTAAGTAGGTCCTATATTGTAGGATTTATCTCTATTTTTATTTATGAGTTATTCCGCTTTATTTATGATATATTCTGACTTATTTATGATCCAATTTACTACATTTTTACAATTTTTACGGATAATATTTTGGTATGTTGATAGAAAATACTTGTAATTAGTGTTAGAATCTCCTAGGATCTAAATTCCCTCCCATTTCATATTCTTGCCCATGTTAAAAATATGAAAAATGCCTAACCCCATATAAACACTGTCTAAGATACCCTCAATCTCACTCAAGTAATAATGTGTAGAGATTTATAGAGTTATTTCTACTATATTGATGTCATTCATTGATGACATTTTCGCTGTTCATATGCAATAACAGTGAAGTTTATATTAAATAGATTGTTACTCTGTGATGACGTAAAATTTTAGGAGATTAAGATCTGAATCGCTAACCATGTATTATCAATTTTGGCTTAAAATTGCATCTGAAATTTTTAGTTAAATGTTTTGGGCTTTCATTTTAATGGTGCGACTATGCCTGTATATCAACATAAAGACGGATATTATTTAGACCTTTGTCAGCTCGCTCCCGCCATTAACTTATTAGCAGGATTTTACTGAATATCCACTGATATTTCGTTCTCTCAAGATGGAGATATTGAAACTATAAAGCTGAGTTTATCGTCTGTTTCCATTTTATGAGGGTTACTGTCGCAGCCTAGATGGGATTAGACCCAATGGTCTCCTGCTTCTCAGACAAGCTTTCTAGCCGTTCCGCCATCCCACCTGACAGTTACTGATCATTTTCTGAGCTTCCTTCTTCTTGCTTTTCGTTTTCATTGATATTTAGATTATTATTCCCTGACCAGCGCTTATCTGGGAATACTTTGTTGGAGGACGGCTGGAACTTTTGACTAATATTATTTGACAACTCACTTCCATTGAAACGACCTATCGTACCGTGGCTAGTCAGACGTTGTCCGTCGTTGTTAGAATCCGCTTCTGAATCACTTAGATGCTTCGACCCTGCTTCAAAGCTAGGCCTGCTCTGAAAACTGGAAAAGTTGACCTGATACTGCGGAGCAGTGCGTATATCTTTTATCTCGTCTGACAGAGCAACGTCGCGTGTAAACGATTCAGAAAATTCTATATTTTTGTGCCTTGGACACTGAGCCACGTTCATTGCCACAGCTGCGACTGGCAAGACAGACTCAGTTGGAAGGAGTTGACTGAGGCAGTGAGTACAGGTGTCTGGCTCGACGTCATCGAGTAGTCTGAGCTCTGAGGAATCTGCCTGCATGACGTCACAAACACTCAGCATGACGTCACGAGAGTCCAATACTTCATTCTCTAGACCTGCGTCTACGTGAGTGTCTTGTGCTGAATCCTGTAGTGCACCATGTCCATTAAGTGCACTCTGAGCGGCATCTATTACGTGTTCATCGTAATGCTGTTCTGTTGTATCGTTTTGCGCCTCCTCTGACAGATTCTGCATTCTCGATTGTGTGGTAATACGCCTGTCTGACTCCACTAGCCCTCGTCTATCTGTGCCCACTGGCCCGCGCCTATCTGTGCCAGCAGGTGTACTTTCACGCTGGCTTGATGAAGTTTCAGAAAGAGCTGCCGTTCCGTTTTCACTCTCAAGACAATTAACTTGTACCTTCTCGTGCCGGCTACAGGCTGTTTGACCCAATCTTAACGCCGTTTTATTTCCATCGCATTTAAACGTTGTAATGCAACCGTTATTTCTCAGATTACAAAGCAGTGATGTGGGATTAGGATCCTGCCTGTAAGTCAGGTAGGCGTGACTTGGACTACTATAACAGCTGTCAGGCGAGCAATCAGCCCCTCCCTCTTCTGTCAGCACGTAGTCTGGGCGTGGCGAAAAGGTCACGTGACACTTGGTTTGTCCTGACTCCGCCCCATAAAGACATTCCATAAGAACTCGCTTCTGTCTATCATACGTGACGTCATGGACTGTGACGTCATACGGTGACGCGTCAATGACGTAAGGAGGCGGAGTTATGCAATGATGAATTGAGCAGACAGGTTTTATTACAGCTGAGCTTAAGGAATCGACAGCGTCGATAGCTTCGTCGCTCTCTCGTAATCTAAAATATTATTACATAGTAATAAATTATAGTTCAGTGGAATCTAGGCTTAATTTCGCACTTCTTCTTATGAGGATATGAAATAAGGAAATATGAACTTTGCTACAATTCTACAAATAGCATCTCTCTCTCTCTCTCTCTTTCTCTCTCTCTCTCTTCTGAGTCCTACTTTACGGCAGGTCCACGATACATATTTCTCCTCTCTTGACGCATTCACTCTCATTGAAGAGAGGTCAATGATTGCCATTGAACTCATCAAAATACTGTGCCAAACTAAATATTGTGGTAAGTAGGCCTGAAGAATATAGCTTATTTTGAAGTGGTTTTCCTGTATCTCCTTACGTTGTGTAATCATGATCACCTCGTACTAGACTCGCTCAATACAGTTCTACTAATGATCAAAACTGAACACGAGTCTTGTTTTGCTTATATACTAGTACAATTATCACTTTTGTAATACCAAAGTCTTACTAAAACTAAGTAATTTTTTGCGCATTTTTGGCTGAGTCGGTAGCACATAGTTATTGTAGCCGACTGCGGATCAGTAGATTCAGGATTAAAATCAGAGCTCGCACAAAGGAGCTATCGCCACAGTAAACTGACGCTAAACTTGGTTTTTTATTGCTCAATTTAAGGCATATTATCCATACATGAATCTTACACATACAACATTGCAACAAGAACCAGAAAAGCAAATATGCAGTACATAGAGAAAGCGCTAAGAAAATTACTTGTAGAATTAGGCAGAGAAACCAGCAAGTTCAGAACATCACAACACTTAACTACGTTTTTATTGTTTTTTATTGCCTTTCATTGCTTGAAAGTCTAAACGGAGTAGCGACTGTGATGATTAATTGTTCAGTTCGTGAGGTCTGAGTTTTGATTCCCGACCAGTCGGCGAGTAAAAGCTCAGATACATTAAGCAGATACTCTCTGTCTCTGCCTCATAATGAATCTGTGTGTGCGTAGCAATTAATACGTGGTTGGAGGCTGCAGCGACGGATTGGTATTAGTTAAAGATAGGCACAAGAATGACTGTCAAACCGTCAGATTAAGGGCATCTATCATAACTATGTTGTTTTACTTACTTGATAGAGCAAATGTCACTCGTAGTGTCTAATATTGTGCTCTTATCTGAGCGAGAGACAAAGTTTTAACAGTTTTTATATGTCTAACCTTCGACGATGAATTAGAACAAACAGGAGCATGATACAACCGGCTATAAAACCGAGTAGAATACCGGCCGTGATAGCCACGAATAAACCTGAAATACAGAATTCAGTACAATACAATACAATTATAAATGCATGCCGTTATCCCCAAGAACATACCTGAAAAGCAGAATATAGTGTAATACATTGAAGCATGCCTCGAAATGTAGTCAATATATTGAAATCGCAACACATAACATTGAAATACCTCTTGTTATAGCCGTGAACAAACTTGACTTACCAACTTTGCTCTTTAAATGGAGTAAAGTATAATTTCTTTAAGGAATATAATGCTGCTTATAGCTATAGTAGAAAGCAGAATGAAGTGTACAAAAAATACTCTGCATGCTGGAGCGTCTCGAATAATCTAGAAAGGTAACATGTAGAACAATACAATACATTAAAATGCATGGCTGAGCGTCTTGAATTAACTAGTGTTTAGTTTTTTTGGTGTTATCCAATACAATCTATACTACTTAGTACAATACAAAGCAATATATAGCATCGGAAAAATTCTTTTTTAAACACAATCTTGCTTTAATTAAATCCAATTTTAACAGTTACTTAGAAAAAAACGAAACTAACTCTTAGCAGTTTATATATTTACTCTCAACTGGCTTCGTGTCTACTATACATTTACTATAGAACAATAATTGGAAGTATTCCAGGACTGTTTAGTTAAAATTTCACATAGTTAATATAGTATCTAATGCACTAACATGCTATTTAGATCTTAGAGCTATTTGTAACAAACCAGGTCAAGCAATTACCTATTAGTCAAATGCATCAATTAAAGTTGACCATCACAGCGTTAAAAGCTTTGTATTAATTTAAGTAGTTGAAACCACTTAATAGTAAGCATGTACTAACATAAACACAATGGTACTAAATTAAATTACGGAAACCTGAAGATATGCTTGGATAGCTTGTAGGGTCCTCCGGAATCTGCCTATCGTTTTTCATGAACGAAGCTGTTATAAAAACATTGCTAGTGTCAGTTTAAAAATAATAGTTGACAATAATCAATCTGAAACTCTTAAATAATAGCTGATTGATAAATACAATGCTAGCATTTAGTACATATCTTTAAACCTCATAGGCATAATAATATGTTAGATTTGTTAACTTCCCAATATATCATTTATTGATATATAAGATTTTTTAATTTTCCAATATATCATTGCAACGGGGTTCAAAATATAAAAATATGGCCAGTAGCATGAAAATAGTCTGGCTTCTGAGGCAGTTACTCGTTGCCTTCCTCAGTTACTGTTTAGTCCCCTTCTACGACACATAGTTATCGATTGGTCTATTCTTCAGTGTCGCGGACACAAGTCGAGAATTATATTAATGCTTAAGATTAAGCTCAGAACCTTGACTGCACGTTGATACTTGACCGACCCACTGATTGCCGATACAGCTAATGGACCACATTCCACTGGAGTAGTTACATCTGATCACCGCCCGGTCTCCTGAGAATTGCTCAACCCACGCTCCCGCCGGGGCCTTGAACTCCGCACAGCCTACCACTAAACAGCCAGCAGAAGTAAAGTTGCAAGTTTATAGATAAAATTATAGTTAAATATCTGCATTGGAAGATGATATGATCGAACTTTGGGGGAAGAAAATCGATCTCAGTAGTTCGTAATGGGCTAATTTTAAAAACAGGATTGAATGATTGTGAAGCTATTCTAAAATGAAAATGCTCAATTGTTTATCTGAACACAGCTTAGTCCAAGAATTTGGTTTATTGTTCTTCAAATTTAAACTACGAGATGAATCTGGTTAGGAATTAGTCTTCAGAAAGGTACTAAATGACTTAAACAGTTCGCTTCAGTTAACCAGTTGAAGCTATTTTAACAAATAGATGAATTCGAAACTTGTTCTTTGTGTTTTCATTAGATTTGCAGCACTTATCAATTAGCGAGCGTTGTAAATTTAGAAAATTATTTTTCTTCTTTTTTTTGTTCAATTCTAATGTGTTTGGCTATAAAAGTTTTAGGAAAGTTCTAAGTAGACTAGATTGTCTATATAGGCTTACTATATAATACATTCTACACTGATATGGACCTGACTTGATCTCTGTTCATGTACATACGTTTACATGTATGTTTGTCTGTATCTGTACATATGCCTTCCTGTATCTGTGCATATGTCTGCCTGTATCTGTGCATATGTCTGCCTGTATGCCTGTTGCCTGACTGAAGTCTACAGAGGGCGTCAAAGCTTCTAAGCAGCCGACAATTTAATTGATGGAAAATCTCCCCAAGTCTCCCCTAACGTCTCTGCCTCTCTCATCTCATCCTGACCTTTTTCATTCCATAATAATTCCTTCAGCTATTCCATCTCAACATTTCGTCATCTTCATGAGTAAACTAAGCCAGCAGCACGCTCGTAAGTTGTTCGATTGCTGATCAGTAGGTGCAGGGTTCAAATCCAGTGCTCGGTCCGTCACTGAAATGACTTCGAAATAGGAAACTGACATTAAACTGGACTTTAGCCTCATTTAGTCTTTTAAGCCCATTTACCGAACATCTGATCCTTTCTGAACAATGGTAAGTTAACACAATTTAATTGATGGAAATGGCAAAGTAAATCAAATCCCGATGTTACATCTATGCATATTTGACGAATTTTACCTATGATCTTGAAGAATTAAGTTTATCTGTAAATGTGAGGAATTTTATCTGTGAATTTTAACAACTAGTTGATCGATCATATGCACGGAAATCTTTGTATACCCTATATGACTTTAAAAGCTCTTCACTTCTACATAAAATTTTGTCATCTCTTACGAAACTTGCTGCGGTCATTGAATGAAATTCTCAATTTTCTGTGCCTACGGTGTTAATGCTAATATTGTTTATTGTTTAAACCATCGATTAAGATAAAATACTATCTTTAATTGAATAATTAACCTAATGAAGTGTAAATGGAGCAATTAACTTATCTAAAATAATTGCGAATCTAAAAATAACCCGCAATGTGACACATAGTGAAAGATGTTCTAATGAAGAAACATAAATCACAGGGAGGCTTGAAAGAGTTCGTTCTCGCAACGAAAATTAATTTTTGTCATTTGGTCCATCGATCATATGAAACCTATCAGTCAGAGTGTACGAAGAGTAGGGATATCACAGTCCAATGTTCCACCACAGTCCAATGTTCCACCACAGTCCAATGTTCCACCACAGTCCTATGTTCCACCACAGTCCTATGTTTCACACCACAGTCCAATGTTTCACACCACAGTCCAATGTTCCACCACAGTCCAATGTTCCACCACAGTCCTATGTTCCACCACAGTCCTATGTTTCACACCACAGTCCAATGTTTCACACCACAGTCCAATGTTTCACACCACAGTCCAATGTTTCGCACCACAGTCCAATGTTCCACCACAGTCCAATGTAGTGGACTGTGGTAGAACATTGTATTCCAATGTAGTGGACTCACATTGGACTGTTGTGAATGTACTCAATGTACTCACATTATCCCATCCAAGCGGCATGTCCTCGTTCGTTAGATGGGAATATTCTCGAAATAATTAACATAAATAACATTACATCGTTAAAACCTAGTTTTTAATTTTGTCAGATTATTTCCGTTATGACTATATAAGTTTGTGCAGCCATACTAACGCTCTCCTAAGTAATTTAAATTTGTTTGTCTGCCTAATTCATGTAGGATTTTAGGCGCTAGATACAATTTTGTTCAATTTTTATTACATCCATACTGTAAGGCCGCATGGATGGACATCGTCATGATCACCGATAAGGTTAGCTTTCAACTCTCTCCTAAGGCATATAGATAAAACTCTTTGCGCTTTAATTAACAACAGTAACACGTCTATAGTGCTACTGTTATCGATGACAATATTGAGCATTCATCAGTTTTTTCCGTTTAGTATCGTTTATTTATTCATCACAGCACAGATTATACAAACAATAGGAACGTGCAAGTAGGAACGTGCAATATAGTTTAATACTCTTCCGTCTTGAAGTCTTTTTCGCATCACGTTCCTGATTCACAGTTAAACGGGACTGATCTTGTTGGGATTTGGTATTTTTGTAAGTTGGGCGACATGACTGTATCGCTGGTGGTTTATTTCCAATGGATTCATCCAGTCGTGACCGCATCACACCAGCGAGTTCAAACAGAGAGCGGCACGGATTGATAACTCCACCGTGGCGTCCTTGTGGAATCCTGGAGAATACTGCGAGCTAGGTAACGGGATAGCTAGGGATACACAGGCAGAGAGAGAGAGAGAGAGAGAAAGAGAGAGAGAGAGAGTGAGGTAGAGACAGACAGATAAATAAACAGATAGATGGTCAGGCAGGCAGTTAGACATATGTAAATATATCTTCATCTGCAAAAGATATAGCTACATATAGCAACCAACCATAAAAAGGTAAGAATAAAATACAATAATTAGAAAGAGAAATTAAAACAGAAAATTCTATGTAAGTAGCTAGAATGAATATATATATATATATATATATATATATATATATATATATCAGAAGATTAGGATGAACCCTAAATTGTAGGTTATTGGCTGAAATCTCTATATATTACTACTAAATTATTTCAAGCCGACGATTAAACATAAATTTCATTAACAATAATTAAATAAATCATTATCATCATCATCTTCTCTTTGATCCCAGTTTAACTAGGGTCGGGATACGAATGGACCTTATCCACTCCTCTTTGTCCCATACCATATCAATATCTCTTCCAATCGTTTCAGAAAATTTGAAATAAAATTAAAAAAATTAAATTCTATTTTATCGTAAATAAATAGCAGACTAAAAATAAAAACCTATAGGAACCAAAACTCTCTAAGTATGTTAGTCCATCAATCGTGTCACGTGGCAGAGCCATCAGTATAAATGAAAAGTATAAAGAATAAACCATTGGGGTGTCATGCAGTATCAATTCTTCAGTGAGTCGTTATTTAGAGGGTGAGAGGGCAGGAGGGGGAGGGGGGTAGCCCCGGGGGAGGGGACCTGTCTATATGGGTCGATGCGTGATCTGGGTATGAATTATAGGAGCCTCGTTGACATTCTAACCTTGTTTGTTTCCTGATCACTGTCAGCCGAGAACTGCACGTGTTCATAGAAAGAGAATAACGAAGATACCGGGAAAGTATGAGATAAATCATACTTTTACTTTGGTATAAATTTGAACCACGTAACTCTATATCTGGGTTTCTCTATAGACAACAGACCTGAATAGGTTAATGCCGTCTTGTTTTATGAAAACGCGAAATGCTCTTGTTATTTGTTTTACATTGAGTTTGCAGCCGATGAAACTCTGTTAAAAGTCTGAACCCAGTTTGAATACCTGATAAGCTGGTCACACCCACATTCATGGCAAGAAACTGACGTTAAACTGGACTCTTAGATTGTGTTTTAGCAATAAATATTACGTTTAAAATAGAATTATAGAAATTTGATTCACAGCTACCTCCTCATCAATAGCAATCTGCGTTAGTCGTCGATTAACTACATGTAAATGCAGTCACCGGTTAGTCTATTCTCCAATCTTAATATCAGGAAATATATCTAACCTTGCAAGCTGATCAGTACTCTCCAGCCCTGGGAAGCTTCAGCTCCGGCGAGATTAGAATCCGAGTCCCTCTGTTGTAACTCAGAGTAAGCGGATGTCCGAGCTGTGTCCGGATCATCGTTACTATCACGTGCGGACCGTGGAAAGGATTTATGAGGATTTCTGATCGTGCGTCTCTCAGGTGGAATGTGATTTGTGGCCTTGACTCTTGAACTTCTCTTCTTCTTCTGCTTGTAACTGACACTTACTGCCCGCTTTTCACTTCGCATTGAATCAAGTCTGTTCTTGTCAGTATCTGCTGCCTGATAGCTGTTATCAGTAACTGCTGCCTGATAGCTGTTATCAGTAGCAGCTGCCTGACATCTGTTATCAGTAGCTGCTGCCTGATAGACAATAGCTGCTGCCTGATAGCTGTTATCCGTAACTGCTGCCTGGTAGCTATTATCAGTAGCAGTTGCCTGATAGCTGTCATCAGTAGCTGCTGCCTGGTAGCTATTATCAGTAGCAGCTGCCTGATAGCTGTTATCAGTAGCAGCCGCCTGATAGCTATCATCGGTTGCAGCTGTCTGGTATTTGTTTTCATTAATAACTGCCTGATAGCTGCTATTAATACCAGCTTTCTGTTGGCTGCTATTAGTACTAATCGTATGATACTTGCTATCAATAGCTAGTGCCTTGTAGGTATTATTACTGCCATCAAGTATATATTCACTATTATTGCCATGATCTTGCCTTTTGTAAGTCTCCGGTATGAAATTAATATCAACATCATTCTCATAAATGTCATCATGCTTTTTGATATAATTTGACATTTCTTCACGTGAGGTATATTCAATAATAAAATCATCCTCTTCGTTTAGATTTATCTTTTTATTTGAAAGAAAATTATACTTTTTTAGTTCCCAATATAATCGCTCCACTTCATTCTTGTGTCGAATTATTTTATTACGTTGAACTCTTTTATGCATTCTCTTCGTTCGATGACGCATTTGAAACCTTCTTTCCTTTCGATCTTCTTTTAGTTTCCGTCGCCGATTTCCGGGCTGATTCATTTCTGACGAATATTCTTCATTGTATTGCGCACTTCTCTGCTGCCGATCCTGTCTCCACATCACGTGATGCTGATGTTCTTGTTGAGAGAACCGATGTGGATGGCTCGCTTCCTCCTCCAAAGTCCTTAGTCCTCCCTCGTCCTCTGCCTGACGCCTCTGCCTCTGACTCAACACCTGATTAAATTCTATAGTCACATGACTACCTCGTGATCTGTAAACTATCCTACCCTCCTTCCTCCCCTCTTCATCGGTGGGACAGAGATCTTCACTGACCCTCGACTTTCCCTCCACCATCGTTATCCTCGCCGGGCAGTCCTCTGAGCTAGTCCTAGTGGATCTTTCATCCTGAAGGAATGAGGTTCCCGGTAGGATACTCATGGTGGTTCTGCCCTGCCGCTGCACTCCAGATCCGTAGATTCTCATGGTTGTGTGGATGATTTGAGGATGCATGGCGGATAGATGTATGGGGCAAGAACGGAGGAAGAGAGATGGGGCTGCGAGTAATGTTTGGGCACCATTTGTAAAGCGAGCGTTAAGGGAGAGTTTGCCCAAGAGATGAAGACTTGTGTTGGCGCCAGAGAGCGAGAGGGTTGAATTGCATCGAAACGAATTCAGATCCCTCACTAAATAAATAAAATAAAGTTATAGTGTCAGAAATAAGAAATTGAGAACTGAAAGCCTAAAAAGGGAAAGCTACTGAGAAATGAAAACTGCGTTTTTCATTATTTACTTATTCAATATAACGTCAGAGACTCAGAGACCACAAACCGGGTTTGGACTTGAACCCTATGGATTTTCTTGATATGGTCATCTTCACTTGAATCGCAGTTTAGCTAGGGTCTAAAAAACTGAGGTTGAGAATAGAAAATTTTTTGCAGCTATTTCTGAAGCCTAGGCTCGCACCAATCTAAAGCCCTTCCTGACGTTTGATTTGAATCTTAATGCTCTGTCGTCTTTTACAACACGTGCAGTCCACGGTTAATCTATTCCTCAGCAACGCGAAGACAAAAACACGGGTAGCACAGACTCTAGACATCTTAACAGTAAACTATGCAGCCGATAAGTTAACTAAATATGCCGTATCGATTGAAAATGTGCGAAAATATCGTTTAAAACTTGACACAGGATGACGTAAGGATAGATGTGGAGGTATGTGACGGGAGTGGGAGGGGGAGCGGAGGAAGAGTAAGTAAACGGAGTGAAGGAAGAATGGATTGAGTCTTTATCTGCTCAGACCATTCCGCACGTGTGAACTTCCTGAAGGAAAAGTTATCCAGTCATTCTCTCTTTACATTTCTTCTTTTCTCTTTGAGTAATTTGTCTCTTTTTATTTTTATTTAGCGTCCTTGTTATTCATTCGTCTCTCTCGTACTATCACCTATTACAGTTGGTTGAAAATTTATGCATTTTGTGTATATATATTATATATATATACTGTATATATATATACTGTATATATATATACTGTATATATATATATATTTATATACTGTATATATATACATGTATAGTATATATACATATTTATATATGTATGTATATATATATATATATATATATATATATATATATTTATATTTATATCGGTCTATTTCTTTCATTTTCCGTTAAGACAAATTAAAATAATAATAATTGAATGCTCGTTTCATAATAGTTGTATATATTTAGCTTAATATTGTTATTCAGAATGTTAGACCATTTAGACAAGCAAACCTTAGCACTACAATTAGTCTTAATTCTGAAGCATAAATTAAATGTAATGCTGCGCTTTTTAAAATCAATTTTTTGCTAATAGAAATGATCTACTCAGAAGAACTGTTGAATTGTTGTCCAGCTACTCGAGTTCTTCCAGTTTATAAATACTTGTAAACGATTAAGAGATGTAGTCGTCTCCTTAAAAGACGAAGAACCACTTCAATCTAAGTACCTCACTAATAGCCTGTACTTTGTTTAGCTCCTTCTAATTATAAGCTTTTTTACATGCCAGTCTTATTTTACAGTGAAAAGTATATTATATAAATTAAGTATAGAGCTACGATGTATTGATATTATTCATGAAAACAATTATTCAATCTGCATTGTTGTATTGAGATATCGATTGAATAGGCTAATAGTGATCTTAGTAATAAAAAAGTAATTATGAAAACTAAGATATTTTAAGAAATTTTTATTCAATATCTCTTTGCGTGTATGTTGCTAAATATCTTAATATTTGCTCCTGTATATATATATATATATATATATATATATATATATATATATATATATATACATACATGTATATATATACACATGTATATGTGTATACATGTGTATATATATATATATATATATATATAATTATATTAATTTTTTCTTCGAATTGAAAGCAGAGTTAGTGGGATTTGGAGAGGTATCGGGATGAGAGAGAAAGACAAACATACATACACACACACACACACACACATACACACACACACACACACACACACACATATATATATATATATATACATATATATATATATAGTATGCACACATTATGTTACGGTGCCATATCACGTCCTCCGCAGAAGAATTGAGCATCAACTGTCTTGCCATAAAACAATTGATCGACTAATCGCGGGTCACCTCCCAGCTGCTCCATTCTCTCCCTCTATCTCTCTCTCCCTCCTTCTCTCTTCCTCTCCCTCCATATATCTCGTTTTCTCCCTCCCTCCCTCTCTCCCTCTCTCTCTCTCCCTCGCGTTCTCTCTCGCTTTCACTCATCCCGCTACCTCTGCAAATCCCACCCCTGCTTTTAAGTCTAAGAAAAAACTAATGTAAAACTATACTTTGACTTCGTCTTGTTGCACTAACTATGCTTTTAATTCTAAGAAAAACTAATCAAAAACTGTATTTTGACTTCGTCTTGTTGCTTCTTGAAGTTTAATCGTCTGCGTCTATGCAGTTTCTTTAATTTTAAGAGATAGAGCAGGTCTTGTTTAAGTGAATTGTTGCTGTAATTAACTCGCTGTTGTAAAACGTAAGACACAATTTCAATATTAATTTATTTTGCATTTGGCTAGTAAAATTTAATTGATCAATACAGGAGCTTAACAAAAATAGTTCTCTAACATTAAATGAAATACTTGTGATTCTATAAGTCTGCTGAATAGCGTAGTTACTTTAATATCTATTTTAATATTTTAATTTCACAATTAACTATAATTAATAACATAAATGTTTAATCTAAATCTTAAATGATGTCCTGATTGTTACAAATTAGTATAATATACTTTGCGCATAATGCTTAACTTTAAATCAATAAGACTGTGAAAATGTGCATTTCTATGCATTTACTTTTTTATTACTTTTGAAAAATCATTTATTTACTTTATACACTGTGCTATAGATTAAACCTGACATATAGAAATTTAGCATTTAATTGCAGAAGGACAGAAATGACAAAGAATCTGTGCCTGAGTATATACGAGTTTCATGGGCTTTTGGAAACATTCAATCTTCTTTAGAAACATGAAGCCAGTCTCCAGTTAGTCGGATAGGATCAGATATCCGATCAAAGAGGGTTTGTTAGAGAGTGGGGTGTCCCAGGACTCCAGTGGGACGTCTCGCGGACTCTTAAGTTGTTAATGACCGAGGCCTGATAGGACCTCCAGATGAGGCTCCGTGAATTCTTCCAGGTCTTCCAAAGTTCTTGGAAATCTTATCCCTCTTCTCTAATGCAGGACTTCTTGTTCTGGATGTTGTATAGATAAGACTTGATTCATCACAAAATGTACATAAAATTTTAAAATTACATATATAAATACATGTATATATAAATATGCAGAGAGGCGGGGGCAGGCCGAGATTAGGTATATTAGATGATTTAAAGACTCACTCATATGTGGAAATGAAGAGGAAGGCGGAAGACAGAGAAGAGTGGAAGCGTTATGTACCATGGACCTGCCAGTAGGCAGTGCACTAAGAGAGAGAGATATATAAATATATGTAGACCTATAGTATATATTAATATATATGCAGTATATATTGTATCTATGCATGTATATATCTATGCATATGCATATATATATATGTGCATATATATGTATGCAAACTATATATACGTATATATATATATATCATCATCATCATCATCACTCGTTTATTTCAGACAACATTCCATAAGACATTGCACGATGCAATGACAGAAACAAGAGAAAAAGACAGAATTACGTAGTCCAACATGAAAAGATATAAAAGCTAAACATAAAACAGTGCTCAGCTTAGACAGAACCTTGACATGGAGGAAATAAGAGCATTATGAGACTCTTTGACACGTTTTAACAAACTAAATTGATATATATATATATATATATATATATATATATCAATTTAGTCAAAGAGTCATATATATATATATATATATATATATATATATATATATCTATATATATATATATATATATATATATATATATATCCTCAGGACCTTTCTTTTTCTTCTCATGTTAAAACACTTTGTGCAGCAGATCTAAGAAAAATCTGTTATTAGGCCTATAACAATAATCTTATTGAATTGATTCAGATAAAAAGATAAAAATTTCCGCCTAGGTATATTTTATCATTTCAAAATATTTCCGATTAGGGATATTAGATGATTTAAAAATCCACTCATACATATATACACAATTTGTACATAAACTATATACGTGTTAAATATAATTTACATAGAAACACCTTATTGAAAACACATAGAGAAAGTTAAACATACATGTACAGTTATATAATTATATACAAGAAGCATGAATACAAACATGTAGACCATTCGCTGTTTGTCTTGCTCACAAAATGTAAATTAACACATTATTTTTTTCAAGTAGAAGTGCAACGACAACATCGGGCACTATTTTAGGCTTGACATAGCCAATCCGATGAGTAAAAATCAAAAAGTTCATTGCAAAAACTGTGCAAAACCCAAAATCAGGAAAATCAATCCAAAAATCGGGAATTAAAGAAAAGGAGGCTTGCATGCTAATCGCATCTCTTGGACACTAAAACTTATGATGGATAAAATATGTTAAAAAAGACTCCTGTAAACGATATGATCCTTAATCTCTATCCTGTGGTAACTATAGAATGGCAAACATGTGAGCAACCTATTTTATAGATTGATTTAGGCATCGCAAACTGATTAGTGATTACCAGTTTCTTTGGTCCATCGGTTTCTTGAATAAAGCACAACACAATATGGTCTATAATAATACAATCAAAATTCGTTGATCAAATAGGTCACAGTTCAGTCATTTTTGTAATTAGTTCAGTTCATATATGTAATTGATAATTCAATTTTATTTATTTGTATCTGATAGGACTTTTAGGTGGAATATTGGGCTTTTATAGAAAACCACAGGGAACAGCTACTAACCATGCAATTAGCGTAACATCAGCTATCAGAAAACGATAAAAGGAAGAATCAAGATGCATTATAAACAGGAATTAATGCTTTAGCCGGAACAAACTCTCACACTCTCTGCATAGATTGGAACTAAAACTAGGCCGTCATGAATTTAAAATACAAATTCAGCGACCAACTTAACTTCATTATGTAAAATATTTAGTGGAAGCAAAACATCTCATGACATGAATCTCACTCAAGTTAAACTTCCGAAATGTTGATATCAACTTCCAAAATCCACCATCTTGTTCCAGTCACGTGACTTATTTTTTCTTCTAAATTTGAAGAATTTAAATCGGAGAAAACTGCTTTTGCCAAAAAAAAATCCTCGGATTGCATCCATCAGTAGTAAATTTATGTTATTCATTTGAGAAAAATTATTACACTAAGATTAGAGCTAGTTTTTTAATTAAATGAGTCGAGATGTAAATTTGTACTTAAAGTTCACCTGGCCGCTAATTTTAAAATAGGCTACTCCTTTTTATTGCGTGAAATATTTATGAGACCCGAATTACAAGTTGACTGTAACGTCATATTTGCAATTTATTGTTTTGTCCGTAAAACTTCGGAGTAATTAATTCCAGAAAATTGTCCTGAATGAAGAAACTTGATGACCATGGCAGCACGTTCTCCTCTATATAATTGGCATTCAGAAAATATCGTGGCACTAACACTAATCATCAAGTGGCTCCTTGGAGCATTGCATCCCTATCGCAGGATTTAATCCGGAGAGCAATTTATCTATTAATAAAGCAGTTTGTAGTCTCGACCCGATGTAGGAATATATTAAGAAGGTCAGTGGGTAGACAATGGCATGGTTCACGTGATCGTTTATTGGCTCCATAAGGATCCTACATATAGCTATTTACGAGATTGCACCAACCTAATCATTTCCCTGAATTTATGACATACAATTTACGTAGTTTGTTGTGAGAACGGAATGAGGTCTACTTAAATAAAGAAGTGTTGAAAGTAATGGTACTAAGGAAGTTAGAATGCTTTCCTCACAATAGGTTCGTAAATTACTCGTTTTCATCACATCAGCCTTTGCTTTCCTATGAACAGTTCATAGGATGCCATAAAGCCCCATCTTTTTGTCTACTTTAATTTTTGTCATGTGATGTTCTTGAGTGAGAACAGTATGGAAACTTCATATTTTCTAATTCTCTATTGTTGGACCTGGTTTATGGAAATTAGATTTGTACCGTTTTTGAACCTTATTGATATTTTGCTCGTCTGTTTGTTTTTTAGTTTCTTTTTGCTAAATGTTATCATTGACGACATTAACACTCTAATTGTTATTGTAGCTATGTTCCATAAACTTCATGTGCGCCTCAATTTTACTTTATGGTTTAAATTATGTTTAAATTTCTATTATTTGATTTACCATTAATCCTTTGCGGCTTAATCGTCAGTTTGTTAATTATATTTTCAAAATTATCTCGAAGATACGTTTTAGGTTATCGGAAAAATATTTCTACGAAGGAAATTGTTGAAAATCGATTTACCTTCATTGCCATAAATAAATGCCACTTATTTTGCCAATGTTTAATTTTAATGCAATATAAAGTCTTCCACGAGAACTCGTGGTACATTTATAAATTGTTTTTATCATTTTAACATTAAAATATCCATAAATAAAATATAATTCTATTGTATATTGCACTGGCTGGAGACAGTGGCGAAGTCGGTAAGGTAGTCGACCGCGGATCAGTATGTGCGGGGTTCAAATCCTGGGCTCGCCCGTCACTGACATCTCTTTTGAGTGAGGAAACTGACGTTAACCTTAGCTTTACCAGCTTCTTTATTGTATACTTTTACATCAAAGCTTTTTACTTTTATATATTCTAAAACATATCTGATAAAACCCCGAAGTTACATTATATCCGGCTTTAGCCTCAGAACGTTCTTGAGGACAATGAAAATTTTATTTCACTAATTAGAATTATAAGAACCTCTTCTAAGAATACGTGGCTTAATTCACTTCAAGTTAATATTAGAAATGCTGTGATGCAAAGAAGTGAAAATTTCAACTATCAATGGTGTAGATAGGAAAAAATATGGAAATGGAGCTCAATAGGCTATCGCTTATAATCTCGAAGTTGACGATGCAGACATTTCATAAAATTGGGAATTTATAAGTAAGTGCTTACTAAAGGACAACGATTTCGCAATCTAGTTGTTGTTTTTTCTTATATTTATTCTTTCTGTCGAAAATTTAACTTTTGCGCTGCATATATGTACATGTACATATTTCAGTTTATTTTCATTAGCTTATCAAATTAGCTTAACAAATCAGGATGACATTGATAAGTGGCTGTATCATATACAAAATCAGGGAGACATTGATAAATGACTGTATCATATATAAACCAGAAAGATATTCATATGATGCTGTATCATATACAAACCAGGGAGACATTGATAAGAAGCATCCAGGAATGATATGAGATCCTTAGGACACGGATGCACGAGATCTCTGAGCACAGGGACTCCATACACACAAGTTCTTCTCCCGGAGCACTTCTTGTCCATCAGAGTCCTCACGTCCACAGAACATCCTATGAATCCGTAATCACGTGACACGCAGCGTCCTGTGCGCATACGTCCGTACCTGATACAGAACCATCTTTTATTCCTTGATTGTCAGCGTCACAATGATTTACTTGTTGAGACAATGGCACAACGGTTTACTTGTTGAGCCATTGGCACAATGGTTTACTTGTTGAGTCAGTGGTACAATGGCTTTATTTGTTGAGCAAGTGGCACAATGGTTTACTTGTTGAGTCAGTGGCACAATGGTTTACTTGTTGAGTCAGTGGCACAATGGTTTACTTGTTGAGCCATTGGCACAATAGTGGTACTTGTTGAGCCAGTGGCACAATGGTTTACTTGTTGAGTCAGTGGTACAATGGCTTTATTTGTTGAGCCAGTGGCACAATGAGCAAGTTGAGCAAGTGGCACAATGGTTTACTTGTTGAGTCAGTGGCACAATGGTTTACTTGTTGAGCCAGTGGCACAATGGTTTACTTGTTGAGTCAGTGGCACAATGGTTTACTTGTTGAGCCAGTGGCACAATGGTTTACTTGTTGAGCCAGTGACACAATGGTTTACTTGTTGAGCCAGTGGCACAATGGTTTACTGTTGAGCCAGTGGCTTTGTGTTAGCCTTAGTTATTCAATATTGGTTTTTAAAATATTGGTTTAATCAAATCCACTTAAATTGTTTTATGGTTCCGTTAAAACAGTCACTCATAGAGTTAATGAGGCCGGCGTTTAGCGCACCTGGTTCTGCATGCTAAATTGCAGTATGCTATTATAAACAAAGTCGGCCATGGTTAGTACTTCGAAAGGCTGCCGCCTTGGAAAACCGTGTGTTGACAACTTTGAATGACTAAAAGTCAGAAGCGATGGAAAAGTTTTCGTTAAATCGTCCCCGGCTGTCATCAGTTTGCAATCAAATGGCAAAGATTATTAATAACCATGAAGAGGAATGAGGAAATAACACAAACATCAAAAAGTAGAAGTTATGAAAAATAAAAGAACATAATCTATAATACCTGCGTTAAGTCCGGCGTGTAGCCGCACCAACAGAAGTAATCTCATGTTGGCATTGAAACATGATAAACTAATATTGACACGTTATACTGAGAGTTGATATTGACTCGTTAACCTTAGTCTTACGATGCCTATATGTAATTAGAATGATGGTCATATATTGCGTGCGTTTAAAATAAACGAATCAAAATCTTAAACTGTTAGTTATATTGGTACAGAATGTATTTTAAAAGCGTTTGATTTGTGTCAATGAAAATGTTGATTTAAACTATATTGCTGCTTATTATGACTGTAACAAAATAACTAGAAATCGGTCATTAATTAATTTAGAATTTTAGCGCATACTTGGCCTCTGACATGATGATGACTTGGTTAGTGGGACAGCTTGCGTTGAACGCTTCAAACTGGCAATACTCTTCGCCTTCTGCAATACCTGCATTGCATTATACACAACTGAAGAAGTATATATAAAAGCAAGTGACCGTCAATTATTGGGAAGATACTGTTAAAATAGCTGGGTCATGGCCGAAAACGGTCTTATAGGCTGCATTACAGAATATGTTAAAAAATAATAAACTAAATTTTAAAAAGCTGGCAAAGCTAAGGTTAACGTCAGTTTACTCACTCGAAAGCGATGTCAGTGACGGGCGAGCCCAGGATTTGAACCCAGCACATACTGATCCGCGATCGAGTATCCTACCGACATCGCCACTGGCTCCAGCCAGTGGCTATGTCGTAATAATAATTATATAATAATAAGTCGAAATAATAATAATATAATAATGCAGCATTTACGGCTGTAAACAAGACTAACAAAGTCCATACTGACATGATTTAGAGATTTGAAATTAACGTTCAATTCGGCAGTAGTCTATTATGTATCCTTTAGCACAATGGAATAGCTAATTATAACAATTTAGCATAATCGTATAGTTACTTGCTAATGATTTAACCTAATGGAATATTTAAAATTTAAAATTATTTAGCATAAAGATTAGTTATTGGCACTTTTTGCTAATAATTTGTTACAAAGTAACAGTCAATGCGACAAACTCAACTTATCATTCAAGATTTATCCTCCAGTTGCAAGTTGAAATTTTGCTCACATTAAATTTTGTCAAAGCTTCTTCGAGCAGAGTACTAACGGCTTAATAACAGACTAATATAATTGATTAACTTTTAAATTGAATTTCCTGTTTGTTTTAGAAAATTTGAAAATTGGTTAGCAGGAGATTGAGCCTGTTCATATAATGTTACAGTGAATTTTTGTTTATGTAGATTTTTATTATTGTAAATGTTGATCAAAGAAATTGAAAACATTGTAATTGTTCTATATTTTTCAATTTGTTACAATTTTCCCATTAGAAAAAATTAGATATGGCAGGAGAACCTTTACAATTGTTTAACTCGTTAGTACTGGATAATCGTATAAATCGTATGAAACTATTTTTGAAAACTTGTCTATAGATCTTCTGTTGGAGCGTAGAGATATAAAATGCAGGTCTTGGTAGCTCGATTAATTACTACATGTATACATAATGCTTTATATACTTCATACTTATATACTTTATATAAGTCTCGTTCTGAGTTGGGTCATTGAAGAATAGACCAAATGTAAACTGCAGGTGTCGTAAAAGACGATTGAACAAGAGCTGAGGAAAGCAAAGGGAAACCGCATCAGAAATCTTATTTTTTCACAAATTATAGGCTGCACTAGAATGTGAACAAGGGGTATAGCCCCTAAGGTATAAAGTTTTGAAGGGATTAAATTGTTGATCGATGGAATGCTCTTGATGCAGCGTACTTGATAGGATTATGCACATTGAGCCTGCCACTTGGTATAACACTAAAGAGAGCTACACATAACATTATATCTGAAATTATTCCATAAATTAAATCCAAGCATGAGGGCCTAGACAGTTTAGCTAATACAAATATTAGAAAACTTCCACTCTATAAGCTATTCATATATAGTAATAATCTCTCTGTCCCATGGATAGATACCTCGTATGACATCATCCATCCTACCTCGTAGATATCTTCAATGACCGAATCAATAGAGCACATGTTGACATTATTGTTCATTATCTATTAATTCATACTGTTAATCATGCGTTTACTTAATCAATATTCATTTATTAGGTGTAAATTACATCATATTATATATTATTTTCTTGATTGAGTATACTTTCTGCTTGCTAATATTTTGCTATTTGCTTGTATGTTTGATGGATAGGCAACTATTCAGGTTATTTGTAGCATATTTGGGAGGAGCCGGTGACAACGTCTGCAAAATATTCGACCGTGGATCAGTAAGTGCGAGGTTCAAATCCTGGGCTCGCCGGTCACTAACATCACTTTTAATTTTGGAAACTGACGTTAACATGAGCTTTTTTAGCTTTTTTATTTTTGCAGGTGTTGAGTTTTTACATAAAAATAGTTGTCCCTAGCTCTCACTCTCTCTCTCTTTAGCTATCTATCTATCTCCCTCTCTCTCTCTATCTATCTCCCTCTCTCTATCTCTTTCTCTCTCTCTCTCTCTTCTCTCTCTCTCTCTCTTACTATTCAGTTCAATCTATAAATACGACGTGATATTTGTCCGTTCTCATTTACTAATTGGAATTAGACAGAACAAATTGTCCGTGAAGTGTAGACAAAGAAGGAACAATATTATCCTGAAACCACGTGACACATATGATAAATGCAGCTGGAATATTAGACTGGAATTATTATGCCGGATAGATGACTTCTTCACGTCTGGAATCAGCCAACCAACTCCCATCTAACCAGGAGTTACAATAACTGGAGTACAGCGTTGTAGCCATATTTGGAGTTGAGTTTAAACTCTAATCTTGAGCACGTTTCTTAGCCTATGGCGAAACAAATATTTCTATAAGTTAGTAAGAAGTTGTCTGAATGATTGGTGACACAAACCTATCGAAACGGTCTAATCCTGACTAAGCAATCCTGGAACAACGATAATGTCCCGCGGTTTAAAAATAAACTGCTCTGTAATTTGGATCCTCTGCGGATGCTGGGTTGGATAGTAAAGGCTCAATGTCCCTATTATCCCTTCCCTATCTTATTAACGAGTTTAGCAAAAATACAAAACTGACCTTAGACATAGCAGCTCTAATTGATTGGCTGGAGCCAGTGGCGATGTCGGTAAGATATTCGACCGCGGATCAGTATGTGCGGTGTTCAAATCCCGGGCTCGCCCGTCACTGACATCGCTTTCGAGTGAGGAAACTGACGTTAACTTTAGCTTTTTAATTATTAATTTAACTTAACAATTAACTTGTCCCGTAGTGGTAATCTATAATTAGCCTAACACGTGTACGTAGCCCACGACATTGCCGTAGCTGTTCACTAAATTCGGCTTGGCAATCGAATATGTTATGATTTCTTTGATTAAATAATCTTAGAAATATTACAAGTTCAGCAATTCATTATAATAGTGCTGAATATCTTCTTCTGGATGTACAGGATTCTTGTTCTGGAATGAGGGATTAGATAGATGGAGGAGTGGAATGTGGAAATTAAGAGTGTCAACAACGGTGCAATGATCATCCGTCTTGCAGTCTGCAGTTTTAGGCAAACGCTTAGATCAAAAACTTCTTACGAAGTTAAAACAATAGCGAATATTTTACTGTAAGAATTGAATGAAAACATCCGAGTGGCGCTCCTTAATTCTATTGTTTTATCCCACGATTTAATTCTTAATCGCATGACCCGATCGCCTTCAGTTGCGACCGAAAGACTATGCGACTGAGAATTAAATTGTAGGTCCAGAGCAAAATATCTCCAGGCAAAGTATAGAACTAAATTAAGACGCGCAAAAAAAATTTAATATTGAACCTTTTCTCCTAAATTGTAAGCCGTCGGGAGTTTTCTGGAGTTTAATTAGTATAAACATTCACATTCTTTGAGTAAGAATAATAGTTTTAATAATTTTATTTTCAAAAGACAAATAATCTCATTTACACAAGTGTCGTAATATGTCTACCATAAAATACTAATATCTAAATGCTAATGCAAATAGACTAATACTAATACTAATATCTAGAC
Organism: Enchytraeus crypticus; assembly: GCA_905160935.1. Lineage (NCBI taxonomy): Eukaryota > Metazoa > Annelida > Clitellata > Enchytraeida > Enchytraeidae > Enchytraeus > Enchytraeus crypticus. Next base: position 1,452,656 of record CAJHZI010000452.1, on the reverse strand, counting down.
TAATACTAATACTAATATCTAGACTAATACTAATACTAATATCTAGACTAATACTAATACTAATATCTAGACTAATACTAATACTAATATCTAGACTAATACTAATACTAATATCTAGACTAATACTAATATCTAGACTAATACTAATACTAATATCTAGACTAATACTAATACTAATATCTAGACTAATACTAATACTAATATCTAGATGTATATATTTTAATTTTGAGTTTTTATAAACGCACATAAGCTTATTAATACGGAAAAATCAGAAATGAATATTTTGAAATATGTCTAGTAGTAGTAGTAGTAGTAGTAGTAGTAGTAGTAGTAGTAGTAGTAGTAGTAGTAGTAGTAGTAGTAGTAGTAGTAGTAGTAGTAGTAGTAGTAGTAGTAGTAGTAGTAGTAGTAGTAGTAGTAGTAGTAGTAGTAGTAGTAGTAGTAGTAGTAGTAGTAGTAGTAGTAGTAGTAGTAGTAGTAGTAGTAGTAGTAGTAGTAGTAGTAGTAGTAGGAGTAGTAGTAGTAGTAGTAGTAGTAGTAGTAGTAGTAGTAGTAGTAGTAGTAGTAGTAGTAGTAGTAGTAGTAGTAGTAGTAGTAGTAGTAGTAGTAGTAGTAGTAGTAGTAGTAGTAGTAGTAGTAGTAGTAGTAGTAGTAGTAGTAGTAGTAGTAGTAGTAGTAGTAGTAGTAGTAGTAGTAGTAGTAGTAGTAGTAGTAGTAGTAGTAGTAGTATTAGTAGTAGTAGTAGTAGTAGTAGTAGTAGTAGTAGTAGTAGTAGTAGTAGTAGTAGTAGTAGTAGTAGTAGTAGTAGTAGTAGTAGTAGTAGTAGTAGTAGTAGTAGTAGTAGTAGTAGTAGTAGTAGTAGTAGTAGTAGTAGTAGTAGTAGTAGTAGTAGTAGTAGTAGTAGTAATAATAATAAAGGTTTAACGTCCGTTTCCTCATACAGGGATGGTGTCAGGGACTTGCATTCTCAGACCCCTAACTCTTACGTCGTATTGCACAGAAAATCCCCCTTGTAATAATCAGTTGGAAGCAGTGGTAGCAGAAAGAATCTCAGTATGAACATGCCACTAATAAATTCTGCAACATTATTTTATAGTCCCCTATAAATTCTAATGAACATTATTGATTTCTACTGGGAAATTTTTCAAACTTCTTAATTTCTACTTAATAATCTATCAAAATTCTAGATTTCTATAAGATAGCTTCTAATAAAAATTCTTATCTGATGGGGACGTCCCTGACATCATCCTTATATGAGGAAACAGACGATAAATATTTATTCTTATTATTATTATTATTATTATATCCTCTTGATGGCTTATTAAAATCCTTGAGTTTACTTGGTAACATCAGAACTCTTGATTTACAAATGATAACGTATCAAAATTGATGTTTTCCACTTGATAGCTTATCAAAATTCTTGATTTCAGCGTAGATACGATTAAATCCAAATTACTTCAAGACAGAAATGCCAACCATTGCAGTTTCGATACAGTAAATGCACATTTGCTTTATCCTTAAATTTTAAGCTAAATGTAGTTAAATCTCGAGATAATCAAAAAAGCTAATGTTAACGTCAGTTTCCTCATTCGAAATCGATGTCAGTGACGGGCGACTCCACTGTCTCCAGCCAGAGGCGAGGATCAAGTAATATAATTATCGCCTAACACCAAAGAAAGTCAAATTGTTTAATATTTTATGATTTCAATAATTAATTTATCAGTATCAGTTGAATTAATATTACCTATATTCATATTAGACAAGAGGAAGACCAAGACAATTCGTGAGCTAGAGTCCACAATTCTGTACATCCTTCAATTCCAATTAGCGCTGAAGCAATAGCTGGCTTTATATTACAAAATGGCGCTATATCCAAGAGAGTAGTACATATACTGATTAATGCCAATTTTATGAGTCAAAGTTAAGATTAACTTTTCTTTATATGTTTTTTGCTGTTAACTTTTAAAGTTCTTAACTTTGAACTTTATTTTTAGAGCCCTGTAAAAGCTAGGTCAGTAAATTATATCAGTTTGCTTCGGGTATTAAATATCAGTTTAGTTCATAAATAGCAAAGACAAATTTAAGAAGTTTTCAAAATTTCAAATACGATTTGATTCTGCAATTTAGTACGATTTTATGCTACAATAGAAAAGTATAATCAGATCAATGGGAGCAAACTATAATACTGATAAATAATAGTAACAATAATAATAATATACTAATAATAAAAAATATCCTAATAATATTATTACAATAATGATAAAATAATGGCAATGATAAGACCTATTATCAGATTCTTATTACATGCTCATTACAGTAAGCATTCTTAAAATAATGCCAAATGGCATTAATTAGCTAATATTAGTTAATTAATTATAGGACACATTATGCGGAACAAAATAGTTGAAAATACCGTAGTGACAGGAATAATAGAAGGAAAAAGATGCAAGGGTCGGCAACGAATGACGTTTATTATGAGTCTTAGCAAATGGATGCAGTTAACTGAAACAGAGATGATCAGAGCAACAATGAACAGAGACATATGGAGGAATATGACCACGACCGCCCAGGCTTGGAACAGACACGGCACATAGAGAAGAAGAAGATTAGTTAATTAAAATAAATTTTTATTTCGAACCATAACTAGACATTTCGAGACAGCAATAAACAATTAACAGGAATAATGGTTTGTGGCTTCCTGTGGATCTCTTAGGCCATCGAGCAGGCCAGCAACAATATCAGTTAATAAATTGTAATAAATTTCTTAATATTATCAATTATAGGCTACATGAACATTAATAGTTGACTTATTATTATGTCGAGTGCCGTGCTATGAAATCAATCTACTAGGAATGGCGTTCATAGCCTTGGTTTGAAAGTGAAAGCACCTTCACGTCACCCAAATAACATGTCTATACTTTTATCATGATATCCTTATTTAATCCGAACATATGGTCTGGCACCATACTAAATATTAATATTGACTGACACCATACTAAGTATTAATATTGACTGGTACCATACTAAATATTAATATTGACTGGTACCATACTAAATATTAATATTGACTGGCACCATACTAAATATTAATATTGACTGGTACCATACTAAATATTAATATTGACTGGTACCATACTAAATATTAATATTGACTGGTACCATACTAGATATTTACTAATGTTTTATTGACTGTTGACTCATATTCCTCGTGATATCGATCTTGACGTACTGTCGTACACTGGCTAGGCCCTCACCATTAGTTGATGTCTTTTGTATAGACTAACTAATATTAATAATAGCAATAAAGGTCTATCGTTCATTTTTTCATACAAATATGATGTCGGGGACGTTCTAATTAGCGAAGATTTAAAGTAGATTCTTTACCTCAAGGCAATGTCAGGGACGTCTCGTGCAGACTGCACAACTTCCATATACATTAATTGAAGACTAAATTTAAAGCTTTGAAGCAAACTGAAACCGACGAGTGATACAGTTAATTAAATAATAATTTAATTAAACTAATTTAACGTTTTAAAATAATCTTACTACTCTCTCATTTCTAATTAATTCACTTAAACTAAATTTTATACTAATCAATATCTTTCTCCAATATTTATTGCCCTACTTGCTAAGACCCTTTAATTTATAGCCAATGATTTCTAAACTCTCTAGAGAAGCTGTAATTTATATTCACTGGTTGGTTTGTTTGTGGAGCCACGCAGTCAATGCTAAGAGAGCTCCACCGGCTTCAAACAGATTGACGCAGTGAACGTTCTCAATGCCTGACTCCTCTTCAATCACTCGCCCGTGGAGCGCTGACAAATAGATAAAGAAAAGAAGAAATAGAAGAACAGAATATATTAAGATAAATCTCGATATCGTCATTGAAGTACCCTGGCTCCAGCTAGTCTGCGTCAGCAATGGAAGCAGCTGCAGCAACTTGCCAAGTCAATCCAGTTGCTTATTTTCACTATGCAGCAACAGCAATATTTACCCATTTTTACTGTGCATCAATTGTATATAATTATATCATTCAAGCGGTTGATTTGCAGTCAGTTCCGTAACCGCATACAGTAACTTTCTGTTACTATAATCTTTGTGATGGTAGCTTAGTGTGTCGAGTCGTCTTGTAGAGAAGCTTTGTGCTTCTGAACATTGACGTTAAACACACTAAACCTACCTTGCAGTCAGTTCCTAGTTTCATCAATAATTTCATATGCAGTAGTTAAGTTAGGAAAATATTTATTCACTTATATAGAATTTAAAAAGCTTAATTAAAATAATTATGGCAATATTTAAAGTTAAGGTGAGTTGTTTACTGATGATTTACGGTGTAAATTATCATCAGCATTTATAGGAACTTGAATTACAGAAAAAGCTATATGAAGCGAATGCCATCATCCCTATTTACTGATGATTTACGGTGTAAATTATCATCAGCATTTATAGGAACTTGAATTACAGAAAAAGCTATATGAAGCGAATGCCATCATCCCTATAATCTCTCTAACGGATGCCAGTGACGAGTTGGATCAGGATTTGAGTCCCACACCCACTAATCCGCAGTCGAAGCCCTAACCGATGATGTCACTGGCCCCGTAAGTGGTCCAGTAAAATTATTATTTGTATCATTAAATTTTGTTATGGAAAAGTTAAGGAAGAAATAATTATGAGAATTTCAAGGCCTATGTAAAAAATGAATGTGGAATAGAAACAAAGTTATATTTAGGCCTATGTTACGTTTTACAAAAACCCTCTTGATATCAAAAACTCTTTTTAAAAGTTTATTTGGAATTGCGTAGTAGACAAATAAATCATCTTTATCGCCATTACCATCATTTTCCCTTGAATTCCAGTTTAACTAGGATCGGATACGAATAGACTTACTCCTGGTTTTCCATTACTCTCGGTACCACACCACATAATCAGTCAATATTCTAAATATTCAATATAAATACAATATTCCTTCCGTTCCCTTAAGAAAATTGTGAGGCAATTTCTAAAGCCTAGTCGCTCACCAACCGAATGTCTTTACTGACGTTGGTTTGGATCTTAGTGTTTTGTCGTCTCTTATGACACGTGCAGTCCACAATTGGTCTATTCTCTAGCAGCCCGGACACAACACGGATAAACATGGAAACGTAGTAGACAAATAAAATGAATTAAATGCTGCTGAGCACAATCTGTCATCGTAACACTCTGGAACAACGGAGAATCGCCACGTCAGTTCAACGTCTAGACTTCCTCAAGACCATATCTTAGTTATCAATTGATTTTCTGCACACGAATCATTATAGTAAGACTGCAAATCTCTCAGCGCTGTATCTGCGTTAGCTGCCCTTTAACATCGCATGTAATAATGACTGGCTGACTCGACTGTTTAATTTCGGAACCTGCTTGGCTAGTGCTGGATGTATGAGTGTTTGTTTATTTTACAGTTGTTTTCATTTATCATTCTCATATGAGAGAAGGGCAATGGAATTTATTACTGGATTGATTTTAAATGATTCAGAATTTGAGGAACATCAGCCGATAGATCGATCATGGTAGAAGTAATTGATATCGTCCCTCGATATCCGACAGAGATTCGATCTCCATTATAACAACATTGAAATCACTGAGAGGCTTACCTGGAGTATTTATAGGTTGGAGTATTACTAGTAATAATGCTAACACTAATACTAATAGTATTATTAATACTAATACTCAGACTAGTACTAGAAATAATACTAATTTTAATACAAATACTAGTACTAATACTAGTGCTAATGCTACTACTACTACTACTACTAATAATAATAATAATAATAATACCAATACTATTGTTAATAGTAATACTATTAATAGTAATTAGAATGATGATGATAGTAATAATCAAAGTAACAACAGTAATAACAATAATAATAATAATAATAATAGTAATAATATTAATATTATTATTACTATTGGTCGAATCGTTTTTATCAAACCCCGGGTTCCTTTCACCCGGGGCAAAAAGAAATAATAAAAACAAATATTAACAATAATAAAAATAAATAACAGCATTGATAATAACAATAATAATAATGAATACTAAATATTACTAAATAATATTAATAATACCACTACGACTGATAATAACATTAAAAATAACAGTAACTATAATAATAAAGGTTTAGCGTCCGTTTACACTCACTAAAGGATATTAGTGACGGTCGAGTCAATGATTTTAGAGGCGCACACACTGTCGGAAACTCTACCCATATAGTCCCTTAAGCTCAACCATCATGCTGGTAAAGCTGATAAAGCAAGTGTTGACGTCAGTTTCCTCACTCGAAAGCGATGTCAGTGACGGGAGAGCCCATGATTTTAATCCCGCACATACTGATCCGCGGTCGAATATCTTACCGACATCGCCACTGGCTCCAGATACAGCCTGACCGGAAGCAGTTGTAGCCTAACTGTTGCATCCAGTGGAATATAATATCCTTGATTGCGATCAGAGCTCTGCAGTCAATTGAAATAGTGCAGAGAGTGTTGGACGGTTAAACGATTCTCCATCTGTTTAGAAAGATTTCCTGCTCTAATCGGCAAAGTGCTCCTTCAATCTCTTCCACACTCGACATAATTCCATTTTCAATGACATGCTAGTAAAATTAAGCACGCATTATAGTGAAATGATCAACATGTTGATATCTATCACTTTTTAATATCACATGTTTAAACCTTTAGGCAATTTAGACCATTTTCCGTATAACCAGTCCAGTGAATGTCTGAGATTTTATTCTCAGATCAGCGCGGCTGGGATTCGAACCCGCGAGTGTTCAATTCACCTCAGAATCTGTCATTTAAAACTTCATGACGTTCCTACGCTATTTAGACATCTAAGTTTTGATCAAAACCTAGAAATGAAAAGCGACTAGATTCCTACAGAGCTAGGCCTCCAGATAACTCTAACAAATATTGGTGCTAATGAAGGAGGTAGCAAGGTAGTTTTTTGTGCTTTTATTCAAAAATTAAATCCGGCGACGATACCACAGTTCTAGTTTTCGAAATTTTACTGAATCTTTAAAATAACTTTAGGCCTAAACAATGTTAAGCTAAGTTATTCATAGTTCAAAGTCTTTGTTAAAACGCATTAATATATTCTGCCGCTATTTCAGCGATATAAATCAAGTAGAATAAGAACTTCAGTGCTTTATGGCAAAATGTAATATCTTTAACGTCAGTTTCGAAAGCATGTCAGTGACAGGAATGTATATTTTGTGTTGTTGTGTAACTAGTAGCTTGAGTGTGAGTATTCTTTAAATAATAATAGTTGTGATCGATGCACGATATTAAGTCTCAGTGTGAAATTTTAGCACGACAATAAGAAATAATAGAAATAAATAATTAAAATAAAATAGTAATAATAAAAGTTGTATTAATTGTCATAATAATACTGACTGACACCATACTAAATATTAATATTGACTGGCACCATACTAAATATTAATATTGACTGGTACCATACTAAATATTAATATTGACTGGTACCATACTAAATATCAATATTGACTGACACCATACTAAATATTAATATTGACTGGCACCATACTAAATATTAATATTGACTGACACCATACTAAATATTAATATTGACTGACACCATACTAAATATTAATATTGACTGGTACCATACTAAATATTTACTAATGTTTTATTGACTGTTGACTCATATTCCTCAAGAAATCGATCTTGACGTACTATCGAACACAGGCTAGGCCCTCGCCATTAGTTATTATTAACATATAATAATAATAATAATTATAATAATAATAATAATAAAATAAAAATAATAAAAATAATGATAATAATGATAATGATAATAATATTAATAATATTAACAACAATATAAATCAATTATAAATAAAATAATATAATAATATTATTATTTTTATATACAGGCGACATCGGGGAGAAAATTTGAAAGAATCTAAATATATCAACGGTGAGCGGAATATTATTAACAGTGAGAACACATCCTAGCCTCACCCCGGAAGAAGTTGTCCAGACAAATTAATACGGAAATGATTTGTGACGGGATTCATCGCGTGCCGGACGTCCAGTCCATCGCTCCTTGCAGCTCCAGCGAGTCCCTACCAGTAGTTCCTGTTTACCCTCTCCGTGAAGTCAGGGTCCAAACACTTGAAGATACCGATAAACCGAAAACTGAAAGTGTACGCAAAAGGCGATAAATTGGCTGGAATCAGTGGCGATGTCGGTAGGATATTCGACCTCGGATCAGTATATGCGGGGTTCAAATCCTGGGCTCGCCTGTCACTGACATCGCTTTCGAGTGAGGAAGCTGATGTTAGCATTAGCTTTACCAGCTTTTTGAACACATGCCGATGTAGACTTATACATGTGTAATTGCAGAGCATAGGACTATATATTAAATAAGCCAACAGCTTCGCTTCCGACGCATTGAGATGAGTCGGACTTTGAAGGGAAAATAGATGCCAATGTTAAAATATTTAGTAGCTTCTAGCACAAAAAGTTGCACTCAAGAACTTAGTTAAACTTCCCATTCTTCTGCACCAGTCATCAACTACTATTTAACTTTCACATTCACCAGCCTATGGTAGTTGTGAGGGCTAGACTCTTGGTTGGCCCATATCATGACCGATATTTTACGTATTGTTGATGTTATTGATGGTTCTATTAGAATAACATTTTACGGCTATTTATAATATTATCCTATAGTATAAATGACAATATATGTCTGAAACTTGTTCGTAATACTCGTAGCCCACTGTAGAAGCTATTATCATTATACTTATGAGCTTATTACGTGACTTATTTGCTACTTGATAAGCGTGTTATTATTAGGAACTAAGAAAGTAGACGCGAGTGAAATGATCAATATGTTCTATATCTATCACTTTCTAATACCACATATTTATACCATTAGACAATCTTGTCTCATTTCGGACATTCACAGAACTGATTACACAGTTCTGTGAATGTTCGAGATTTTACTCTCAGATCAGTGCGGCTGGGAATCGAACCCAAGAGGGTTCAATTCACCGAACCACATTACTGATTCATAATAAAAACTAAAGGTAAACCTACTAGAATTACTAATAGGAACTGATAGTATTACATGTTTTGAATAACACTAGAAGCAGACATAAGCAATACTTATTTAAATGCAACTTAATAATAGTAAAGGTTTAACGTCCGTTTCCTCATACAAGGATGATGTCAGGGACGTCCCTGTAATACCAGTATTACAAACAAGTTAGGAACAAGTTTCTAACAAATAGCATAGTCGTTAGGTGTAAAACATTAGCTATATTTATAGTTTAGGGAATTCCATTGATTTATGATTGTATGAAAACTGGAGTGAAATTTAACGGAAACTACAAAAATATCAACTTCCGGTTTGTGGAATTAGGCGCCACGTGACAGGACTGTTGGAGTGCGTAGTCCAGGACAGATGTCCATAAGAGTCCGTCATTTCAACCCCGGACACGTGCATGATCCACAAACAACCGGTCCAGACAAACACGCAACATACACATACTCATCTACACACATACATGTGCGAGTATACACACATACACGTGAGCGTATACACATATACACATTAACTGTAGAAATAAAGATACAAAAAAAAGTTAAATTTAAAAATTTAATTAATTTTAACATCTGTCAGCATCACTAGGCTGTAACCAGAAGTGTCCTCATTTAATTTGTGTGTTCGTCTATCAAGGAAGCACGCTGGGCTATTCAATCCAGTTGGGCTATTCAATCCAGCTTGGCTATTCAATCAATACAAGTAATACACAATTACACATGCACTGCATGCACGCCCGGTACGTAATAATATTATTTTCTTAAAGCCGAAGGTAAGGCCAAATTCATAGTCAGCTTCCTGACTCGAAATCATTTCAGTGATGGGCGAGCACTGGATTTGAACCCTGATCTAACTTAACCACTCAGGAACCTTACCGGCAAGATAAAAAGCTGGCAAAACTAAAGTTAACATCAGTTTCCTCACTCGAAAGCGATGTCTGTGACGGGCGAGCCCAGGATTTGAACCCCGTAACGATCAGCGGTCGAATATCTTACTGACATCGCCACCGACTCCAGCAATGTCGATAAGCTACTCGTATGATGATTAGCTTATCGGATCAACCATATTGTTGTTAGAAGCAAAGTCATAGTCACGCTTTTAGTTAGTTTATCTCTTGATAGAATTTAAGATCAGACGAGAATCGAACCTACTATAGTTCAATTCACCTCAGTATCTATCATTAAAATTTCACGACTTTAGTTTCCTGACGCTTAGTACCGCTATGCTATTGAGGCATTCTAACAATAAGCTACATGTCATACAAATTATAATATATAAAAAGCATAAATATTAAATAGAGCTGCTTTAATTTCAATATTAACACTATAATACATGTATTACTTCTGTGTCTTTGACTGACTTTCATATTTGTAGTTTCAAGCTCAACTAAGCATTACTAGGCATATATCTTTGAAAATGCATAATATTTTCCTTCAGGTTATTGTCTACTACTGTATGTATTGCTGCATACTTAGTATGTTCAAAAATCGGCCAATTTCACTATTCACTTTGTTTTTAGAGATTACCTAGCATTAAGTCATCGAGTAATTTAGAATTTTCTACCTGACTGATACTTTGAGACTATATATTTTATATACTTTGATATTTCTTGTCGATTTTTAATGTAGACGCATTTCTCGATATTTTACTACAGGACTACAACTAGCGAAGTAAAAATTAAATTATTATTATTGCAGGAAATTTCCACGATTGTTACACTCACAGAGTCACACACACATTAGGTCAACTTTGATAGGTGATTATATCAGACGATTAGCCTAACCAGCTTTTAACCGGTTCTACAATCACATGATAGTAGCGCTCCTCATGCAGTATAAAAGGAGCGAGTTCCTGAGTGTTTCTAACAATCGTTATCAGTTCACTGAGAACTTAATAAGTGGCCGCAAGGATCCCTTACGATTAGAGGCGGGACTGACCTCGGTCAATCCCTCCTCTGCTTGACTGCTGACCTCGAGGCGTCTCGTCCCTGGTCGGCGGTGCGAGCTTCGGCTCGATAATTAGAGAAATATATAGGGACGACCCTTGAATGGGAGCGTTCCGGTGGTGGGGTTGCATCTAGGATGGAGGTGCACATGGTGCGGAATTGCTAACTTATGGGATTTCCCACTTTGTGAGCGTCCCACCCGGGGTTACCCCGGAGTGCACCCCTGGGGTGGAGTGGCATCCCCGGATGGGGTGACACCCCCTGGGGTGGGGTGGCCCCTCCGGGGGTGGGGTGGGGTGGCACCTCCCAGGGATGGGGTGTCACCCCCCAGGGATGGGGTGTCACCCAGCAGGGATGGGGTGTCACCCAGCAGGGATGGGGTGTCACCCAGCAGGGATGGGGTGTCACCCAGCAGGGATGGGGTGTCACCCAGCAGGGATGGGGTGTCACCCCATCCGGGATGGGGTGTCACCCCATCCCGGATTGGGTGGATTCTACCCACAGAGTGCCGGCTTACGGAGGGTGCAACCCGGCCCACGCGGGGGTGGGCGCCACCCCACCACGAACACCACCGGGCACCCCATAGGGATGGGGTCCTGATGGGGTGACACCCCATCCCTGATGGGGTTACACTCCATCCCTGATGGGGTGACACCCCATCCCTGATGGGGTACACTCCATCCCTGATGGGGTGACACCCCATCCGGGATGGGGTGTCACCCCATCCGGGATGGGGTGACACCCCATCAGGGATGGGGTGTCACCCCATCAGGGATGGGGTGTCACCCCATCAGGGATGGAGTGTAACCCCATCAGGGATGGGGTGTCACCCCATCAGGGATGGGGTGTCACCCCATCCGGGATGGGGTGTCACCCCATCCGGGATGGGGTGTCACCCCATCAGGGATGGGGTGTCACCCCATCAGGGATGGAGTGTAACCCCATCAGGGATGGGGTGTCACCCCATCAGGGATGGGGTGTCACCCCATCAGGGATGGAGTGTAACCCCATCAGGGATGGGGTGTCACCCCATCAGGGATGGGGTGTCACCCCATCAGGACCCCATCCCTATGGGGTGCCCGGTGGTGTTCGTGGTGGGGTGGCGCCCACCCCCGCGTGGGCCGGGTTGCACCCTCCGTAAGCCGGCACCCTGTGGGTAGAATCCACCACCCCTGGGGGTGCCACTCCACCGCGGCGGTTCCACCTTTGGGGGAAATGATACCTCTTGCTTACACTCTTTCTGACGATCATACCGATGATATTACACTCTTTCTCTTGCTATCTTACCGGTAAGACACTCGTTAACCTCCATTCCGCTAGTACCCCTCCTTGGACTGATTAATTTCGTTTGGTTCCACAGAGTTCGATGTTGTCATGGACAACAGTAGCACTCTAATCGTATTGTTATTGTTGTTGTTGTTATTGATGTTGACCGCGGATCAGTATGCGCGGGGTTCAAATCCTGGACTCGCTCGTCACCGACATCGCTTTGGAGTGAGAAAACTGGCGTTAACCTTAGCTTTTTTACTTTAACACTACAATGCAAACGATTAACAAACTGGGCCAGCAATTGGGCGTAAGTCTGACTTGAATGCGATGTATGAATTTATATAAGATAAATTAGATTTGACAGATTGCGGCCATTGAACTTCGGTTGGCGTTCTATAGATAAATGTTAAATAAAGTAAAGGAAACAAACAATTCTGACATCATAAACGTATCAGTACTTCTCACTATTTATTAAATGAATTAATTAATTAGTTTACTAGTTCAACAGTTTTATAATAAATGCATGCAATTCTGTACAACAGCCCTTAACAATTAGATCTAATACAAATACTTTGATTAGCTCAGTCTCATAGACGCTTAAAGTATTACTACATGTATATGAGAATAAATCTAACTACTTACATTGCATAACAGAACTTTGCGGTATTTTAAAATTAAACGAAATACTGATAAAAATGCAAAACATTTATAATATGTACATTACAAATAGCATATGCATGCATGTATATCTACGTCGTAGACTCCTAAAAGATACCGGCAGCAATACAGCCAATAAAATTCCATTAAGCAGCAACTAGGTTCAGTTTACATATAAAAATATAGTTCATACATGAAGATTGTCTTAAAGGCATGAGTGCAAGTGTCACTGAGAAATAGAGAGTGCAGGATTAAAAAAGTTAAGAAATACTAGTTATTGAAATAATTCGTTCGTTAATTAATTAATTGGTAAATCCAACAATAATTGATAATTTTCAGAAATTAACCAGACCGAAGCTTAAAATCTCGAGGTGAATCTCTTCTAACGACAGGCCTTAAAAAGATAACAAGACAACGAAAAGATGCGTAGCAAAATAGCAACAACAACAACAACAACACCATGTAACAACAGTAACTCATCAAGCAACACAACTCACAACAGCAGCTATGCAACAATTCAGTTTAGAATTTACCCAATCGAATCGAGTATGGTCAATATATAACAGGGTCTGAGTTCTTGATTAGCTAAACGCTGATATGCTGCGAGTAATATCGACAATTAAATCGAAATTGACATCATCCGTGGTAGGGGAAACTGACGTTAAGCATACTATTATGACTAGTGAAACCATACGACTGTTGGGTCCAAAAATCGAAGTTCCGATGACACACCCGATGTTAAAATGATAAGAGTGCTTGTAAAAGAGTGAAAACACAAATTCACGTAAGATTCAACTTTAAGCAAATACCGCGATGCACCATAAAATAGTTAATTTAAATGAAAGTTTCTAAACCTTTAGATAGAATTTAGAAGAATACAAATTTATTTACAAGTCATGCGTTTTCCACGTATCGAACATAAATCTCATATGTTCAAGTTATATGCAATCTTCTACTACTGCAACAGATGCCTCAACGAATACAAGTAAATCATCAAGCTCTCTCTCTCTCTAATGTTCTGCCAAGTGACAAATCCAAGGTTCATATTCCTACTCATATCTGTTTGTCATGCTTCATAAGGAGCATTCAAATCGATCAACGAATTAATCCCTTCATAAATGGCTATTCCTTATTCAAATCGTAATATAGGTAATAGCTTGGGAATAACATGGTTTCTAGGGTGGTTTCCCGTTGCCTTCCTCAGTTCTTGCCAAGTCGCCTCTTACGAAACGTGCAGTTTACAGTTGGTCTATTTTTCAGAGTTTTTTTCTTCTATTCTAGTTTAATGAGCCACTGTGCGAAAATTAGCGATTTAAATTGACATATTTTAATAGCTAATCGTTAAGCAACTCCCATGAATTTTAGCGAGAAGACTATGAACTTGTTAATATGCAAAAGTCAGCATTTACCCGTTGCTGCATAAAATGTATGCATGAAAACAGTGGCGCAAATGTGTAGGCACTTACTTGTCAGGCTTTATTACTGTAACAAGCTGCCGGAACATGTATTTTACAACTCCAGCTCATAACTGTATGCATAAATGGTAAATGCAAATGCATTAGGTACTCGGTAATGAATTCAAGCTAAAGTATAAATATTGTATACAGGAGCATAGCAACTCAATCGTTGAGCTTATACTAGTTTTATGCATAAATGGTAAACGCAAATGCAATAGGTACTTGTTAATTAACAGAAGCTAAATAAAATATTTAATGCAGGAGCAAAGTAACTCATTCTTATACTAGTTTTCAGCATATATGGTATATGCAAATGCAATAGGTACTCGGTAATGAATTGAAGCCAAGTATAAATAGTGCATACAGGAGCATAGCAACTCATTCGTTGAGCTTAAACTACTGTTTAAATAATAGTCAAACCAATCATGATAAAGCAGTTAAATAAATCAGAGTTCTACTTTCGGTGAAAATATAAAATTAACCATAACACAGCATGCAGGTTGCAAATAATGAACACAAATATTCAGATCTGATGAATTAAGAGCACGAACATTCATATCCGATGAATAGCAAACACGAACAATCATATCTGATGAATAGCGAGCACGAACAATCATACCTGATTTGATTTTAAAAACTTTCGTTTAATAAACACCTAAAGTCACTGTTAATGTAGCCCGTACAGAGAAATATATAATATAGTTAACGTACCATAAAATATAATCTATGATCTGAATAGTTCATCTCAGCAAACAAATGCATATCTCGCGGCGAACTTAAGCATATATTATTACAAAATAAAATATATTGAACACGCATAGTCAGCACAGTTAGTATCAATAAAATGCACAGTTAAGAAGACATGAAATAATAATAAAGAACAAGAACAGGTTATCGAATCCTACAAAATGCAGCTAAATGACTATATAGGGTGCAACTAGAATCCAGGTAAACCTATCCGGGTGTACTACAAGCACCTGACGCCTTCCTGAGAGACGAGAAAAAGGACGCCAAATTACATTCCATTAGCGCAATAATCAAAGATTACCGGTAAAAGTATGAGTGCACGAGTCAATACAGCAATACGAGCAAAGTATACTTAACTGAGGTCCTTAAAAACGATTATTAGGAATATGTGAATTAGATCAGCAATTTCGCGGAACATGCAATTAATTACTAAAAGTAGAGAATTAAGAATCCAAAAAGTGTAGCTAAGATTCTGTACTTCAAAATAAGTTGAATCTAAAAGTTCATTAATTGTACTTTCATGTCAATATGGTACTGATTCCATGCCATTTCTTATTCTAGCTGTCACGTTAAAACTTATTTATGTATTTTAATAAATTATAATTATTAGTTAGAGTAAACATCTTTCAAGAAAGACCTGTTGCGATTATTCTCAATGGAATAAATGTACTAAGAAAGATACACTCAGTCTATCTAATTTCAACTAATTCCAGATGGTAATATAATAGCTAATTTTTTTACTTGTTTAACTTTAATTGTATCAGTGAACAGGCCATAAATAATTTATAAGCATTACAAATTAATGCAAATAAATGTTGTGCTTTATTGGTGAGATTTAAATTGAGTGCATCGATAAATGTGAATCAATTAGTTTAATCAGTAAGTGCATTTAGTTTGAAGCAGTAGTTTTTAGTTCAAGCCCTAGGCAATTAAGTAAGGGTAATATGAGTCCACTAATTATGAACAGCAATTTAAGTTCATCAATGGCGCACATTAATAGAAGTCCACTAGCTGTGCACACAAAATTTGTGCCCGCTAGTTTTTGCACGCTAGTTAGTGCACGCTAGTTCATGCACGCTAATTCATGCACGCTAGTTAGTGCACGCTAATTTGAAGCGATTGAACCGATTTTATCTACACACAAAGCACTACCAGTCGTTCATTCTTTAGTCGGTCAGTAGATTCTCGGAGTAGAGGCAGTTGAGAGGAGTCAGTCAGTAGATTCTCGGAGCAGAGGCAGTTGAGAGGAGCCAGTCAGTAGATTCTCGGAGTAGAGGCAGTTGAGAGGAGTCAGTCAGTAGATTCTCGGAGTAGAGGCAGTTGAGAGGAGTCAGTCAGTAGATTCTCGGAGCAGAGGCAGCTGTGATGAGTGCATGGGAGGGATAACTCTGCGAGGAAGCATGAACCTCCTGTAGATGCTCTGAACGTATGTGAACACGCACTTCCAGTCTGGAGTCGTCATCCTAACCATGTCCTCCACTTCCAGCAGAGGTGCTATATCAGCACATTGTCTAAACACACACATAACACTATGTGTGACTAAAAATAATAATAATAATAACACACATTATAGTGAAATGATCAACTACGTTGATATCCATTACTTTTAATACCACATGTTAAATCCGTTAGGCAATTTAGTCCATTTTCCGTATAACCAGTCCAGTAAATGTCCGAGATTTTACTCTCAGATCAGCGCGGCTGGGATTCGAACCCACGAGAATTTAATTCACCTCAGGATCTGTCATTTAAGACTTCATGACGTTATCTACACCTCTAACCATTGCGCTATTGAGACATTCAATAGCGCAATACTCAATAGACTATGTGTGTAGATACACATAGTCTACACACATAGCACATGTACACATTGTCTATACACACATAACACATCTTGACATTTTCTACATAAATACATAACACATCTGGACATTGTCTAAATACGTATAAAACACATCTTGACATTGTCTATACATGCATAACACATCTCGACATCGTCTATACACACAACACATCTTGACATCGTCTATACATCACGTTTATAGGTAGCTTTTTAATCAAGGCGCTAATGAGCAAATGACCTAAGTGTCTTTGTAAACGAAATTGTCTTCTACACAATTATTTCTGTAGTGTCCTTCGTCTACTACAGAAGCAGCAAATGAACCAAAGATACTACATAACACATGTTGTTGTAATTACATGCTATTGTAATCACATGCTTTTGTAATCGCATGCTATTGTAATCACATGATATTGTAATCACATGCTATTGTAATCACTGTAATCACATACTATGGTAATTACATGCTATTGTAATCACATGCTATTGTAATCACATGCTGTGGTAATTACATGCTATTGTAATCACATGCTATTGTATTCACATGCTGTGGTAATTACATGCTATTGTAATCACATGCTATTGTATTCACATGCTGTGGTAATTACATGCTATTGTAATTACATGCTATTGTAATCACATGCTGTGGTAATCACATGTTACTGTAATCACATGCTATTGTAATCACATGCTATTGTAATCACATGCTATTGTAATCACATGCTGTGGTAATCACATGCTGTTGTAACGACCACAGATCAAACCAATCTCTTACTCGGCAATATCGAAGGCGAGCTTGAAGTTGTACTGTCTGTTCTGAGGCTGAAGCTGACTGTAGTCGAAAGCGTCCGGGCAGAAATGATGAATGAGAGCACAGAACGCCATTCCATCGTTCCAGCTCGTGGAGAAGTTTGTGATGTCGACGTGATCATAGCCTTTGACCATGGCGCGGCACCACTCGAGCAGCCGCTGCTTGATGGTGGTGGCGCTGCGCTGCACGGTGACCGCCGCCCGGGGAGCCGAGGAGGGTCGAGGGCGGCAAGGACTCGAGTGCATCTCTGAGATCAGCCGGTCCATGCCCCGCTGTGTCCCCTCGCCTGCGAGTATCAATCCGAGAGTGTATAGTATGAGTTTTAGCACCATGCTCTTGTGTGGTATAGGATAGGCATATGTGCTAAATTATCTATATATCATTATTAGATGTTGCCCTACTAAATTATTTGATAACCCTCTAACAAAGGGATTCTTTTATAATTTTTTATCTTAATAAATCTTGCTCTATACTCTGAAATGCCGTGTTGCTAAAAGAACCACGGTAAAAAACTGCATTGTAACGCTGCAGAGCCATAGATTAATATATTATTATTATTATTATTACTCTTTTTTTTTTTTAATGCCCTGGGCTGTAAAGGTCCCTGGGCTAAAAAATAAGATAAAAGAGACTTTATTTAATTAAAAGTTTTAAAAAAAGCGATTAAAATAATTCCTCTGCACTCTGGGAAGCCGCTTTAGCCAAAGTGCCACTGAAGCAGACTGCATTGAATCGCTGGAGAGCAATAGACAGTCGCTGCCACGGAAAAGATTTTTCGCGCTTATCACCAGTAAAGGCGCTGGTCCTCCTGCCTATTTCGTCAATTACTCTTATTATTATTATATTACTAATTTAATTAATATCATAGTATATCTCCATTACTAGTTCTCAAATATTGATAAAAACAACAGATCCAGCGATATGAGTAATTACAAATTGATATGAAATCAATGGTTCAATGTAAGTTATAAGACTTTCATATTCCATGCGTGGGGGTTTTGTTAACGGAAAAATAAACGTTAAGTTATATAAGATGCAATCGGTCAGTAAAGTACATTCTTGAGACTGAATAAGAGATCATCAAGAGATTCAGCATTTCCTACATAAATATTATTCATTAATACTGATTGAACGTCCAAATTCAAAATTTCAATAACTACAAACTACTGTACGAATAAAAATAAAAACACTGACATCGGCAAACCATTACTAGCAAAGGTTATACAAATGTTAGTCAACAACAATATTAATAAGGAGAATTAATTGCAACACAAACGGTAAAAGCATAAACTAACACTCGCATACTAAACTCTAACATCACGCAGCGTTAAAAATTAGAATCAAGCGCAGTAAATTGGCATCGAGTGCGATAGTGTACAGTATTAGCAACAGTTATCCGTCTCTGCTTTTCAGTTTATTACATCTTCAATTTAAAAATGGGACTCATCTATCTTGATATTAAATATACATTTCGATAGAGTTGAGTTTCAAATATTTTAACCTTCAAAACCGATTTCTAAATAATATTTCGACTGGAGTTTTATTTGAATTTGACAAAGTTGTTTACCTTTTTCAAATTTTTGATGATATCAAAGCACTTTCACATAAATATCTCGAGCAACTATACTAACTATTAGACAAAATAAGTTATAGTAACAACCTAAGATAACTTAAGAAACACATATAGTCATTAAGTTCGTAAAAATCAGTAATTTTAACAACAAAACAAAGGGAACAGCTCTACGCTAAAACATGAGAATGCAACAACAACAATTGGAATTAAGTTCATAAATTGTGTTAATTAACAGGGGCCTGGCAACATGGCAACACAAGGAAAGGCAACATCGTTAGTGGTGCGGGCAGGTTGATTACCTTCCCAGACCAAAGTCTTCTGATCTCTCCTTTGAATACCGTCCTGGCTGCTCCAACCGTTGGACCTGACCGTTACCATCCCAGAAATACCTGGCTCGGTTTTATCTGCCAGAGCTTTCGCCAACTCCATGGCTATCACCTCTATGTGCAACATTCAGGGGATTCAGATTTGCATCTAGCATTTCACTTTAAATATCATCTCAGACATTCACTTTTCCCTTACGCTCAAATAAAGTTACTAAACTAACATTCTGTCGATCATCGCCTCTGCTTTCAGGCGAGGAATAGGACGTTAAATCTTTATTAAAGTGAATAGAAGTAGTGAGTAAATCCTCAACTAGCGCAGGTTTTATTCTCTCTCACATTAATTTATCTTCAGTTGCAACAATCAAATGAAAGAGTGATAGATAAATGCAGTAATCGCTTACCGGGTGACTTTCTTCCTATGGTGACATTGGTCGACCCAATGCTACCGGCTCTAACCACCTTCTTCGTTTGTCTCGTTATATGCTCTGAACCATCTAAAGAAATAAACAAAATCGTAGTATTAAAGAATAAAAGAAAAAGAAAATGAATGACAGAAAACAATCTTTTTCTTTTCTTTTTTTATTGCTAAAATTTCGTTTATTCACAAAAGAAATTTGAGCATAATCTAACATTGGGAAAAACATTCCTGAATAAGGCGTTTACAACAATTTAACAAAAAAAAAAAAAAAAATCATGCATACTGCTTATGAATGATACATCAAGTAAATGCGTGGTTTTATATTCTAATTTGTAAGAAAAAGGATATAATAATTATTTTCAATAGTGTAATGGTGCAATCGCTGTTCCGTGATCACAACAAAGACCGTACTTTGAAGAAAGATTACAAGTTTATATAATGTTTTATATACGTACACCTCTGTTGACGACAATTGTGAATGTTATATAGCAAATATGGTTAAGCACTGGATTAGTGACGGGAATTTTGCTACGGAGCCTGAACATAAAGCTAATTTATCAGCAAATAAATGTTAAGTAATGAAAGCATATCGCTTATAAATTAATTATCAAAGAATTTTTACAAGAATTTAATTCAATTTAAGATTTTAAACTGAATAGTCATCAAAACGTATCCAAATCATATATGAATCGTTCAAACAAGTAACTTCCGTTATTATAAAATAAACAAACAAGGTTTGACATCAGACCAACAAGCCACATTTTAGCGACCCTATTGTTTGATATTATTCTGTCATCGGCAACTCAACGAGAACAAATTTATCAGTCAGTCGGCTAACCCTTCTCAATTCTATGAGAACAAATCTAACAGTATAGAGTAACCCTTCTCAACTCTATAAGACCAAATCATACGGTCAGCTAACCATTCTCAACTCTATGAGAACAAATGTAACAGTGAGCTAACCATCCTCAAATCTATGAGAACAAATCCAACAGTCATCTAATCATCCTCAAATCTATGAAAACAAATCCAACAGTCATCTAACCATCTTCAAATCTATGAGAACAAATCTAACCATTCTCAACCCGCACAGTTGTCGTCGTTGTAGTTTTTACTTTCCCGTCGGCAGACAGAGATTCTGTCGTGGACTGACTCATATTCGTCTCATTGGCCCTGTTATCAGCTGATACATTACGTACTGGTGAGCGACACGCAGCATCTGCATTCAGAATCGTGTTTAGAATATGTATAATAAAATATCAGACTACAGCACTTAGTCTGTCACGAAGACCTCTTAGATAGTGCACGGCTACGAACTGTAAAATTAAATTAATTAGCTCAGGCTCAGGGAGCTCTGGACCCCGATTTTGAATTTAAAGTTATAACATAGAATGTTTGGAACAGAATAGTCATTATCAATTACTAGGCCTACATTATTAAGTTAGTCGCTGATAACAAAAATTGCAATTTTTCAATTATTGCCACGAAAAGCACTATCCCAAAATCAGTTATGCCATTTGAAAGAGATTCGTGAAAAATTTATAATTAACTGCTCAAGTATGAGTATGCAATAAAAGTATGATAATTCTGATAGGGAATAGAATTCATAAACTAAATTTGTTGCTTCCAAGCCTGACCATTTTCTAAATTAATACAAACAGCATAAAACCACAAGAATCAACGAGATATTGTGCGAGTTATTTTCTCTAAGGTTCGTTATCTAATATTCGTAAAGATTCTAAGATTCCTTATTGAAACTAGAATTTAGCAACTATTCAACACTATATTTTTTACAGATCGGTTGCAATGCCCAGCATACTTCTCAATTTCATACTGTATAGGTTGAATATTTTCCAATTTGACTACTTTTTAGTTTACATACTTTAAAATTCAAATGCTTTATAATTTCTACAATTGACTACTTAGAATTTGAATACTTTATAATCTGTATAATTTCTAATATGTAAACTTTCTATACAAACCCATTGATACAGATCTTCCAATGTTTGCCAGACCGGATGCTGTAGACTGCTTACTTGCCTCCGCTAGAGCGACCTTGACCTTAAGCTGTTCCCCTGCCCTCCTCTGATATTCGGCTAACTTTCGCTGCTTCTCCTCCTCGGCCAGTCTCAGTCTCCTCTGTACAGAGTCCTCACCGCTCAGCTCAACTGATCTACGTCGTACCTCGAGACTGGCTGCACACGTCACCAACAACACACAGCTCAAATCAGGACAGATGTATTCAATACAAAACGATAAAATACGATGCAATAAAATGCTATACAATCAATACACTGCAATACAATACAATACGATGCAAAGCAATGTAATATAACACAACACAATACATTGCAATGCAATACAATACGATACAATATAATGCAATGCAATGCAAATCTATGTAATATAATACCATGCATAATACAAAACAATTTGCAGTACAATACAATGCAAAACAATGGTTGAAATACAACATAACACAACACAATTCAATATAATATAACACAAATATACAATACACAACACAACACAATACAATACACAGTACAATACAATACACAACATAGTACTACTCATGAAGAATTGTAGTCCGCTTCCTCACTAGAAAAAGATGTCAAGGTCGCCTCAAGCGAAACGTACAACTTAGTGATTTCAAAATATTACAAATTCATTATTTAGGAAGATAAAACTGTTGATATTGCATGTGTAAGATTATAATATTGCTGTCAATTTACTTGGCCTTGACTACGTTTAGTAATTTACTTGGCTCCATGGTTACGTCTATTACATTACTTTCTCTATGACTATGTTTAGTAATTTTAAACGACTTGTTAGTTATTTTTTCGACTGCGGGTAGTTTTTCACTATTAGAAAGCACTTATAAGAGCATAAAACGAAAGTAAAGCGAGATTCGTAACAGAGAAGCATTTTAGCTAATAGAGAAGCGTATGCCGCCAATATATATGATCTATAAGTATATATCATCTACTTGTATAAGTAGTCCTTAAGGAAGACACATCATCGTAAGATGGAAGGTTGCTGAGTTTGTTATGAGTTTCAGTGGTAAACTATAGGTCACATGTTCTAATCCCAGAACATCTCTAACGCAGAGCACCTGGAGGAAGAGAACTGACGTTAAACTTAGATTTTGAAAGATAGCCCTATAGTACACCTTAAGAGCTAATTGAAAGATAGCCTTATAGTACACCTCTAGAACTAATTGAAAGATAGCCTTATAGTACACCTCAAGAACTAATTGAAAGATAGCCTTATAGTACACTTTATGAACTATTGAAAGACAGTCCTATAGTCCACCTTGGAAGACCGAGTGGAAAAATCCCAGGATGATGGAAGGTTATTCTTAAATTAGCGCCGGCTGCAATTGATGCGCCATCAAAAGGCAACGATTACTAATAACCATGGAGAGAAAGGAGGAAATGGGCCTTTAACAAGCACCTGTGCTTCCTGACCCAGTGTGCCATTATGTTATGTTAGTACACTTTAAGAACTAATTGAAAGACAGCCCTACAGTACACTTCAAGAACTAATTGAAAGACAGCCTTAGAGTACACTTTAAGAACTAATTGAAAGACAGCCCTATAGTACACCTTCAGAGCAAATTGTTTAGCTAATTTTTCATTAATAAACAGTCCGTGAGAGGTGAGAGGCAGGAGTTCAAATATTAGTATCTATCAATTCTCCAATAGAAACTTAGGCACACTGATCAGGAGAGAAAATTAGCCATTTACATTAGGCTGCTCTTTGTCTCATCAAAGTGCTTTTAAAAGTTATATAACCAGTTACTATCATATTTCATTCATCGGGAAAATAATAATTTAAATCATCCATAGACCAATCAGTTTCAATCATAAACGACTGTTAGAAGTAACAGGAAGTCTCACCTAACTTCTGCTCACGTATACTGATCAGTCTGGCTCGGATTCTCTTCCTCAGTTCCGGATCTGAACTATCTCTCAGCTTAAACAACAACAATAAGGATCATTTAATAATTCTAATCCGCATTGTGTCCGGGTTGCTGAAGAATAGACCAATGGCGGACCGGACGACGTGCTGTGAAGGCGACAAGTACTAAGATACAAACAAAAATTAAGTTTGAGAGCACCTAATTTTTAGTTTTCAAAAATTGCTACAGAATTTTCTAATCCCTAATCTAGTTAAACTGATATTTAAGGAATGATTATTATTTTTACTAATAATTATACATATTGCTCAGTTTTAAAGGTTTACAGCTAAAGATACTTTGCTACATAAAAAGTTTCTACTAATGTCATTTAACGTTATATCTAAGAACATATTATAAACGTATTTCATACTATATTAATATAAGCTAACACACATTTTCCAATGTTAAAACTTAAAATTGTTAACGACACAACATGTAATTAAAATCGATCAATAATCAAGAATAATCTGTTTAAATTCACTCAATGATCAAGAATAATCTGTTTAAATTCACTCAATGATCAAGAATAATCTGTTTAAATTCACTCAATGATCAAGAATGTTCTAAAAATCAAATATATGTAGGCTATATTAAAATTATTTAATGTTAGAACGAAAAATACTAATATTCAGATAAAATAATGCTAGTATTGCCAGTACAAAAACTCCTAATAGCATTAATTTAGAGATAATATGTAGACAGATCTGAATAATCTAACAGTTGATGAAATGTACAGAAGGAGACAAGCAATTATTTGCTGCTGATCGATTTAGGTATAATTTTGGTTTACTTAATACTAATTAATATAGTATGAATTCACTCAAGGATAAAATCTAAGTGTATTATTTGAAAACAATATACGGATTGCATGAAACTCAGTGAGTGATACGTATAAATATATTACTAATTTATATGAAGTTTTGACAACAACAGTTACCAGTTCATGCAGCTGTTGGTCGTTCAGTTCATCCACATCACCGTTCTGCTGTTCTTTTTCTCGTTCTTTCTCTAGTTCTTGATGGCTACTGTTGCCTCCTTCACCGTGGGATTGATTATCAAACAAAATCTCTCCAGTTCTACTCCATGCAAGCGTAGAATCTCTCTCGATATGCTTGGTTGTACCTGCAAATAGTTCTGACTCAGCGCTTGTCCTTCTATTTGTACCTCTCTGTAGCTGCTTGGAATAGTCTGCCGATATAGCTCGAGTCAGCAGAGCAAATGGTGACTGTAAAAAATAAAACAATAAATAAATAAACGGTATTCTAGTTATTAAAAATCATAAGCATAAAAAATAAACGGTATTCTAGTTAATATTGAATGTCTCAATAGCGCAATGGTTAGAGGTGTAGATAACGTCATGAAGTTTTAAATGACAGATCCTGAGGTGAATTGAACCCTCGTGGGTTCGAATACCAGCCGCGCTGATCTGAGAGTAAAATCTCGGTCATTCACTGGACTGGTTACACGGAAAATGGACAAAATTGCCTATCGGATTTAACATGCGGTATTAAAAGTGATAGATATCAACGTAGTTGATCATTTCACTATAATGTGTGTTATTATTATATTAGTTGCTCCCTTAATAGCAACATGGCCGTTAGCCATATCTTTCTGAATATGTGCTACCATAATTGTGGTGAATAAAGAGATATATATATATATATATATATATATATATATATATATATATATTAGACAGCATGACTAACAGTTTTAACAACAGCTGTGGAACACTAAAATCAGCAGCAGCAGAAGCAAAATCAAAAGAATCAACAGTTTCCAGAAAGGCAGAAGGATTAACAACTGAAGCATTAACAACAACAACATATCCATCAGCTGCAGGAATGTACAGCAGCTGCAGCAACAGCAGAAAGAATAACAGTTACAGGACTGTAGGCATAAACAACAGCTACAACAGCGCACACAAGAGCAGCAGCTATCTGTTATGTAAGAGCACCAGATAGCTTTTGAGCAACAGTTACAATAGCTACAGACATGAGCAACAGCTACAACAGCTGCAGACATGAGCAACAGCTACAACAACAGCAGCAGACATGAGCAACAGCTACAACAGCAGCAGACATGAGCAACAGCTACAACAGCAAAAGACATGAGCAACAGCTACAACAGCAGCAGACATGAGCAACAGCTACAACAGCTGCAGACATGAGCAACAGCTATAACAGCTGTAGATATGAGCAACAGCTACAACAGCAGCAGACATGAGTAACAGCTACAATAGCAGCAGTCATGAGCAACAGCTACAAAAGCTGCAGACATGAGCAATAGCTACAACAGTTGCAGACATGAGCAACAGCTACAACTGTAGCAGACATGAGCAACAGCTACAACAATGACTGTTCATGAACAGTTACCTCTATGACTGGGTTTATCGTCCTGTATTATAGCCCATCAAGTATTAATGCACTAAGCTTACACACAACTAGAAACTATCTAATTGTTCGACATTAAATTTGAAATGAACGTCAATTATATTTTTCACTTAAAAAGTGAAAATTTTCACGAATTTCCAAAATTCTACTATTTAGTTACAATTAATTAATTTTTACAACAAAATGCCCCGTGTTGTGCTCGGGTGTGGTTGGACAACTTCAGAATAGGGCAACCTCAAACAATCTGCCGCGTGTACGTAAGAGGCGACTAAATGCAGGAGCTGAGGATGGCAAGAGAGGTCCCACCTCACCATGAACTATTTTCCCCCAGGATTAAATGGTAATTAATCCACCTAACTGAGGAAGGCAACGAGAAACCACCTCCGAAGCCATATTTTCCCAAGCTATAGGCTACATAAGGTATGGATAAGGCATAGACTTTGTGAAAGGATTAACTTGTTGATCTAAGGAGTGCTCTTATGGAGCGAGAAAGCAGACACTGAGTATGAATATGTACCTTAAACCTGCCACTTGGCAGTTCACTGAAGAAGAATGAATTTCTAGAAGTCGTTCGTATTTTTAGTTAACTTATGCAAAACATCTACCAGTGGGCACCGTGGGCTAACGTACCGTTTCAAATGATCTAAAGCTCGTGCAATTTGATAGTCTAAAAGTTAAGAGAATCGGAATATTAAGAATTCAGTTCCAATGCTGACTTTAATCAGAAGCCAATGATATAAATTACATTACTAGAAGACGATTCAATATCTAGGTTCGCAACTTCGTACTAATGTTATTCAGTATGTTATCCAGCCAACGTTATTCAACTCATATTAATGTCATACTAATATACTCAACTATACGCAGATAAGCTATGATGATAATCCCATAACCTGCTCCGTATACTCAGTTACGTACGACTTAAATACAAGGACTCTAAAGCTAGAACTATGATTATATTATCATTTTACTCGCACAACTAATACCGGAATACCTCATCACACAGACTACATGAACTCTGCAATCATCCCACGCAGCATTGCAGGCAGCACTTCTAGGCAGCTACTAGACTAGAGGTGCGGGTGAGCTTGTGTTCCCCTTACATCATACTGCTTTTGCTTCAGGATCAAGCGTGTTGCATAATACGAAGATGCACTTCGAAATTGATGTATTTATTTATTTACTTATTTTAGTTACAATTTCGATTTTTGCATAGCAAATACACAATGTAATGTAAATTATTGAATAGCACATATATAAGTGTCATTCAATTATATGCTAAGGTTCGGAAATTATATGTTAGGGTTAGAGTTCGGGTTTGAAAATTTGTGAATTTGGAACTTTTTTAGATTTCGGAATTTCAGCTGTAGAATTAATACTACTGAATTTTGAAGTGGACTTTCATATTACGAAAGGGGGCTAAAGATTGAACGGATTTTAAGAGTGAAGTGAACTGGAAATAATCATTACAAGAATTCATCATTCCGCATTACGACTTCTCAGTTTCTAATGTATTTTAAACTGTCTTTTTATAGCAAAGTCAAGGTCGAGGCCCGGTCTTAGAGAGAGTTTTACAAGTTGTCGTTGTGTCATTTCAATAATTTATTAAATCCTTTCTACGATCATGTACAGCTAAACTACACTTATACTTATATTTGTATCTAATTTCTTAAATTAATCGCCTAAATCTATTATATATTTAGCATTAAAAGCTCTCTATAAATTAAATTCGAGATAATCAAGTAGACTGCGAGTATGAATGATGATGTTTTGTATTCGTAATCATCTTTCACATGAATAACTTCTGATATTCTTAATCATCTTTCATATGAATAACTTCTGATATTCGTAATCATCTTTCATACGAATAACTTCTGATATTCTTAATCATCTTTCATATGAATAACTTCTGATATTCTTAATCATCTTTCATATGAATAACTTCTGATATTCTTAATCATCTTTCATATGAATAACTTCTGATATTCTTAATCATCTTTCATATGAATAACTTCTGATATTCTTAATCATCTTTCATATGAATAACTTCTGATATTCTTAATCATCTTTCATACGAATAACTTCTGATATTCTTAAATATCTTTCTGTCTTCGAAAGAAGAAAATTGGGACCACGCTCTTAAAATCTCATCGCTCGCAGAATAATTCTCATTGACTGATTGGTGGATATTTGGACTACATAAATAGATACATAGATATGTTATAGAAAGAAAGATAGTTAAGTAATTAATTAGTGGATAATTAGACAACATAAAAGATACATAGACAAGTTATAGCAAGAAAGATAGATAAGTAAACAGGTGAAATACAGATAGAGTGAATTATCTACTGACTATAGATAGCTAGAAGTATAATTATGGATCATAGCCTAATTAATAACTATTAACTATAGGCTATTATCAACTTTGATTCAAAGATAAAAATTCAAGCTTTAGATTTAGCTGGTCTAAGACTCGAATCAAGTGACTATGGAACATGACTAAAAACAGTCTGATAACATCTCTTCAGACGCCTCAGATACTTGTAGGACTACCCAAAATTATTTCAGAGACTCGACATTCTACTCATATCGTCTTTCTCGCATTGTTTATCACGCAGCCTCGAAAACTTCTCAGCTTCCAGGCTGCGCTCTCGAGAACATTGCAACAGTTAAAGCCAATGAAATACTTCCTTACATCTGCAGTTATCCAATCATAGACGTTAACACTTACTATCTCGATAAGATACCAGAGGAGAGAAGCATAAAAACCTAGTTTCGATTGACTAGTAATATAATAGTCCAGCACAACAGACACTAAATCTATAAAAGTTAGAACCTTACAAAATGCTCTAAGTAAAATGTAGAGAGAGTTGGAACATTTTGCACCTAATCTACACTATTATTTTCAGTAACCATAGCTGGATTAAATTGAAAAGCAAATTCATAGTTTTCTTCTTTTTTAAATTAAGCAAGTTAAGCTTCTTCCAGCATAACCTGACATTCAACTTCTCTGCAGGGTAACCTGACATCCTACTTTTCTACAGCGTAACCTGACATTCAACTTTTCTACAGCGTAACCTGACATCCTACTTTCCCACAGCGTAACCTGCCATCCTAGTTTCCTCCAGCGTAACCTGATATCCTACTTTTCTACAGCGTAACCTGACATTCAACTTTTCTACAGCGTAACCTGACATCCTACTTTCCTACAGCATAACCTGACATCTTACTTTCCTCCAGCGTAACCTGACATCCTACTTACAGCGTAACCTGACATCCTACTTTTCTACAGCGTAACCTGACATCCTACTTTCCTACTGCGTAACCTGACATCCTACTTTCCTCCAGCGTAACCTGATATCCTACTTTTCTACAGCGTAACCTGACATCCTACTTTCCTCCAGCGTAACCTGACATCCTACTTTCCTCCAGCGTAACCTGACATCCTACTTTTCTTTCACTACAATCAGACAACCGAAAACTCAAACATCGCCCTGGGATAAGAAACCGAACGCTAAATTCTAATTAATAAATAAATTTATACAAGTTGTTGACAATATCACTCAGCAATATTTCAAAAAATACAAATAT
This sequence comes from Enchytraeus crypticus, assembly GCA_905160935.1. Taxonomy (NCBI): domain Eukaryota; kingdom Metazoa; phylum Annelida; class Clitellata; order Enchytraeida; family Enchytraeidae; genus Enchytraeus; species Enchytraeus crypticus. The sequence continues at coordinate 1,422,565 of CAJHZI010000452.1, read as the reverse complement.
CAGAGTTAATCATAATTAACAAGAGATCAGACTGCAGGCCTACCCTAGGGTTTGATATGGGTGGGGTACGCGGAGAGGCAGATGTGGCGGAGTAACTCTTCGCTGGGCTGCAGCGACTAAAGAGCTGACCAGGCGACGTGCTTTCTTGCTCCAGTAATCTGTTGACATCTGGAGAATTGAACAGGTTATAAATAAGTTTAAATAACAGCTAATTTCTGCAGACATCTAGAAAAAATTGTCGAACAAATGACAAGTAACCAGATAGAGATATATTTATTTCGACAACAACCTCAGTGTAAAGTCGCATACATACAAAGTGTACAAAAGAGAAATAAAAGTACAAGTTTATAACAAACATAATCAATGATGCAATTAATTAAAACAAGCCCAATACCATACCAGACAATACAATACCAGACTGTAATTAATGAATTCGTCTGAATCATTCGGACGAAATCAAAGACGATTTTAGCGTAAAGCTGATTCAGCCGGTTTCCACATAACTGGCAAGTAAGGTACCTATTCGCTGGTAGTGTCAAATATTGTGAAACTACAGTGGTCACTTGAAGAATGGCATTTATGATTACATATGATTTATGTAACCGAGTCACTGGACATATTGTTCACATTGGTTACAATCTTATTACATATGATCTACAAAACTATCACACGCAATATTATAAATATTAGTGAACTAAAATTACGTATGATCTATATAACTCATCATCATCATCATCCTCCATTGAATCCCAGTTAACTAGGGTCGGGATACGAATAGACTGTCTCAAATCCTCTCTGTCCTACACCTATATGATCTATATAATTAAACCACTAAAAATATGAAGAAAAAAATAGACCACAACATTGGAACTACCTTCCTGAGACTGGCCGAAGACATGAGAAGGTTGATCGCTCAACGTCAGTCTGCAGGTAGACGAAGCTTTACCGTACACGTTCCTCGCCACACACTCATAAGTGCCCACGTCAGAAGCGTAAGCCTCTTTAATCCCTAGACTCGCCTTCCTGCCGTCATACACCTGTCGATACACCGCTCCAGGCCTCAGCAGCTGTGAGTCTTTGTACCACAAGATCAGGGGAGTCAACTCCGGTGGTAGATCTAACGTGGAAGCAATGGCGAATGCTACATCAGAGACAGTATTTGATTTGTTTTGAACTGTGTCTGAGGAAATTTTATCCACTGACTCGCTATTGGCCAAGCCTGACGAATTGTTCGAAGTTGTCGAGAGCGCAGAAAGAGAAACTTCACACTCGAGTACGGCAAGATGCCCCTCTTTGACGCACTGATCTTTCAGAGGAGTCAAGAAGACGGGATGACATCGAATGTTGCAGAGTCGTTTATCTTTATCGTCCTTGATCAATGCTTTACCGGTAATGCTGACTTCTGATATAACCGTATGTCCATTGTTATTTAATTCACCCAATGAACCGTTTGAGCTCTTCACTGATCCGTTTACATTATGCGTGCAATCTGCCATTTTTGCAGAAGCTTCACAACTACTGCAGTTCAAAGTATTAAATTTTGTACTATCGTTTGTACTATCAGTTACTGTACCGTTTTGTACACCGAATGAGATACTCGTTGTTGTACAATTCGGTAAACTGAAAGTTGTACTACTGTCTGTTGATAGAGTTGTACAATTTGTCCTGGATGTAGGATAATTTAAATCAGACGCTCTTTTTTCCACATCAGATGAAGTTTCTTTACTGAATTCGGAAGTTTCTTTACTGAATTCGGCTGCCTCTCCTATAGAGGCAGCGAGGCTGAGAGAGTTTTCAGCTGCTTTGACAGAATCGTCGTCAATTTCTTTCTCATTCTCATCTGCTGCCTCGCCATCGCTGCTCGAAGATGCTTCTAAAACAAATATAATAAATTAAACTAAATAAAAGAAAATAAAACTAAATAAATATATAAAAGAAATACTATGAGCTCATTTCAAATAGCTCCGTGCAGCTCAACGAAACATGCCAGACTTCGTAATGCACATCCAGGGTCCCAAATTAACAAATACTTACTAATTTTTTATAATTCAGAGATTCATTTCATATAAGTTACAGGCTCTTTGCAATGAAGACTAATGTAACCAGTAGCATATCCGAGATTTCAATATCTGATAGGCTATTCTACTACTTTAGTTCAGAACATTTGGTATTAAACTTTTTCATTGGAGTCGTAACTGTAAAGAGACACCAAATCAATGCACTAGTGGAATATACTATTTAACTTAATTTCACCTAGAAATTTCGTAATATCCGTAAATCAGCAGTTTAAAAATGATCTTAATTGCTGCACTAACCTTTAACAACTAGTGACGCAGTGACGTCATCATGCCCCGCCTCATTTCTAGCCACACAGCGATAGACAGCTGAGTCATCCACGTACGTCTCGCTGATTGACAGCCGAGCGACACGCCCATCGAATGTCTGCTCGAAGTCTACGTCATCACTGGGTATTGCGTCATCGTCCTTGAACCACTCAAGCGTCACTGATGATGTCACACTGGTAACATGCGGAGGGGGAGATAGTACACATTCGAACACAGCGTCTTCGCCCTCCAGTACCTCAAGGTTGATGGGAGCACTGAGAAACTTTGGTGGAGATACTGGTTCAGATGAGCCTAAAGAAAATTACAAAAGCGATTCTGAAATTGCTTAGCGATATGTTTAATAAATAGATGTACACTGACGGATAGAGCAATAGAAAACTGCATCGTTCTCATTAGAACTTCCGCTGTAAACATGTAAAGAGATACCAGAAGATTACAAAATACAAACCATACTCAAAATCTCATCGATTGTCAGATCTTCTTCAAATCAGCAGAGCCGATACCTTACCGTATTTGAGCCGATACTTTCTGTAAGTCGCTCAACTATGGATCAGTAAATGCAGGGCTCAAATCGAGGCAAGTTAGGAAACTGACGTTAAACGAGACTTTAGCCATTTGGCCTTTAAATTCATTTGAGAAAATATAAGCAGGGGCTAATATTTTAAACAGTATGTTTTAACATGTTTTTCTTAGTTGAGAAAATATAAGCAGGGGCTAATATTTTCAACAGTATGTTTTAACATGTTTTTCTTATGTTTTAACAATCGTTTAAGGTAAGATGTTTTTAAAGTCGACATAGCGAAGCTTTCGTTCAGTATTGTAATCGCTTGCTATGCACAGGTTAGTCAGTGCAGTTATAAAATCTCTGAATGGAAAATACAGTAAAAGACTTCCCACGCGCAGCATTCAGCGAATTTATTTTTGCAGCAAACCAAGTGTCTCATGGATTATTTAGGTCAGCCAACACTGCAGGACATTAAAGAGCAGCTGAGAATAATGTAAAGGACATAAACGCCGGGAAGCGGAATTTAGATTTAGGACAGGGAAGTACAAGATTAATGGCGTCATCATAGGCGGATGAGGTTGGACAATCCACGTTCAAATGTTGACTGCATCACCTCCGACCTCTAATCAAACCTGACTGCAATGTTTTACAAATAGGTTAAATTATTTAGTGTTTTAGACATAACAATGTTGTACTATTTTTTAAGCAGAGGCTGCTTAATAAAGAGTATAAAGTGTAGAAAGCAAGAGTAGAAAGATTTTATTCTTTCTTATAATAATAGAAAGACTTTATTCTTTAAAATCTTTCTTATAAGAGTAGAAAGGGAGAGTTTAAGAATTCTTTAAAAAGCAAAGCAATGAGGCTTGGTTGAAAGTGTTTCTACAAACAGTTGAACAACCAGCGGCGGTCCAGCTTGGATTTATTGGAACTTGTGATTCGAAGAAACCTACATGTATGCTTATTAGGCAAATTTTATACTGACTAGGCCATTCTATCAGTCGGTCAATCAATCAATAAGTCATTCATTCAATATTGATATCGGTTGATTTATTCCACTTTTACTGTATTCGATTAAAGCAGTCATAATTTGATAACTCTTGCTATACTCGAATAAAGCAGTCATAATTTCTTTATTTCGGATTATTTAATTTTACTAATTTTGTCACGTTAAACTCTATAACTCTTGGAAAATAACTGAAAGTAAAAAAAACACACACTAAGTATAATTAACAAGACAATAATTGCATCATAAATACCTTTTCCTTAATTACAGCACAATATTCTTAAATTTATATTCCGATATGCCTATAGAAACAATATAATAAGTTATACGACTGCCTGACAGGCTTCCATATAAGCTACTATGGAGTAACTACGCCAATAAGGTTCCATTTCATAATCGCTTTAAATTTACAGATTAGATCCGCTAGAGTTTCCATCAAAAATTTATGCGAGAGTCATTTGAGTGTCTACATTTCTTTCTAAATAGCAGCTGGAGAAAGGCAACTATGCACCCCGTTGAGACAAAATAAAGACTTGAGCATCAGAGTTAGAAGCTAAATGAAAGAAATTGAATTGATTCACTTGATTGATGGCAGTCAACGCAAGAATGGACTTTCATCCAATCTATCATTCCATTACAAGGAGGCCGTCAATAACTCCACCCAGCTTTATATAGTCTCCACAGCCTCTGTTTGTTGGCTATGGACTCGGAACATCAATCAAGAACATTCACAATAGGATGTGTCAGATTCAAGCAAAGTCCTCTTTTATGTTACCATCACACCGGGTAAGACGATCGCTAGAATAAAAAAACTGATTAAAAATATTTGCAACGTTTTCAGCCCCAGTCGATATAATGTCCGTGTTACGAGTTTCGTGATCAGACAAATAAAACGTAAATCATAACGGTACGTTATAGGAAGCATTAGAAAAAACTAGGGCTTACACAAAAACAATAACGCTAATATAATTAAGTGAATAAATATTTATGTAGGAAGACCAACCTCTACTCTTCATAGAAAGAGCATCAGTGTCTTCAACGGATATAGCATGAACAATATCGGTCACAGAGTCCATATTTATAGTAGCTTCGGCTAGCAAAGGACTTGTAGCTGCTTCAACGGGATTGACAGCACCAGCAGCTTCTACAGCTGCTGCAGCAGATGTATCGCTGCAATTAGCAGCAGTAGAAGAGAAATTTAGCTGATTATTCGCACCAGCAGCAGCTTTACCAGACTTGTCCACATCAGCTGGTGCAAAGTTATCAGCTGTCGGATAGGCAGCCTCTGTATCAGCAGGATCTGCTGCAGCTAGTGAATATAACATCCCAGATTGAGCCATGTTGGAGGAGAGTATTAGTGGGGAAGTGGCAGTGTCAAGGCCGTCACGTGATTGATTGGTAGAAGAGTCAAGGTCGTTCTGTGAGTGACTGAATGATGTGACAGCATCGTAGAATTCTTCAATGTCACTGTCGACTCCGCCCACACTCAGTCGATCACGCCCATCACAAGGTGATTGATGGCAATCTACAGTTAGTAAAATACATATGGAAAAAATAACTTTTAATTTATAGTCCATATTAAGCTTCTTTTCATAAGCATTGGATTTCTGGATTCATGTATAATGACCGATATGTAGCTATAAACGATTCTAATGTTAACGTCAGTTTCCTCACTTGAAAGCGATGTCAGAGACGGCGAGCCCAGGATTTGAACCCTGCACATACTGATCCGCGGTCGAGTATCTTACCGACATAGCCACTGGCTCCAGCCAGTGGTAATCTCGCATGAACTACGCATACCCTATAACCCTAAATTTCGAAGCAAAATTGAGAGTTCAGTAGAGTTAAATTAAATGTAAGTTATATACATTTATGATGTACTGTAGATATGACGATATTATCACAGCACGGTGATAGAAAGAAAAGATAGAGAGAGAGATAAAGAGATTGAGAGAGAGAGAAAGAGAGAGAGAGAGACAGAGACAAAGAGACAAAAATATAAAGCAAGTGAGCGAGAGAGTGATAGAGAGATTGAGCAATAGAGAAACAGAGAGAGAGAAAGAGCGAGAGAGAGAGAAAGAGAGGGGGGGAGAGAGAGAGGGAGAGAGAGGAGTGAGCCTGTTTGATAGAGAGCGAGTGCCACAGAGAGTGGGAGAATTAGTTAAGGAGAGAACAAAAAGAGAGCATGTGTGAGAGAGCGAGTAACAGAAAGAGAGAGAGAGGGAAATACAGGGATAGGAGATAGGAAGATACATAGAGAGAGGGAAAGAAGGATAGAGAGTAAGAGAGACAGGAAAGAGAGAACGTGCGTAAGAAAGAGCGAGTGACATAGAGAGAAGAAAGAGAGAGGGAGAGAAAACGAGGAAGCTTCTTTACTAATTATCATCTACTACCTTCATATACGAGGCTGGTTTCAGTCTCAGGGCTGAGATCATGTGACTTTGACTCTGTTGACTTTGCACTGAGTACGTGAGAAGAGCTGAGTGCAGATAGGTCAGAGGATATCACAAATGCGCTGATATCTCTATCATAAGTGCTGCAGAAATCTAATCTATCATAAGTCCTGCGGCAATCTAATCTACTCTTCTCTTTGTCTGCAGCAGCTAGCTGTTCACAAAAAATTACATCCACAATTATGCGCACTAGACAAACAATAGTTAGACATTTAAAAAACACAACGTAAGTGCTTATGACTAGTACTAGTTAAATATTATGTGAATTTCTGTATTTTGTGAGACTTTTCTAGCTCTATTGTGTGAAATGATTGAATCATTTAAATAAATAAAAATAAATAAAATTTAAAACCAATTCATGAGTATACATTTGAGGAGTAGTACTATTACGTTAGTATACTATTACAATAGTATACTAACGTAATAGTACTATTACGTTAGTATACTATTACAATAGTATACTAACGTAATAGTACTACTCCTCATAATTTGCACATAACATGCAACACATAACATAATTTCTCATAACATGCACATAATTGTGGATGTTATTTTCGTTGTCTTCATCAGTTTACTATTCCAAAAGAAATATAAACACAACTTTGTGCCCAGGACTATTATTCTTAGTATCACAGTGGCTTACTGTTCACATAAAAACATAGAAATAGATTGGATCTGTGCCAAGTTCAATAGCGATATTCAGTTAAGTTATTTATTATTCCTTTTTCATTTAATTGATTCTTTATGTTTTATTTTCTACGAAAGATTTTTTATGAACAAACACAAAGAGATGACAAAACAAACATATCTACGTCAAATCGCAGAACATCACAAAATCACATCTACGTGCACTTGAGTAGTATTTTGAGTTTATTTTCTTTCTTGTACACTAGGGGCAAACTAACTGCCCCGACAAAAATAAATGTAGACATGCACACTTCAGTAGGACTATTACACAAATTTTCACATATAGATTCAAATACTTCTAGATACAGATAGATAACATTACTATTATTACGTGTAATTTATTCTGTTCTATTTTCGTAAAATTCATGCATTTGTTGATCGTCATGCAGTACAATAGAATTATAGAATAAAAAAACCGGTGTTAAAATTCTATATCAACATTGGCTTCTCACATGCTTATGAGAGGTCTTAGTGCACCATCTCTCTCTATATCTCATTCTCTGTCTCTCTCTCTCTGTCTCTCTCTACTTCTCTCTCTCTCTATCTATCTATCTATCTATCTATCTATCTACCTACCTACCTACCTATCTATCTACCTACCTACCTACCTACCTACCTATCTATCTATCTATCTATCTATCTATCTCTCGTTTTCTCTCTCTCTCTCTCTCTCTCTCTCTCTCTCTCTCTCTGTCATGAGATTATTTTTTATTGTTATATTTTTAATCACTACTTCATGAGAGATGCTCATGAAGTAGTGATTAAAGTAGTGTTTTTGTATATACATACAAAAATATTTGCTAGCTTTCTTTTCATTCATTCTCTCTCTCTCTCTCTCTCTCTCTCGATAAATTTTTAATTAACAAGCCAACGGAAATATTTTTGTTAGAATTTCCATTCAATTTAAGTAAATTAAAAATCAACGACAACGGCATCAGTCGCCGCTCAACTAAACTCTTCCACTGCTTTTGAATTCTATATCGTTAAATTGTTCTACTGTAAAAAAAACTCGATTGCTTCTTGCAGACAAGCTCAGAGTAACTTGCGTAAGCACACTCCGAGTACAGAATTAAAGACCGCGGTGCTCAGATGAAGAAATTCGCTACAGAGCCTCATCAATCCTTGTTTCGTTAATTCACACAGCGACTATCATTCAAAGAACCGGCACGAGATGCTAATATATTGCAGCGCTAATAACGAGCGATACCCTCGTAACCTCAATCTTAGACACCAGCAAATACTCCTATACAGAATTCTATCAGAGATAACTTCTTAAACTGAATAAAAAACCCGAAACTGAAAACAGTATATATATATATATATATATATATATATATATATATATATATATATATATACATATGTCCATAATTTTTCCTTTCGAAATATATTTTACTCTCCTAAAATATAGCAACTCAGTTAAACGTAAGCGTATAAATAAACAATGACGGTTTCGGTGCCCTAGCTGCTCCCGTTACATGTTTAGTTTACTCCCCAGTTTGCAATCATACTCGTTAATAATTTTGTTAAATTATTTCATTAAATTACTATACAATTTCAAATAGCACCGCTAGGCTTTTTTACCTGAATTTAAAGTGCATAATGGACATTACGCAATTACTATCATACAAGTTACAATCTAGTGACAATCTAACGGGTTCTATCAAGCGGCTAAACTTCTAATTTACTAAAGAAATGTACACGCTTGCAAGGCACTAGGCAAGATTGCAGATTCCTCACTGAACTACAGTATATAAGTGACTATCAACATCAGAGGGCATAATTAACATGAATTTTATTATTTCAATCCTTACCACCATCGCATAGCATGATATGCAGTAAAATGCTATGTATAGAGTATATAGAACTGGGTAATGTTTTCTACATAAATAATCATTTATATTTTCAATAATAGAAATAAATATTGGTTTTAAAACTGAGACTGTTTATAATAGGCTATCTCAATGCCTTTAATACATGTATACATATATAAGCTATCCGCAGTACCACAAATCCTCCAATGTTAACAAAATAACATTTCTGAAAGTATCGTCTAAATAGACGGCAATCCAAAACAATTTAACAGCGTCTATGATTTAGGACATATGATTTATATCTAACCATCAGTCCTTGTCGCTTATCTCGAATTACATAATTATGTTTGATACATAAAAAGAGCTGAGTTACATGTGCCTGATAGTACGGCATATTAAACCACGTAACAATTAGCTTATCAAGTCTGTCTAGCAGGGGATCTAGGCTGAACAGAAAGATTTGGACCCAAAAATTTCAGATTCAATACATAAATAGTTACAAATACAACTTGGAGGTTAGCGTATCATTACGCCAGTCAGGCTCTATAGCTTGAAACTGGCTAGTCATAGCCAACAGTTGCTAATAAATGTTATATAGTGTATAGTGCCTAATCGAATAAAATAAGTTTACGGCAAAAAGAAGATGGTCTATAACAGCCCATCAAGTGGTTAAAACCTAGTCAAAATACTAGCCAATAAATAACGATCTGAATCTACCTACATATCTATATATGATTGTATTGACGAGAAAGAAAGAAAAATTAAAAAATATAAAGTTAACTTAATCGCTGTTTAACTGATTTTGTAAAAATATAAGAGCTCTAAAGTACAGTTTAACGTCTATTTCCGTATGACAATGAATACTGTCACAGACGGTCCGGCTGAGATTCGAATCTATGTTCTCTAGCTTATCAGCCAAGCCTACTATCCAATCGGCCATCTATCCACAGTATCCAGTACTATGGCCCATCATAAGTCAACTAGAACAAGAAGGGCGAAAATAAATGTACAAACAACTGCACGATGGAGCAATGAGAAACCTAGCACATATAAAACTCGTACATAAACATAACAGCACACTGGGTCAGGAAGCACACACATGTATGCTTCCTGATGTACGTTTAAATCAATAACCTTGCAACCCACAAACCGTCAAACATACGTATAAATTTAATGTAGGATACATCTTAATCGCTGGTAAGAACAAATCTCTGCTTCTGACAGAAAACAGATAAATCAAAGTACGACAGTATGTATTTCCCATAGTGTTAAATTAGAACACTCGGCAAGGATCATGTAGGATTAGCTTCTGAGGCTCTTTAATTTGGTCCCTTTCACAAAAATCCCTTCGTCATTATTTATCCTCCGGTAGAAGTTATCTGCTTGCACTACCACTGTCTACCAAAGATTTAATATCAAAAAGCTGCATGCAGTATAAAAATTAAAAAATCTGTAAAAATGAAACTTTTAATCAACTATCTACACGAGTGCCAACAAGTTAGAGTATCTCAGTCTTATGAACAAATTAAGTTGAAATACCTCAGTTTTAAGTAAAAACTAAGTTAAAATGCCTGAGATTTAATTACATTAGCAATTCAGATAGTCATTCAGATGCAGACATAAAAAAATGTCTGCCAGCAATCTCGTACTAAGCTCTTCCTAAGTCCCACAGGTTCGATGCTCAATTGCTTAATCCCCAACGTTTAGTCAAATAGATTTTGCTTGAAAAACTGTTCATTCCAACATGCTGTCCGCAAATGGAAATGAGTCTGTCAACTTCATTCAAGTCCAGCCAACTGTTACATTCTTTCCATTAACCTACGGACCATCGTGATTGCAAGGGATAGAAATTTTTCTATCCACAAAAAGAGATACATTATCACAGGATAGAAATTTTTCTATCCGGAAAACAAACTACATTATCATAGGAAAGAAATTTTTCTATCCAGAAAACAAGCTACATTATCACAGGATAGAATTTTTTCTATCCAGAAAACAAGCTACATTATCACAGAATAAAAATTTGCTATCCGGAAAACAAGCTATATTAAATCACAGGATAGAAATTTTTCTAGGAATATTGAGCAAAAATAGCCTTATTTTATCTTATTTAAAAAAATTGATTTATAACGCCATAAAACCGGACACGAGCAGATTAGGTTTTTAAGCTGCAATTACACAAATGTCATCACTTGTTTCGTAAAGTTAAATTCATTTTATTCATATGATATCTACTGGTTTCATCTAATTAAAGTCTTATTACAAGATCAATGAATAAATCTGAGATAGCTATAACGGCTTTATGTTTTTTAAGTCTACTGCACCAATACGAGCGGTGAGATAATAATAATAATAATAATAATAATAATAATAATAATAACAATAATGAATCTAAATATAACACTAAAATATATAGGAAAAGATACTAATAATAATAACAATATATAAAAACAATTTTCCGTGTTGTGTCCTGAATACTGAAGAATATAATAACCACGCATATATATATATATATATATATATATATATATATATATATATATATATATATATATATATATATATATATATATATGAGGAGCTGGACTTATATTTAAAGCTAAAGTCGTATTTAACGTCAGTCTTGATAGCTCATACTGGTATGATCACAGGATTTGAAGAGCTCCGCAACTACTGATCCAGAGTCGCATAGGCAGCATGCTACCGGTTCAACCATCAAGACAAAACAAGAAAATACACAACTCACGTCAAAAACCTCATCGCTTTAGCTACAGGAACAGTCACAAGTGCATCACTCTAGCTTCGAACCCATGAATTTCCATTTCAAAAAGGATAAAAATTAGGAGAAAACGTCAACTGTTTTCCATCTAGAGAAAATTTGAACTGTTTTCTATCCTGGGGACAACGTCAAGTGTTTTCCATCTAGAGAAAACGTCAACTGTTTTCTATCAGGCGGCTTTCTCTTTGTCAACCCAATTCTCTAGTTAATCAGCCCCCGGCTACATCCACTCAATAGCATATTCACAGACACGCTCTCGTCCTCAGCAGCTGTGCGTCCTTCTTACTTCAATACCCGCCGAATCTCAAGGTTAACCTCCTCACTTCATCACACATAAGCGGAAGAAAAAAGCAAAGGTCTAGTCTTTGTAAAAAGGTTTAGCAAGGACTTAACCTCAGTGTTTTGTCCAGAGAGCATACTAATGACTAAGCGAGCACTGGATTTGAACACTGTTCCTAGTAATTAATTAGCTATCGGAGCAATAAACGATCATGCTACTTACGGCATACTAACTCACGGCATGAGATATCGATCAGTCTTAATAAAGACGTAATAGAAAATTGAACCGGTAGCATAATCTGTAAGATGCCTGGCAGTGGATCAGTAGGTGCAGCCTTCAAATTTAGGGCCAGCCCACTCATTGACATACTGTCAGGACGAGAAACTGAGGTTAATCTAGAGCTTTATTTTTTCTTGTCTATGAAGAACAGCGGAGATTAACGTTGAGATTCGACTGGTATTGACTTAATCATGATAAGCTAAGATATTCTAGCTTAGACAAGCTTAGACCATTTTATTACTTTTCCATTTAACCCAATCTACATCGTTTCGTAAACTATGTAGATTGGGTTTGATTGGAGCAAAGTTCAATAAATTTGTCAATTAAGAACATATCAGCACGCATTTTACGTTATTTTGCAAAGAAGTGATTGTTCTTCAAAATAGCATTCGCTGAAATTTTGTGACGTGTTCCCTATTATTTTTATAGAGATAATTTTACGCTGCATGTAACACGCCTATAATCCTGTACTGGAAATTTCTTATCCGACCCCACTGCTATTCGTAAAACTATAACTTTCACGTTATTAAAGATATTCAAACGAAATTTCTCTCTGTTTTGTAGAATTGGCTACTGGTCAAGTGCTGTAAACTTCATAAACATCGGTCAACTTCTTACGACTTTATTGTTAAAACAATTTGGGGTATCAGTTATAAAAAACACAGTGTATATTGGTTACATCACCTAAGAAGAGCATTTGAAAGAAACTAAGTTACGGATAGATAATATTGTAAAATGTATAACTTCTTATCTAAACATTTGTATAAACGTTAACTCAATGTTGGATTTTTATAGAAGCTTACGTTTAAAACAAGATTAGTGATGGTTTAGTCATACAATAATTACAATAAGTACAAACTTATCAAAATTAGAGCGGAAGCTAATCACATACAGAAAAGACTTCTCTCATTCCATCACCTGTTCTAAACTAACCTAACGCCGAATATAACCGAATTCTGACATCTCCTATAGCGCAATCTATCACAACCATTTAAAGAAGACGAAACAAATTCCTAACTCATAAACCTTTGATTCTAATATCCAAATCCGCCACAACCCCGGACTCATTCAACAAGCTCCAATCGCTAATCCACTGGAGTCAAACGACTCTTAACAAGTGCTGCATATCCTGCAGCACTTGTTGCCGGAGAGTATTATTACCACATGAGATTAAGATTGAGTGAGACATGCTCTGCTCTCAGTGAGCTGTCGTGGGAAACGCAGCGTGAGTTACAAGGCGATCATGTCAACAGAGTCATTACACTAATAAATAAAGAGTTCCGCAAAAAAACTTCTGCCAGCATCCTTAGCAGCTGCGGAGCAACGTCGGTGGTTAAAGTGGGAATTGAGAGCTAGGGGATCTTTCGGAATTTTTCGCCACCCGCCCCCCCTGTAATGTATTTACAGGTCTCCTAGTAAATAATATTTATATATTATATTGGCCCTTAGCAGGGGGAACGCACCACAGAAAAATTAGAGCTAGGGGAACATAGTTCTCCTGCGTCCCCCCCCACTTTAACCATGACGTAACGTGAGTCACCGTTGTAGCTGCTTCAGCTGCTGCTTTACTAAACAAGTTGCTGATGTAGCTGCTTCAGCAGCTGCTTTAATAAACGAGTTGCTGATGTAGCTGCTTCAGCTGCTGCCTTACTAAACGAGTTGCTGATGTAGCTGCTTCAGTAGCTGCTTTCTAAACGAGTTGCTGATGTAGTTGCTTGAACTGTAGGAAGGAGTTAATACTATTTAACAGATCAAACCCTAAGGACATATATAATCTCAAACACTTAACTCAAACTAATTAAAAAATTAACTAACCAGATGTTGGTTATTAAATCACAAGATATAGACATGCAACGCTAATGTATTAATAAAATATAGACATGCAACGCTACTGCATTAACAAAATATAGCGTTGCATCTGCAACACTACGGCATTAACAAAATATAGAGATGCAACGCTACTGTATCAACAAAATATAGAAATGCAACGCTACTGTATTAACCAAATATAGAGATGCAACGCTATTAACTTTTAAAGTGTGTAAACGCAGCTATCAGGTGTACAAGTGCACTGAATGACCTCGCAGAAGATGTGTAGATGGGGGGGGGGGGGGTCGCATATAGAAGATTGATGTGGACCAGGAGCAGTTTACTCACTCAATACTCGCTCCACTGTTTTTTGTAATTCTCTATCACTTGCTATGTCCTCAGTTCTCATCACGCCTCATGTTCTCTCACTCTGTCTGTATCACTCTCTCTCTCTCTCTCTCTCTCTCTTTCTCTCTCTCTTTCTAGGTATCTCTCTCTCTCTCTCTCTCTCTCAATCCACTCAATCCATTGGGATTGTGAGCCTCTCCGGTAGTTATGTGGTGCAGAATATATATATATATATATATATATATATATATATATATATATATGATATATAATATATGATACATATATATATATATATATATATATATATATATATATATATGTATCATATATTATATATGATACGTATGATATGATATGTATCATATATTATATATTTTACGACACATAAAAATGTTTTAGCAGATATCAGAAATAGCACACAAAAATTTAAACTGTTCAACTATACGAATTACTGTTAGTATATTTCTAAAATCAGATCCACTAAACACTTCATGTACATGTATATATTCAATAGCAAGCGTAGGGTCCGCGTCACTGTGTAACAGACCTTCAGTTTACTGCACGTGTCAAATGAGGCGACTATGCAATAGCTGAGGCAGGAAAAGAGAAACTGCTTAGATATCATATTTGTCTCAATTTAAAGAATTTTCAATAAGGCATAACCTTAGAGATGGGTCTAACTAGTTGATCGATGTGGTGCTCTTGAAGAGCCGAAAACAGACAATGATTAGAAATGTGTGCCTTAGGTACGACATTTGACAGAATAATAGACAGGGCTTACATAATAAATACTAAATACTGAATTGTGTGTTATAGTATTCAATATCATAGCACGTCAATAAAGTAATATAGATATTTAAGTGTCTACCAATATTGTCCAAATTTAGGAAAATATATAATATAATTCAAGAAAAATTACAAATTATAAAGCTTTTAAATATTGCATACAAATTTAAGAATTCTGCTTAATTATAAGAGATTGCAAAGGTTTTTATTTGTCCATGTTGTTACATCTATCGCAATTAGTATACAGTTCAATTAATTCTATCAATCTATCAATCAATCAATCAATAAGAATTTAACGTCCGGTTCCTAACTATAAGGCAATGTCAGGGACGTCTAATTCTAGAACTTTCTCCAGATTTTATTCAGTAATTAAAGCAAATTCAAGATTTTATACATTAATTCACCATCGATGAGAATTCAATGCATTTTAAGTATCCAATGATAACGGAAAGCGGATGTAGATTGGATAGCCATTTCGTTTCGGGATTTAAGCGCAGCCAGACACTCGACCCGATGATTTACATTTGGTAATCCGCAGCTAAAGCCCTTTCAATCACCCTATGTGCTATAGATTGTGTAGCCTACACTGCTATTTTCAAATCAGAATCGATAAGCATAGTTAATGAAATCTCCAGGAAAAATTACTAGTAAGTATTGTATTACTATTACATAAAACTTCAAATACTTATATCAAGTGACTCAAAGACTTTAAATATGGGTGTATAACAAAAGCTAGTTAAGCTAAGGTTAATGTCAGCTTCCTCAATCGAAAGGGATTTCAGTGACGGGAGAGCCTCGGGTTTGAACCCCGGATATATTGATCCGTGGTCGAATATCTGACCGATATTATCACGGAATCATTTCCTGAGAGAAATCAGCTTTTGTGGATTTATGATTATCCGAGTTCTACGATTATTTTATAATTTATGCGATTTAATTAACCTCTTCTTGAGAAATTCGACTTCCTGTATATGGTTTCATCTAATTCAGATTTTAGAAAAAGAAACCAATTTCATTTTTGCAAATAGTTAGTATATTATATATCAACTTAACATTTAAAATAATGTTTTTATTGTCATTATTAGTTAAAATAGTTGGAAAACAAAAAAAAATCAATTAGAGTGCTATTGTCGTCAATGATAACATCGAGCACTACTGAATCACATCAAAGTCGACGAGCGAAAAACAAAAGAAATGAAAAAAGACGTCAAATCTAAAATCCAGAAAACCAGTCCAAAGACTTAACTAGCACCGAAGGATCCTGAACAACTCTAAATATAAGTAACTAATATAAATATAAATATTTAGTATTAAATAATTAAATAATGTAAAAGTTTTAATATTTAATATAACTATTTAGTAAAAATAATAATAATAATATAAATAACTGGTACATAATAAAACTATTAGATATAAATTATAACATAACAGTACTGGATCATTACTTGCTTGTTTAATAAGACCCATTAAAACATCTGCCTAATTAATTACATGAGCAACTACCGATCAGATAATCTATCTAATCTATTACATATAAGCTACCTAACAGGTAATCTACCTAATCTATTTCATATAAGCAACTACCTATCAGGTAATCCACCTAATCTGCTACATTTAAGCTACTAAATATCACGTTGACACGTGCCGTTTAACTTTCAAATTACGCCATGTAAACAATGTGACGTCGTAGACTAATTTGACGTCACATATACGTACTGGTGACGTAAGCAACGGAAGGAATTGACGAGATTTGCTACTAATTATGGCCTGCCAATTCGGTATCTCGTTTTAGTTTTGTTAACAAGAGACTGCGAGTTCAATGACAAGCTCGTCTAAGATAATCTTTGGCTGAGTATTTAACTTAGGTAACCTAATTCATGAATTCAACCAATTAGAACTTAGACTATAGATTAAGTTGAAGTTTAATTGCAAATTAGATTCATGCCCTTAATTTTTGGAGTATAAAATTGCTAAAATATAACAATTTAAATTAGCTAATTTCAATTAGCGTAAAACAGCTAAAGTTAACGTCAGTTTATGTAACATATAGACCGGTTGAATTACATAACATTTAAATATTTTTCTAAATTTTAAAAATAAAAAGCTGCTGAAGTTGAGCGTTCTATAAATAGGAAACTGCACCTTCTTAAGACAATCCTATTCAATTTTAAATTACTAATGAACATGTTATGTTAAATTCTGTTACAATTGGCTGCAGTATATTCAACTTAGTCCAACTGAAGTTTGAACGTTGTTAATATCATTGTCTTAAGCTTAACTTTCTTAGTCAGCGATTGTACACATTCTAACTACCGTCGAATTTACATTTCACGCATAAAGCAGATATAATTTCATAGATTATTAAACACTACAAGGATATGTTTCTGTATCACAGGTATGTAGTATTGTAAAACTATTGACAAAAAGGCGCAAATGCAAGCAAGTTGAATATAATGCCTAAACCGTGCCAAATTTTAAGTGTACGAAAGTAAATAAAACTTTAGACTAAATTTCAAATAAAACTTTCAAACAAACCTCATTTTCTTTCGATATAACGCGCTGAGGTATTATATGACTATTATCCCGTTCATTAATATTCCGTTTTTGTCGTTGTTCAGACTCATCATCATCATCATCGTCACCATCATCATCACTAGTCTCAGACTCTAGATTTATCACGGACGCTACTGAAGGGTTCTTCAGTTCCACAACTGCCCAATCACTGGACTCACCCGACTTCACCAGCAATCCCGCCACTACTGAAAAACTTCTGCACCTATCCTGCTCGCTATCCGTCAATGCAATACTACTTCCTGTCGCCATACTGTCTACAGCTGATGTAACTGCGAACACCGTTCCAGCTTTCAAGGCGTCTGGCGTACTGACGGCGTCCAATTTTGTTGAGGATGCAATTGTAGCCGATGAAGAGTTTTTTTCTGTACCAGATTCATTTAATAAAATAGAGGCTACTTCCATTTCACCGGTATCTGACTTCACGACAACATCTAATTTTGGTAAGCCTTCATACGGCTTTAAAATAGATCGTATTTCTCCGGCAGGCACTACTTCGCTTAAGTTATTTGAAGTTAATCCAGTTGATTGTAATTGTATTATCCTTATAGGGGCCGTTAACGGTGCAGTCGTTGTTTTTATTACTTTTGGTTTTCCAGCTACTCCACATTCCACGTTATCAACCATCGCAGACTTAAAATCCTCGGTTGCTTCAAGTGGAGAATAATTTACAGAAGAATCTGTCACGGAAACGTTACGATTATAAACGGAGTGGTCAAAAGAATTTAATATTCCATTTCCGGTATTAATCCCCACAGAGTCAGCTCGAGTTGGGACAGCATGGCAATCCGATATGGCGGAACTGAATGAACTGGACTTGGAATCGGATAACATAACTTTAGCAACTGACACTGCCAATTTAGGAGGCGCGTATACTTCGGATGTTTTACGAATATTATCAGCGGCTGAACTGGTTAACTCTATCACTCCATCTGCAGCCTCTGCAACTGACTGGACTTTTATTGTTGGCCCCTTTATCCCTACAGGGTCTGGTTTATGTTCACATTGGACATCGAGAAAAGCTCTCCTTTCATCTCCTCCTACTGACTTTGCGCAACCATTAGGGTTCTGACAATACGTTTTAGATTTATTTTCTTCTTTCATCCGGTCCGATTTTACGGATAGAGTTAAGCCCGTTGCTGCTGGCGCACAACTGTCCAGCAGCCTTTCAGCAGCTGTAGCAGTCGCCATATTGACATCAGCAACTTCTGCTGCTGCAGCTGCTGGTGTCAATGTTTCAGCAGCTGCAGCAGCCGCCATATTGACGCAAACAACTTCTGCTGTTCCTGCAGCTACTGATGTCGATATTACAGCAGCTGCAGCAGCCGCCATATTGCTATTAGAAACTTCTGCTGTTGCAGCAGAAGAAGCCTTCAACATTTCAGCTGCTGAGACCTTGATCTTAGCATCAGAGTTTGTATCAGCAGCAGCTGATGATTGCTGACTATCTGTGCGCAACTTTATTGCAGGATTTGCTGATTCCAAACACGAACGCGACGAACCCTCTGGGACGCAATCCTTATTAAAAGCACTCCTGGTAGACTCGAATTCATCCAATCGCAATTCACCTGCCCTTAAGATATGTTTATCATTAGGATTACCTAATTCTATTCCGGTAGTTTTCCACGAATTCGCTCGTACCGAGGTATCACTAGTCCGTCTCTCCAAGTCCAGGCTACTGACAGAAACCAGTCCATTAGCAGGATTAGCGTTCTCGCTATTTCTAACAGCACTAGCTGAGTTGCGAGACGCTTTTAGCACATTTGCTTGTTTCACATCATCATCTAATCCCGCTGAATCCATAATGAGGCACCGGTGCGTCAAGCAGACTCCGGTAGCGACGTCCGTCGTTTGTTTTGATGATGTTACATCATCCAGTGTTAATCCGGCTACAGTGTCCTTGGCTTTATCGTCGGACTCGACTGGACGCTGCGATAAATCAACCTTGTCTCTAGGGACTTCCCTCTGCAAAATTGCGGTATCTTTACTTTCAAATCTGTCGACGAGGGGACTCTCTCTGACAGTGGATTTATAGCTATCCCTATCTCCGGAGCAATTAGTTGTTCCAGAAGTTGATTGAATGAGGTTTTTGTCTCCGTTAGCAGAGTTATTTTGTTCGTAGGCCACGAGATCTTGAGGAGAGCTTTGGCGGGTTCTGCGATGTTTCCTGAGCGATGACGTAACTAAGGCCGGCCTAGATCGTAATATACATGTATGAGTGGCGTCAGCATTAATATGATGCAGGGTTTTTAAGACTGGTGGATCCAATTCTTCTGAAATATCTGAAATAATGACAATGCGCAATGCTAGTAAATCTATGGCAAGTATTTTAGAAAAATAGGCATGAAAGGAGTATATTCTTACTGATGTACCTTTGTTTATATTTTATGAAGGTGCCGGCTACAAATACTAATTCTAAAGAAACAATAAAGTTGAATAATCTATCTGCCACTGGACAACAGAACAGGACAGGATCACGTGATCCGGTGTAACACGGAACCTGTTCAATAACCAATAACTAGAGTTGAAAGAATCTGTTTACGTGATTGATGAGGCATAAAATTTGCCAGAAAAGAAGCGCTCAGTCCGTAAATTGTGCATGGGTAAAAGTTACCCATGTTTTTCATTGAATGTCTTAATAGCGTAGGGGTAACGTCATGACATTTTAAATGACAGCTCCTGAGGTGAATTGAACGCGCTGATCAGAGAGAAAATCTCGGACATTCACTGGACTGGTTACACGGAAAATGGAATAAATTGCCAAACGGTTTAAACATGTGGTATTAAAAAGTGATAGATATCAACATAGTTGATCATTTCACAATAATGCGTGTTTACTTTTACTTTTTTACGGCATTAGAGCCCGCACTACTCTAAAAACTGACCCAAAATTTAAATCTTACAGTCTTCGGTTTATGCATTTACTTCTCTTCAGCCTATACATTCAGAGAGTTCTGCTGGCGTAAAACTGCTTGTAGTTGTATGCTTGGCTTGAGACGTCCCTGATATTACCCGCGGGTGGGGAACCGGACGTTAAATCTTCAATGTATTGCGTGTTAGTAATACATAGAACAACCCGGGTAGAAAGAAAAACAGAACACAATTCTTCTTCTGTACACGATACAATAAACTGACTGTTTGTATCGCAATATTTAAACCAAATATTTATATCATAGTAAATCCACTGTTTATATCACAATAAAGCGACTGTTGATATAACAATAAACCTACCATTTTTATCACAATAAACCAAATATTTATATCACAATAAACCTACTATCCTATCCAACTGAACGAATGTCTCATTAGCGCAATGGTTAAGGGTGTAGATAACGTCATGAAGTTTTAAATGACAGACCCTGAGGCGAATTGAACTCTCGTGGGTTCGAATCCCAGCCGCGCTTATCTGAGAGTAAAATCTCGGACATTCACTGGACTGGTTATACGGAAAATGGTATAAATTGCCTAACGGATATAACATGTGGTATTAAAAGTGATGGATATCAACATAGTTGATCATTTCACTATAATTGTGTTATTTTTTAACTCTTCTTCCTAATGTATTAAGAAATAGGAAGAAGAGTTGGATAGGACACACTCTAAGGGGAGCAGGTCTATAAAAAGAGGTCATAGAAGGTAGAGTGGTAGGAAAAAGAGGCAGGGGCAGGATGAGATTAGGTATGTTAGATGATTTAAAGACCCACTCATATGTGGAAATGAAGAGGAAGGCGGAAGACAAAGGAGAGTGGAAGCGTTATATACCATGGACCTGCCAGTAGGCAGTGCACTAAGAGAGAGAACCCTACTGTTTATATCACAATAAAATGATGGTTTCTATAACAATAAACTGACTGCTTTTTACTCAATAAACTGATTGTTTTTTGCACACTAAACCGACTGTTTATATCACAATAAACCGACTTTTTATATCATCTAAAACTGTGAATTAAACAGTGGCCGTTTTTAGACGACACAAGTGTACCAGTAACAATACACTCCGACCATTTCCATAGCAGAGTTATGACCGGTAACTGGTCAGCAAGGCCAGGCCTTACCTTACCCTCCAAGATTTTAAACTCCTCTCCTCATTAGACTTTTTAAATAATATAGAATTTAAAATCATTCCGCAAAGATTAATATCACGCGCTTTAGTTGATTAATCAAACATTAAGCATTTACATATGTCTAACTCTAACAAATCACTTTGGAACAATAAGGCATACAAATATCTAAACACTTTTTCATGAATTTCTGCTTTTAATTACAGCTGTTAGCCCGAGAAAATAAAACAATGACGCTGACTCCACCACCCACCCCTCCACAAATTCAATTTCATTCCGCCTGAAATCGGTTATAAATATGAAGACAATCAGGCTCGTTCATGCGCAACAAACAGATTTACGACTTACAATTTCAGGTCCATGGTACACGGAGACGAATTATTCTGCTGGGAATTACATCTGGACTGGGGCAGACATCGGTTGTAGCGATTGAGTAAAAACAACGAATACCACGCGCTCAATATATTATGCACACAATGCATTTTGATGCCGAGAAAGGATGACCAGGTTATGCGTCAGGATGTGAGGGTTCAAATCCTGGGCTCGCCCGTCATTGACATCGCTTTCCAGTGAGTAAACTGAAGTTAACCTTAACTTTACCAGCTTTGCTTTAATTCATGAACACTTTTATAATAAAAAGTAATAATAACGGTTTAACGTTCGTTTCCTCATACAAGGATAATGTCAGAGACGTCTCACTAAAACATGTCACTTAAAATCGATTTAAGACAACGATCAGAAAAACATGTGCTGACGAAAACGAAAAAGATCCTAACCGGTGCCGGTCCGGTAATTTAATTAATTTTATCAGAGAAGAGTTGATACAAAAACTGAATTCACACTACCACTTTTTCTCATCCATTTTTACACTCAATACTTAACCTCTCTCTTTTAGCTCAGAAATTCACTTCCCCTTTTGTAACAAAAACCATGCGCGATTTCACACCTCCCTCTGCCAACACCAAGGCAAATATTTTTTAATCACTGGCGCTAAGTCAATACTATCTAAACTTTTATCTTCTCTCAAATGTTTTAACATTAGCAAAATCTAAGCATCTTTTTAATCCAAAAATCATAAATATAAAATTATTCATCCCTTTCAAGACACCTATTCCACATAGAATTCAAACTACTCCAATATATAATCATAATAACAATTTAAAAGATTTAACGCCAGTTTCCTCATACAAGGATGATGTCAGAGACGTGAACTCAAACTTCGTGGACGTCAAATCAAACTTCCGTACAACATTTCTTTTGCTAATTTATATTCTAAAACTAGAATAATTATGTGCAAAACACTATCCAAAACCTGCTATGATGCTAAACTCATCGCTGATCTCAAAGTCAAATCGACAAAACATATTTGTTACAGAGAACTGAATTTTACTCCAGCAGATTTGGGCAGATCATTACAGCTTCCGTATAGAACGATCGATGATCCTGCTGTATTCCAGACGAATGGAAATCAGGAGGAGATATACCGGGATAGGATTCCAGAATCCGAACCCCATTTATATAATCAGAGATTTCATTCGTCTAATAATAGAGTCGACGGCAGAAGGAATAGGCTTCTAAGTCACCTAAACCTCAGGTTTATTTTCGCATCATCGGGATGATGTCAGGGATGACGTTCCTGACATCATCCCTGGATGAGGAAACGTACGTTAAACCATTATTATTTATTTATTTATTTATTTATTTATTTATTTATCATCAGTGCACTCTCTGAAATGACCTGCGGTGATTTGAACTCGTGTCCTTTTGATTCCCACGTGCTACTAACTAGGCCATCAGTCGGCACGTGTTAGTAGAGAGGATTAGGCAAACTTTTGCTCAACCCCCGCATTTTTAAATTTATAAACTCGCAGATTATGCGTGAAACGAATTGTCAGAAATATTGAGCGATCGTGAACAAGTGGCCACGCGGCTCTACATGAGTCCTGGCCTTCTCGTAAATCTTTTCAGGCTGCAAGTGGAAAACTCAATAACCCTGGAACAATATCAGATCAACGCTTCCAATGAATCCGAAGCTTTTTAGGCTCGTATGCTGCAACATAAAAAAGTCCCGAGTTTCGTTGCAAGCGCTTGTTATGTGCAAGATTTTCTATACAGGAAAGCGCAGTTTTTTCATTATTACTCTTTTTAATTATATATTAAAACTGGTCTAGATAGTCCATCCGTTAATTTTAAATTGACCATATCGAATATATTTAACCAAACTTATAACGCTAAAATAAATCCATTGATAGTTATTTTAGCTTTGAAAAGCTCAGTTAACAAGGGATTTTAGACTGGATGTTTTGAAGCTGATTCTTCAAAAATGTGTAAAAGATAAAAATTGAAATTAAAATATTTAAAATAAATAAAATTTAAAACAGTTTATTGTTAATATTCCAAAATATTTTAAAAGGTTTTAAGTCTTTAACAATTTTAGTAATGCTCCTGTACTGTTGAGTTATAGTAAGCTAAACCGAAGCATTATTAGCTCAAGAGGTTTAACAACTTTCTAATAATCATCATCTTCCCTAGAATCCTACCTAGTTTAATCAGGGTCGGGATACGAATAGACCTTCTCCAATCCTCTTCTGTCCCACACCAATCACAATATGCCCATATTCTTCTATTCGTTTAAATTTTTATATAAATTTCTGGAGATTTCGGTTGGTGCGCAATTTCTAGCTCACCAACCGAATGCCCTTTCTGATGTTGCCTTTTACGACACGTGCAGTACACGATTGATCTATTCTTCAAGCAATCCGGACACAACACGGGGATTTAACAACTTTCCAAAAAGGAAGCCTAATTATTACGCATTGCTAGTCCGCACATAGAAAGCAGCATATAAAACAACTATTTGATATAATTAAGCAGTCTACCCTATTGCACATTAATCAAACCGCGCAGTGATTTAATCTTCAGTACAAATGGATATTTTAGCACAGCAATTTGCGCTATCAAACACCAGATAATGGATTTCTGATTGCCTGTTTGATCCAGGGTACGACAACAAAGCTGTTTGCACCACTGATAATTAATGAAGAAAAAATGTACAAAGTGATTCGGGACAACAACAGCAGCTGGCGTCATAGTGAACAAAGAACTGAGCCACGAACACTTGTGAGCGAGGATGACAAAATGGCGACTGTGTTTTGACCCTGGAACTTCGTAAAATCGGATTACTTGCTGTGTTTCAATTTGATTTCATTTGCATGCATATTTTATACAATATGTGTTAGATCTACTTGAAAAAAATAATGAATATTGATTTTTATAGCTTAGTATATATATATATATATATATATATATATATATATATATATATATATATATATATATATATATATATATATATACAGTATATTACTATATATACAAATAATGCGACCTTGTTACATCTCAGAGTCTTTGAACCTTTTTTCATTTCATATGAATTGCCGTATTGTTTGAAACTTTTCCAGCTCTATTGTGTGAAATGATTGAATCATTTAAATTAAATAAAATATATCTCCCAGTGCACTGACTATTGACAGGTCCATGGCATATAACTCTTCCTCATAGTTATCATAGGTATCCTTTGCTTTTCTCTTGATATCGACATACGATTTAGATATTAAATCATTCAGTACCCCAAGTCTTGGTCTTCCTCTAATCTTCTTGGTCTTCCTCTAATCTTCTTTCCTTCCATTTTTCCTTTAACTACCTCTTTCAGTAAACCATGCCCTCTCATTAACATGACTTTAATATAACAGGCGTGAATTTAGCCAAATTTAATAATTTTAGCCACATTTTAAAATTTAGTCTAAATCTAAAGCCATTGTCACGAGAGTAATCTTTACAATAGATCAAGACCCTTCTCATTAATTACCGTAACAGAAAGCTTCACGTAGAAATTCTATCATGAATAGACAATCTACCAAGCACCATTGCCCTACAAACTACAAATGGATGTCTCCCTCTTTATGGAACTAGTATACAGTGGTGCATCAAACACTTCAAGCCCGAGTCAATCAATATTCTCATACATTGTTGACAGGGCTTCAAGGTCGAGAGTGCTGCTGGTGGAGGTCCATGGGCCGTGGGATGGGCGAGAGGATCGATCGACCTGGGGCAGGGCGATCCGCTAGATAGGAGAACACAAGTACATGATTTACACAATTCACACACCCGACTTTGTCGTATCTCACTCCTTTCCTACACGTCTGATTTTACTCTAAATCTCATGTAGGCTTATATAAAATGATCTGATCGTTGCATCTCTCTCTCTCTCTCTCTCTCTCTCTCTCTCTCTCTCTCTTGTTCTCTCTCTCTCACTCACTCTTTCCCTCTCTCACTCACTCTTTCTCTCTCTCACTCACTCTTTTTTTCTCTCTCTCTCTTTCTCTTAAATCATAGAATGTTTACAGTAATTTAAAATCAGTAATATAAATTAAATAGAACATATTGCTCACATATTTTGTAACTAATTAACTGTCTTGAATTCACTGAATGAATTATTAATTATTGTATATAAGCAATTACATTAAATGGCTTATATACAATTTGTCTATCAACAAATATTTCCTTTAAAGTACATTTTCCAATTGTTAAATATCTAGCCATTAAACATATCCCCGTGTTGTGCTCGGGTGTGGTTAGACCACTGCAGAATAGGGCAACTGCAAACAATCTGCCGCGTGTACGTAAGAGGCAACTAAGGCAGGAGCTGAGGATGGCAAGAGGGGATCCAACTCACCATGAAATATTTTCCCCCAGGATTAAATGGTAATTAATCCATCTAACTGAGGAAGACGAACGGGAAACCACGTCAGAAGCCATACTTTTCCAAAAATATAGGCTACAATAGGTATGGATAAGGCATAGAAGGGAAGGGATTAATTTGTTGAACTAAGGAGCAAGAAAGCAGACTTGAGTATGATTATGTACCTTGAACCTGACACTTGGCAGAGCACTGAAGAAAAAAAAGAAACTGTTTCATAACTACTAATCTTTCTAAAATAAAGTAGATTATCCCTTTATTATTATTTTTGTTAAAACTAAAACCCCCGAGTAGGTCAAGCATCTTTCGCCTGTCAAAAATAGCTTCCTATCATAAGATTTTTTATGAAAAGAAATCTAGCGGTCCTAAACGATTGACTGCTTTATAATATTTGCATAAAACTGTCTATTAGCCTACAGCAATCCTATCATAAACAACTTAAAATCTCCAGCTAACCTATTTTACAATTGACTGACTGTATTCACAATGCGCGAACTGTTTGACGAGAGCTGTGATTGTGTACAGAGTTTATTGTACATACTGTTTGCTACACGTCTAGGCTACAGCAATGTGCTGGCAAGGCTACATGTTCGCACAGCGTTCAGCAGCCTCTGTTAATCTGTCATTGATAAAAATTAATCGGGCTTTAGATTGCGCTCTCGATCGACAGGGTTTCGACAATAGAGACAGATTTTGACCGATATAGAGCTCTAATTTATCCTAGTTTATTGGTGGCGATGAGAACAGTGAGAAGAAGATGATATGCAGATAACGGAAATTAGATTGGTTCGATTTGCTGGACGACGACCAATGAAATTCCTCCTCACTTTCGACACATTTATGTAAAGGTGCTGAAGATTCATGAGGTATCTGCGCTGATCGACAAGCGTGATTTTAATATTGAAATATAAAAGTTAATTACGGAGTGTAAAATTTAAAAAATGAAACTCTGCAAACAAAATCGGTAGAAGTGCACAAAATTTATAATTTTCAAAATTAAAAATTAAAAAACCTAAACACAACACAAGCAAGATCATAGTATGCCAAGCAATATCTAAATTATTTCCCCTGCAGTCTGTACTACACAATGAAACTTAATGCTGACATACATAGACAGACGTTGCTTGTTCAATGTTCAACAAAGGTATCTGAAACTATACAGAACTTTGATTAGTCATTTGAGTCACTGTCAGTGATATACATCCACACTGACATCTGACAGTTTTCAGACTCTGCTGTCGTTAACTTTTGAACTTTCATCCTTGACAAAGAAATATATCTACACACAACGAATTACTACAAACAACGAATTACTACACAACATAGGCTTACTCAAAACTTAGCTTACCAGCTGAACACGCCTTAAACATCTACTGCAGTGGGCCTAAACGTACTGAATAATGTACTAAGAGCCAGAGTTCAATCTAATCGTGTAGCTATTTAGTAGAATGAAAAATACGATAGAATTTAGTTCGATGTTAATTTCTCATTTCGATTATTATTCTTCAATTATTGCTCCACAATTATGGTTCTTAAGCCTCTTTTTACTGCAGCTCCCCCTTTGACATTTTGAAAAGTTTTTGATTAACGTCCCTTTTAGAATTTGCAAAGGATGTGCCCTTTTAGTACATAAATATCTCGTAATAATGGAGCAAAAATTTCACTTAAAAGTGATTGAAATGGGTGATTTACATGTATTTGGTCCCTTGTCATCCGTTCTTTAAGGAAAATGCAGCCAGATTAAAGATACCCACGACTAGGAATGTGTACCTTGGACCTTCCACTTGAAAGAACGCTCTTGATCGATCGCTAACTTTGAGAAACACTGGCCTGCAATATTTGATGCTATCCACTTTCCACTGTTATCGTTAATTCACTCTAAAACGCTATGCAACATTTTACGACAATCCTTCTGTTGCATTACGTGAACTACCATCGTGATATGACTGCTATGAAATGGAAGAGAATACTTTATGTTCCAGGTATGGCTCATAAATCTTTAGACGGGTGCCGTGGCAATGATGGTTTTGTCTAAAGTGAATCGGGGAGAGGCAAACTAAACGAAAATTTGACAAATCGACAATTTTAATTGTCACCAATATCATTTATTATCATCTGTAAGTTCCTTCTTATTTATAAAATCTTTATAAATGCATAGACTAATTAATAGTGTTAAATTTTGCAGAACTATTAAAGATTTAATTGAATAGCAAATAAATGTTCGGAAAATGATCTTTAGCCAGTCCTTTGCAGTAAGTGTAAAGCCCGGATAACCACTTTTGTACTTGAATTGAGTGCATCTTGTCAAAATATTAAATTCTTTAAAATCGCACCCCATATCGAAACTGTTTCGTCTAGAAAGAAATCAGTCTATATCTAACAGTTGATTATTCTCTTCCATCAAGTTCCACGAATCGCTCCCTGTGATTACAGTCCCATAACAGTGGTTCTAGAAAAATCGCCAGACAGAGAAAAATTGTCAAGAGATCTGAGAGATTAATAAGTCGCTACCGCCACCCTGTGCTGCTTATTTCATTCATACTTCAAGGTCAAGTGGGAGTCGAAAATGTAAAGTTAGGAAGAGAAGTGACATTGCGCACAGGATTGTATTAAGTATAGGCGAAACTTTAAATTCTATTCTCAAAGCTTAGCGTATAATAAATAAACAAATCTGATATATTTAGTATTTATATAGCCAAAGCCAAAGTTAACGTCAGTTTCCTGTCAGATAACTTGGCAGGGCTGGGGAGAGCACCGGATTTGAACCCTATACCATCTGATTTGTTGTCGAATAACTTGCCAACAAAATACCACTCAGCCCAATTAAAGAATCAAACTGCTATGATATCTCCCCCATCGATAGCATGATCCTGAATTCGCCTCAACAACCGAAGAGAGTAAAGCTAATATCAAAAATAATATGATAATCAATTGTGTAACTGACATTATAAGTTTATAACTATTGTCAAAAATAATATTATAATTATTACAATTAATATTAAAACTATACCAAAAATAATTTTATAGCGAATAATGCCTATTCCTCAAGGAAACAATTTCTCTAGGCTATTCTCAAAACTATTATCGCTTTCTTATTGTTTGACTTTTACCCAGACGTCGGCATCAAATTTATTTTTTATTTTTGGCATTTAGTTTATTTTACGCCCAAATTCTTTAGTACTCAATTTGATATAGTAGTGTTACAAATTATATAGACAACCAATCGAAACATTTAACGATTCCGTCCTGAACTTTTCTTTATCAACAAATCATCGTTTTGCTGATTACGCAGTTTATCGTTCAGCTGGCTGTCAGATCGGCGTGATACTTTACTAAAGAAAAAGGGTTCATCCAATGCGTCGAGTGCTCCAATAGGAGTCGGTCCAGATAAGGAAGCAAGATTGTGCATGGAATTCTAATGCGAGAAAACTGTTTAATCAAAGAGACGAAATGTTACTTTCAGGAGAAAAGAAACATTTCTGTCCATTCATGCGTTGAATAGTGATGAAAGAGGTTACGTTCGGGAAAAGTTAGAGTTAAAATCAAGCAACGAATGATCGATTGCAGCCACTCGAATCTGTAGAATATAAATTGCAAGAGCAGACCACACTAAATTCTCGTCTATAGTTATTACCGAACGAAACAGGAGTTTGAAAAGTAATTCATATATATGTTTTAGTAATCGTTACGAGAATTGACGAATGCCATCAGTTTACAAATAGAAATAATAGTAAAATAGTGCCCGATATCGTTTTGTTGACTCAACGTGGGAACTAGTTGCGTATGAATTGCTTTATATAAATATCATCTTTTTCCACCACCCTGTGTCAAAGCCTCTGCAGAACAAACCAATCGCTTACCGTTCCAAGTCAAATGAGGTAACTAATCTACAACTGAGAAAACATGGGAACACCACTTTTGAAGCCACATTTTCTCAAGCGAGAGACTTGTTAATATTTGAAAAGGCATAGCTGTTTGGACGTAAACATGAGAACCTGTTGCCTTATCGGCGCCTATCCTCCTCAAACTTTTACTGGCATTTTAGTAAAACACTACAGGAGAACAAGTCCACGAATATAGAGAGAACAATTGAAAAACAAATACAATTAATCTGTCAGTTAAATTTTCGTTAGAAAACAGTGGAAGGAAATAAGTTTTCGCTGTACACAAATTTGCATTGAAGAGTGACGACACTACGTATACTTGAGTAACAGAAACAGTGTAATGTATTGCAAGAGTACCAGCGTCTGTCCGACTGAAATTCGAACCGGATACCAAGCCATTACCAGGCGTGTAACTACCATCTCTACCAACTAAAAGGTATAGTGAAATAATTCCGTGGAAAAAGCATCCAGAAGTACTTGAGTGAAAAAACAATAACAAACATGCAGACAGGCAGACAATCAGCCAGACAGATAGACAGACAGAAATACAGACAGAGAGAAAGAGAGTGAGAGAGAGAGAGAGAGAAAGAAAAAGATATTAACAAAATCATTGGTAGCATACATATATATATATATACTATATTTGGCGGGAGGCCATTTCGCCCCGGAGTAACTAAGCGAGAGAGTAACTACATAATATGGACATATCAACGGTGTGAGGGGGATATCCGCCCCTCAGAATTTAAAAAGATGTAAACCACAATAAATATTGAATTGTAAAATAGCTTTGTCTGATTTTTAAACTTAAAATGAATTTAGAAAAAGTAATTTTTAATTAATTTCATCCAACTTAAACAATTATTAAAAGATACCACCGTGACAAAAAATGATAACTTCTCGACGAAGTTCTCGCATAACTTAAACACTTTTTTCTGTTACAGCTATGAGTAAAAACCAATCATAAGTTTAAATAAACGATGCACTTTCGACAACATTGCGCACCACCCCTCCTCCGCATATGGAAAGCATTTGAGAAGCGCCACTGGTCGGATGATACATAATGTATGAGGATGATCTTTAGGATTCAAGGACACTAATGATGCTAAGCAGAGACATCATGGGCTCCATCAGCTTGCACCGCAGCAGTTTGGTGGAGTCGTATACAGTACGCACGATGTAATAATAATAATAGCAATAATAATAATAATAATAATAATAATAATGACTATATGCTATGAACCTGCCGTGTGATTGTAAAGTAGTACCCATGAAAAATCCTAAGAAACTTGGAAAATAAAATGCACTAGAGAACTATAGAGAAATTTGTATGTATTTCAGAGATACACAGTTTACACACTCCCGCAACATAATGCATAAGATCTTATTCAGATTTGATCATATTTCGCGAATAAAGATTACATTAAAATTTAACACTGAAACATTTTAACCGGGTGGCTGGCTATTTTCCATTTTCTATCCATGACTGGTATTATCTTTATTTTTAAATTCTCAAAATAATATATTAGACAATAGCAAAAACGAACTAAAAGCACGTAAAATCACGAGAAATTACAAAAAGTGAGAGTGGTTGTCAGATAGAGCAAATGGAATTGAGAGACCTGGTGCTGCCCAGTTTGGCCACTAGTGCTCGGACTTCTATTTCTTCGCGATTATCTGGCACTCATCAGATGGCGACTGTAGAAATTATTTGAAATTTTTCTCAATGGATCTATCACTACGGAAATACAGAAGCTATAATAAGATATGGAAAGTAAAATTGAGAAAGATTTATATTAAATATAAATGGCTGCAAAAGCTAAGAAGATAATCAAAGTTGTTAGCCTTAAGAGCGGCTTAAAACATACATTACGTCAAAAAAGTAAATACACTATAGTAAATCGAACATCACTATTAAGTGTTCACAAACTATGTAATTGACATTTCATCAAATTCCTACCTCTAGAAGAGTTTTGGTTTTCCCCAGCTTTCTCACATATCCCCTGATTACTTCTATCCAATTCCATTGCTGCCGCAACCTGAATTCATAAATGAACCAGTCAGTCAATTATCTATCATTCAATCATGAGTCATTCAATCATCAATTATTTAATCAATCATCAGTTAATCAATCAATAGATCCATAGTTTTCTATAAGGCTAAAATGACAGAATATCAAGAAATGATCCAAGAATCTAAAGTTGCCTAAAAACTCCAAAAACAACAAGAAAATTGAAACTCTCTCGACAGTAATTAACAGATTGATATCATTTTATCACATAATTATAGTGAAAAGATAAAGATAGTGAAACCTTGGATTAGACCACACTGTATGGATGTGAAAAATGGACCTTAAGGAAGGAAAATATCAGGAAACTAGAGGCATTGGATATGTAGATATGGAGAAGTATGGAAGGGATTAGCTGGGCTCAAAAGATTCCAAAGGAGGAAGTTCTGGAGAGAGTTGATGCAGACAGACAGTTAATAAGTGTATTAATAAATAGGAAAAAGAGTTGGATGGGACACATTCTAATAATAATAATAATAAAGGTCTAACGTCCGTTTCCTCATACAAGGATGATGTCAGGGACGTCAAGGGGGAAGGTCTATTAAAAGAGGTCATAGAATGGAAGGAAATAGAGGCAGAAGCAGGCCGAGATTAGGAATATTAGATGATTTAAAAATCCACTTCTATGTGGACATGAAGAGGAAGGCGGAAGACAGTGAAGAGTGGAGGCGTTATATACTAGGGACCTTACAGTAGGCAGTGCACTAAGAGAGAGAGAGATAGTGCGCACGAAATAAAATTAGTTGTCATTGATGACAGTAACACTCTAATTGTTGCTATTAGTAAAGAAATTATCCTGTCTATTGTGATCCTAATTGATCTAAAGATAACCTTAGAGACGAATGCAGAGGGGCTTCGAACCAACGGCCTCCTCCTCAAAGACGAGTGTATTACAGCCTACGCTATTTAATTAATTAAAACAATACATAAAAGATGAAAATATAATTAACAAATATAGTTAAAATAATTCATATTCCACGCTGTTTAAGATTGAAAATATCTACTTACTAGTTTCTGAATATGATCTCTGCTCCGTGACAATGAATTTTCTGCAGGTAAAGAGGCATATCTTTTCACGTTTGTGCGCCTTGGACCGTCTAATTTATTCCGTAATTCGATGGATTCGTTTTGAACTTCATCGTTTTCTAAACTTTCTTTTCTTACGTCTTCAGATGAAGATAAATTGGGCTTAGTGTGAAGAATCTGACTGTGCGCTGTCCTCCTCATTCTATATTGTTTATCAGCAGCCCTGTCGTCAAGTCCTTCTATTAAGAAACTTTCTCCGCGCTCAATGGACCTCAATATTCGGGAGCTACAAGAGTCAACTCTTAGGCCATCTCTGCATTTACCAACGTCATTACTGGCATCGTCATTAGCACCAGTCTTACAGTCAGTGCTATCGTTAGCATTTGGATCAACATTAGCTATACTAATTGAATCAGCATTAGGTATACTAATAGCATCAACATTAGCTATACTTATAGTATCACCATTAGCTATACTATTAGTATCAGAGTTAGCTATACTAATAGTATCAGCATTAGCTATACTGCAAGTATCAGATTTATTATCAGCATTAGTAGCATCAATATCATTGCTGTGCGCCTTCTGATTAGCATCACTAGCATCTGTAACATCATCTGGATTGGCACTTTGGTTGTTGATGTTCACTTTAGTAAGATTACTCGAATTGACGTCATCTTTACTACAATCAAGTGATTCACTGACCTTTTGATCAAAACCATCATGTTCTCTCTTACGCCTCGGGTTGCTTAGAGAATTCATACAGAAGCCATGCGTCATTGATAAACCAACATTATCGCTATGTCCTGCCTTCTCAATTGAATTTTCTTTTGACTGGTCATATTTTTCTCTGACAATTTCATCAGAGTTTGTAATAATATTATCACTATTTCTCAAAGATACAGCAGGACTTGAGCTGTCCAAGAGGTTCGAATTATCGGCTTCTTTACTGGAAAATAACAATCTTCTCGTTTCACTAATAGCCGCTTCACGGTTAGCTCTGGAACACTGAAGACTTTGAGATCTATAAATAGATGTTGGATCCTTCTTTCCGAGATGATTTAAATTACTACACAAAGACTCTTCAGACAATTTGTTAGTCGTTACTAGAAACGAAGGAGCATCTTTGTGCTCCGTTGGACTTACAGTGTGTTTATATAAAACAGTTCTAATTCTATCTGTAGATCCTAGACTACCAGGTTTACTGGACGAGTCACTCTTGCTGAGTAGTAGCGTCTGATAATCACTAGTTTCATCATCATCATTATCATTATGATTAGAAGCTCGTGGTAATCGAAAATGTCCTAGAAATATTTCATTAGATTGTTCATCAGCAGCATCTGGACGTCTAGAAAGCGCATCTGTAGGAACAGATATACTAGATAAATAGATCTTAGACTTATCTTTGCTTGGCATTTCATTGGTTGGTACAGAATTGCTGGATGAGTTATTTATGGACACATGGATGCCGTTCATCTTATCCTCAGAAACGTTGGCACTAGGCATAACCTCTGCAGGCACAATCTCTGTAGGTATATTGCCTTTAGGAATTTCAATGAGGATCGTATCCGTAGGCAAGTGTCTAGCAACAATAGTGTCCGTAAGCGAAAAATTAGGCAAGATATTTGAAAGCAGACAATTAGCTGGCTTCGTATTTAAGGAAGCATAACCATTCAGTCTGTGATTGATTGACACAGCATTAGTAGGCATGATATCAGTACGCTCGTTTGAATCAGGCATGGGATGATCGCGGTTATGATCTTCTATAGATGAAAAAGATTCCTTGAACCTATGCATGGACCTACATCTGAATAGTACTCGGTCTAGAGATCGACATTCGTCCGTTGGTTCATCTGATCGATACGAGTTATCTTCATCCAAGCTCCTCTGATCACTCAATGCCTCTATCTTTTTTACAAAACCCCCCGCACCATTAATTTGTTTCTCTTCTATAGATTCTGGCTGACTGTTGCTCGTTTCCAAGTGCAACGGTTGTCTGGGCAGAGAAAAGAAAACATTGGCATCACTGTACGCACCAAACTTCCTTGCCGATGGACTTGAGGAGTCAGTTAAGCCCTTATCTTCATCCATATGCCTTGGACGTTCGATAGAATTCCATCCTGATGAGGGCAGCTGAATCCAATTACGCTTTTGTTGTTCCTGTTGTTGTTGTTCGCTCAGAATACTAACCGAGATGCCGTTATCCTTAACCCCCTCGCTGAGTAGGGTATTTTTATATTTAAGCTGCCGGTATTGCAGCAGCGATGGTTGATATGGTAACGACTTCTTGCTGGGCTGGTGACCTCGCGGCTGAAAGTCTTTTCCATCAAGCTTTGGCTGGAATAACCTCTCATAGGCTGTCTGACTTCTCTTCAGTTGCTGGTTAGGTTTGTTGAGCAGCTGTGGCTGCTGCTTATTGCCCATCATCTGCTGCTTAGGCTGGGTATTACATCCCTGTAGCTGTTGAAGCTCCAGGCGCTGCACATGGGGCAGCTTCTGTTGTTGTGGCTGTTGCAGCTTCTGTTGTTGTTGTTGTAGCTGTTGCTGTGTACTGTGACAGAAGACGTTGCTTATGGTAGCCGATCTCTTCTTTAGACGTCTCAGTGCTGAGCGAATGCATCTTCTCTCTTCTAAATCCTCGCTTGTATTGAGCTGAAATAGGCCAACAGTACGAAGTTGTGTAAGTTATTATTATTCTTATTATTGCTATTACTATTGTTATTATTATCACTGTTATTCTTAGTATTATTTTTCTTAATATTTTTATTCAATATTATTCTTATTATTATTTCAGCAATAAGAAGTGTGTAATTATTGTAGTTATCATTATTATTATTATGAATAGACGGATGGACAGACAGACAGAGAGACAAATAGACAGATAAATAGATAGACGGATAGATAGATAGCTAGGTAGATAGATTTATTGATAGATTGATAGATTGATAGGTAGTTAGATTGATTGATAGATAGATAGATAGATAGATATATAGATAGATTGATTGATAAAGAGAGAGAGAGAAAGGGAGCGAGAGGAAGAGTGAGGGAGAGAGAGAAAGAGAGAGATATTGAGAGATTTACATATACGTTAATACTAATACTATATTTCTATGCAGAGTTAAATAACTATAAACTCAGGGCCATTTAAGCCAGTAATAAATCCTTACGACCTAGCACTTATAAGATAAACAGTAATGCTTTATGTTATAACATTTCCCGTTACTGTTTTACGTTTTTATTGCCTGCTATAAAAATTATGTAGCCATTAATTCGATATTTACGTGTATGTTAAATATATTTTATTGGCTTTTTCTGTCATCCAAATAAGCGAGCTATTATTTATTGTATCTTTAAGCGTGATGTTCGATGTTAAGTGTATAGGATGTTAAGTGTATAAGATGTTAATTCTATAAGATATTAAGTATTTAAGATATCATGAATGTAACATGCTAATTAGGCCTATATAGGATGTTAGTATATAAGATGTTAAGTATAAAAGATGTTAATAATATACGATATCAAGTATATATCACGTTTAGTACATAAGATTTGAGTGTACAATGAGTTAAGTATAAAAGATGTTAAGCATATAAGATGTCGAGCATATAAGATATCGAAACTAAGCAACATGAGCTTATTTTTGCAGTGAAACAATTAAAATAATATTTAATTACTCGGTACCATAATTATTATGTAATTATATTATGCTTCTTGCATTCTCCTCCCTGAGGAGAATGAAAGAAGCTCTCCTTCAAGAAATTCTCCTTGAGGAGAATTTCGATGTCTTGCATGTGCAAGACATCGAAATTGAACATAATTATAGAGTATTATAGAACATTTGTATTTATAAGACATGATAGAGCCGGCATGCGGCACAATTTAACAGGCGGTGCGCAGCGTGATCAACTGATCATTGACTATTAATCTCCTTCAGCGTTCACGATTCTCTTTAAACAATTAAATCGATCAATTAATTTATCTTTATAGTTTTTATCGGCCAAACATGAGGCAACTTGCAGGATCCTCTCTTCAAACAGTTTCTTATATCTGAATTTTATTTCAATTATGCGAGCTTTCTCAATAAAGGAGTACTACTAGTTAGTATTCGAGAGAATATTCATGTGATTTTGGCACAATTTGTCATTTTAATCTTGCTCTCCTTGAACCGTGTGTATTCTGCAGCACAGGCGAAAGAGATCGAGAAATAAATAAAGAATGGATGAAAGAATGAAAGATAGAAAGAAAGTAAGAAAGAAAAAAAGAAAGAAAGAAAGAAAGAAAGAAAGAAAGAAAGAAAGAAAGAAAGTAAGAAAATAAGAAAGAAAGGAGAGAAAGACACAAAGAACGAGAGAAGGAAAGAAATTTTAAAAAATAAAGAAACATGGAGCAAAGAAACAGAGAAAGAAAGGCGATGGAGAGAAAACAGTTCAAATTCACTTAAGTTGACCAAAGAAGAATTTAAGGAAAACATTCATAAACTACCATTGAAGACACAGGTTTCTCGAGGCGAGGCCCAATTAGAGCAAATACCTCACAATTGTGATGAGATCAGCCCTATCACGAACGTTGCAAATACAATAAAGGTTTAACGTTCTTTTCCTCATACAAGGATGATGTCAGGGACGCCGATGGAAGTGGGAAAATGATGAGAAAAAAGATATAAGTGGGAAATGAACAGTCAGAATTATAGAGGCAAATGGGTCAGATGATGATATAAAATGTACTAATGATTTCTAGAAGGATATTTATTAAATAGCATGTAAGAAGAAAGCTGAAATAGTGCACAATAGTGAGTAATAAATTCATGTTATTAGTATCACATAAGTCTAGTCGCATAAGTATAACATAAGTCATATTCATATAAATTTAATCATATAAACATCACATAAGTCAGTCATGTAAGTCATACAGGTGTCACATAATAACAGCGTCACGTAAAATGCCTACCATGAAAAACGTCACATAAAATTAAAAATAGAGTCAAATAAAAAATGTCACGTATTTGTAAATACACAATTGTGTGTTTACACAAGAACAACATGTTTTAGCTCTTGTTTACTGATGACAGCCAATTTGAGCCTAAAAACTTATCAATTCGAACACAACACAGATATATTTTCAATAGACTTTTAATCTCTTATGTAGACACTACTGATATGAAAAGAATAGAAAAGATAAAAAGAAGAGAAGTCGGTAAGACGGAATAAGTAGGCCTACAACTGAATAAGTGCACATTAAAGTTCAGCTTTGTTGGCATAAAAGCAGACAGTGAATGAAATTAATGCTACAGTGTAGTGTGAGAAAATTGGTTGATACGAAAATAATGACTTGCTGGCTTCATTCATGATCGTATAGTAACATTCATGTACTATCATGAGTCTCTTTGTCAACGGTTCAGAGCTTAGTTGAGGAGCCAGGGGCCTTCATCCAATGCTACACGACTACTAGTAGTTGTATATAATAATAATAATAATAATAATAATAATAATAATAATAATAATAATAATAATAATAATAATATAATAATAATAATAATTTAAGTATTAATAAGAATAATACTACTACTACTACTACTACTACTACTACTAATAATAATAATAATAATTTGGTGAAGCGGCATTTCGGAGTGGAGAGCAAGATTTTTAAAAAATTTAAAAAAGAATCCCGTTCTCAGGGGGTTAAAATAAAAAATAAAAAATAAAATAATCATAATTAATAATAATATTAATAACAATAATAATAATAAGTAAAATATCAATAATAATAACAATACTAATAATAACAATAACAGTAATAATAATAGCAATACAGGAGTAGCGCCACATTTATCAGCTAAATATTATTACAGCGAAAATTTGATAAATTCTACAGGAATTCTACTAGATCCAGTTAATTTACACGGATCTCACAATATCAGCATTTTTACAGATTAGCGAATATAAATAACACTTAATACCCCGCTTAGTTTCGCTAGCTCTATCTCCTAAAGTCAGAGAAGTTACAGCTTTAAATCTCAGTTGAATGCTATTCTGAATTAAAGCTGAGATGTGATTCTAACGCAGACATTACGACTCGAACGTCACTCAGAGTGTTGCTTACATATTAGTTTAAT
This sequence comes from Enchytraeus crypticus, assembly GCA_905160935.1. NCBI lineage: Eukaryota > Metazoa > Annelida > Clitellata > Enchytraeida > Enchytraeidae > Enchytraeus > Enchytraeus crypticus. The sequence goes on along the minus strand of CAJHZI010000452.1, from coordinate 1,382,999 downwards.
GCAGAATAAAAATTGTCAAAAATGATGTGCAAAATAGACAACAACATCATCATCGTCATCTTCCCTCAAATCCCAGTTTAAATAGGGTCTGGATACGACTAGACTATCTCGAATCCTCTCCGTCCTACATCATATCATCCATCAGTCAATCCCCTATTTGAGAATTTTCCATTCGTTTAAATTTTTGTAGCAATTTCGGGAGTCTAGTCGTCCACTAACCGAATGCTCTTTCTGACGTTGGTTTGGATCTTAGTGCTTTAGTCGCCTTCTACGACTAAATAGACAAAAATTTAAAAAAACAACTACATAAAAATTCATTGCGATAATTTATCAGAGAAAGCAAAATAAACAAAATACAGAGAGATGCATTTACGATTAAAGGCTGGAGAGAGACTAATCCTAGTCCTTTGTTAATAATTGCATCAGAAACATTAGTCAATAATGTGACGTAAAGCCTTCCTTACACTTTTAACTGAATCACAATCCCTTCATATACAATAATACAAATGAATCATAATCCTCTCTGCCTATACAATAATTCAAATTATCATAATCCTTTCAGATTTAATTGTTTCACAATCGTTTAAATTCAACTTCATCTTCAACTTTAAATTTAAATTCATCAAAATCAACTAAATCGTAGCCTTCTTTAACTGAACTGAATCACGATCCTTTCCACTCAAATGTAACTGAATCAAAAACCAAATCACACACAGCTCCGCCAAATTATTATAATAGTGCCATATCAATCAATATACGTATTATTAACCGCTTTTTTAATCAAGTCACTGAAATTGGAAAATAAAACAGTTAGTTAGGCTAATGAGAATTCGTTGAAGTCTTTATTGTTCGCAGACATATAAATGGGTCTAAATGAAATGCATTCAAAAGGGTCGAACAAAGAAAGAGTTCTTGAGAAATATTTTATAAAATATATTTAAATTAGGATTTTATTGCATATGTTTGGGGCACATATGAGTGACCACGGACCTTTGTGCCCATTTTCAATTCTTCTGCGTGTTGACGTGTGTATGGTTAAATTCTGAGGGAAATGAAATAGATTCTAGTCTATTCTACATTTAAGTGCGTTAGCCCCTAGGTCCTCATCTAGCTGCTACCATTGTTACAGTCTGCCCGAGGCACGGTCCATCTACATGCCGCTGTATAGTCAGGTAAACTCATCGTAGCGTCGCTAAAGAGTTAACTGTTTACAGAATTTATGCATCGATACGTCGATACAAAATCGCCGTCGAATTATCGAACTAATGTTACTTATGTGGAGCTGATGAATTACGGAGCAATTATTACTTAGCAAACATATCCATGTCAATGGTGTATGGATATTATGTAGAATGCATTGAAAAACTGCCGTTATAGTATATTTGCCATCTTATTTTATCACTTTTCCCACAACTTTACACCCCCCTTCCCGCTAAATAGATCTGCAGGCCGCATGGTAAGCAATAAAACAACTCAATATTAGACGATTTTCTGTTATGACACATTAGCATAAATTACAGAAACTCATATCCATAATCGGTGAGTTGTTATCACGAAAGTAATTAACATCATACGGTACATAGCGGCAAATATAAATTATTACAGCTTAATCATCATTTCAAAACTAATATGAATTTAATCATTAATTTTAGACAAAACTTTCTTCTGAGGTGGTTTCCCATTGTCTTTCCTGATGATTGATTGGTCGCCTTTTATGACACCAGCAGTAAGCGTTTAGTTTATTCTGCAATGACCCAGATGCAACACGAGAACAAAAATAAGAAAAAAGGTTGCAAATTTAACTAAACCACCGAATTGTGAAAAACTACTAATAATTTCCATAAAGTGATAACTAAAGCTAAAAGCCTCAAGTCAAAGCCAAGTTTAACGTCAGTTTCTTGCTCTATATTATAATAGTTACGGGGTAAGCACTGGATTTGAACCCTGCACCTACTGATCCGATGTCGAACAACATTTCAACAAGTCACCAACTCGACCTGAACGTCTATAGCAAAGAATATTTTGTGTAAAAGAGTAGCATTGTACTGACATTGTACTACAATGGTCCTCTATATAATTTAAAGACATATTTTAGCATCGCTCTTTATAATAATAATAATAACGTTGTCAACATTTACAACACTGTCCATATAAATAGGACAGCTTGGTATCATATCAACCTTGAATAAGACTTCATATAAGAAAAGAATAAGAAAGGGATTTAAAAGGGATTTAATAAGATTAAGAGATTGAAAAAGACTTACATTCCTCTTCTTCATCAATGAAGGCCTTATTCCTCAACATTATTGCTTAACATTTTCGCAATGAATGGGCTTAAATTCAATACATTTTGGCAGCTTGGTTTACTTGTATTGTTTATTGCTTCAATATGCTTAATAAATGAATCAAACAATTAATAATAATTATTAAACATCACAATACAAAATAACAGTGGTTTAAATTCTCGCTTAATTGTCAAAATATACATTCATTAATTAGTAATACTTAACATAGTAGTTGCTAACTTAAAATTTATTATATAAATTAATAAAGGTTCATAATTGGAATATAATTATTAAAAATTTCAAATTCTCCGGCACGCAGATACCAAGTACACAAAGACAAAACCAATTTTAACGTCAGTTTTCTACACCAATAGCATGTTAGTGACGGGGTGAGCGCTGAATTTGAACCCTGGACCTCTGATCCGCTGTAGAACAACTTGTCAACAAGCCACCGACTCAGCCCATAACAGACGATGTTCTCAAAAAGGATGCTAGCGTCAATTTAGTACATTTTACGGTTTAATCTCTCAATATATACATTAACATTACAAATTTTCTGTTTGGTGGTAGAGAAGAAGACGAAAAAATTACTACAATAAGTGATACATAGATAAGTTATTAGTCATTTACTAAACCGTGCAGGAACTTCTAATACACCTTTCTTTTAATCTCTTATCGTTCGCATGCCTTTCCAGGCACTAGACTAGAGTCGTTTAGGACACTTTTGTTTCTTGCTCGCTTTGGCTCCATAGTGCTCGATGTTGTCATTGACGACAGTTGCACTCTAATAGCTGTTGTTGTCGTTGTAGGTCAACTTACACTTACAAAGCTCTTGTTCGAGAAGTTCACGTTAAATGTCGCTTTAAGAGCTTATTGTATTAACTAATAGCTTATGAGTAACAATTCCTCCGTGTGATGGGCACTAAAGTATTTTCGAAATTGGATAGTATTTTCAAAATAGAAAATATTATTTTATTTTCTATTTTCAAAATACGTTCACAATGTATTTTATTTAGTATTTTAAAAATATTTTTAAAAAGTATTTTACTTTAGTATTTTTAAATACTTTTAAAAAGTATTTTATTTCAGTACTTTCAAAATACTTGTAAAAGTATTTTCATAAGTACTTTCAAAATACTTTTAAAAAGTATTCTGCCCATCACTGTCCGTATTACATCTAATCAATGGTAAACAACGGCTCACGCAGACCGCGTTGTGGTAGCCATTGTTCTTAATTCGTTGTGAACCATTGTTCTTAATTCGCTGTGAACCATTTCTTCTCAATTAAAGCATAAAATAATCCATAGTCAAAAACTTAAAACAACATATTGAGTAAATAGCCGCTAATAAAGAGTTAAAGAACTTTTAGTGACTTCATAAGTGAAATAATAAATATTTAATTACCTTAAATATATCAAAATTGTGCAGTCCATAGCGGCGAACTAGTTATACTAACACAATAGATATGAGACGCGGCAGAACAAGAAAATCGGTATTAAACAAAATTACAGATAAGTAAGAAAGCATCTATAAATAAATAAAATATAGGCCTACTTATATAAAATTAAATAAATTATAGGCCTACTTATCAAATAAATAATTGAAGAGTAATAATAAAAACGCCAATTCGTTTATGATGAGATTTCATTAGCTATAGTCTAGCGTGAAATATATTACGAGTTTTCAATAATTTTAATGAGATTTAATTGGTTTCAAGCAAGCAAGCACGAATTCTTTACTCAAATTCTAACGAATTATTTCAAGCTATGATTAGCTTCAAAGGGTGAATTTTAAATACACTATTTTCGTTAATTTAAAATTTTAGAAAAATCAAGATAGAGCAAATCTTACCAAAGATCTCAAATCAGTTTCATCCATGTGATCATAACGTTCTAGACCGATGTCCATCTTATCCAGTTGAGACACTACTGGTGTGTAATATCCAAAGCGACTGATATGATCAAATATTATTATACTATATAGCGAGCGTCTGAATAATACTGCACTATTAACTTCAAGTTACGGCATTTATTGAAACACAGAGAGCATTTCAACAATCATAAAGTATGAACTACCAATCCATTCCTACAAAAATAGTTCAATTTATTATAGTCCATCCGTAGATATAAAATGTATCCATGTAGCCATGTCAGATAAGAGTTTCCTTAGACAGAAAATAATTCACAAATACTATAAAGCGCTCTATCAACCTGGCAATGCAATCTACATGTATTGCTGCATAGCCCAGTGAGTATATTAGTTTTAATTAAACTGAAGAGTTTTAATTTGATATGGAATAATAATAATAATAATAATAATAATAATAATAATAACAACAATTAGAGTGCTACAGTCATCAATGACAACATCGAGCACTGTTGAGACAAAATCAAGCCGGCGAGCAAAAAGAAGGTCCAAAAACGGTGAAATCTGAGCAGATAACAATATGCAATCCAAGTTACTTTACCGCAAAGCAGCAGCATCTTATTAAATACTAATCATTGCACGTTAACTTATTTAACTATAAAGACAGACGCTCTCTTCAAACTCGAGCAACAAACGGCTGAGTTATTTTGGAAAGTTCTAGGGAGTTGTTTATCAATACTGTATGTGGTAGAAATAACCGTTTTATTTAAATACTACGTTGTTTACGGCGAATAGATGCATTGCTTTCTATATAAATCACCCATCATTATGGTGTGCTACAGATCTACATGTAATTTTAATTCATTAAGGTCTCTAAGCTTTTACGTATGCTAATTCTTTGGCACAGTTTGGTATAATATACTACATCGAATCTCATTTACATACGAGCTTGTTTACGACTGCGGCGTTATATTACGTATAGACATAGCTAATCTAGCCATCTAACAAGCCATCTGAACCTGTCGGCCAAATCGACCAGAGATTAATTTGTTAGATATTATTAATCTTACAAAATAATTTTGACGAAATCAATAAAAAATTAAACATATTAAATTTTAAATATTAATAATAATCGTATAGAAAAGGAATTATGTTCTCCGCTGGCCGACTGGCAGTAGCCTATATACTGAATTTAATTTATCCGTCTAACTTGCGTGACAGCTTGTGTATTAGGCCTATTGCTTACTAATCAATACTCAGGAATACAGCCAGTGGTTAAAGTGGGAATTGATAGGTAGGTGAACGTTAATTAAGAATCTTTCGTGCCCCTGTAATGATTTTACAGGTATCGTATTATCTATAGATAGGGTCCCTAGAGGGGAACGCACCTCAGAAAAAGAGAGTTAGAGGAACTACGTACCCCATTCCCCTCACTTTAACCAATGAATACCGCATATACATTATATAAGTTAAATAGTCTCAATTAATTAATTTTATCAATTTAATTAGATTAATTAAATAATATGGCATACATACGTATGTCTGTCAATTAGCTAGTCTAAATTAATCTGTGACTAATCGCAAAACCTATTAGAAGTCTTGAGTAATAGATTTTAATACGCTACTTTGTAATTTTTACATTTTCTTCAATTCTTACAATTGTTCGTAGATCTACTTTTTCATAAGTCCGTAAGCAACCGAATAACTTAATGTTTAATAAAAACACATCAATAAACGAATCAGTATTACAGTTTCAACTAATAATAGGCCTACAGCATATCAATGTCGTTGATAGTTTTACTACAAACCGTTACTGACCTACACAACGCAATCTAATTAGCATACTGCATCGTAGTGTGTAGTACACACGTGTATTTGCATCGGAGTACGAAGCCCTCTGTTAGTTTATAGTGGTAAAAGCCAGTTGTTGTTCCGACCAAAAGCCATTAAATACCGATCTTTTTCCATAGAAACTTAACATTGGTATTTTGTGAATTATTTTCGCTTTTACAAATTCATATACGCTTGTCTTAACTTTAGAGTTAGAATTGGCGCTAAGATTGGATAAGAGTTAATTTAGGATTAAATCTAGGAAATGATTAAGGCCTATAAATTAGTATAAAATTGTTGTTGTTGTTGTCAAATCGGGTCGGCATCTAATTGTAAGTTATATTAGGCCTAGCAATACGATCACAAAGCGTCGCATGTGACTAACGTCAGTGATAAATGATACATCGAGCGTTCATCAAATCATCATTCTATTATGCAAATCTCATCAACAACTTTGTTACCATATCGCATGGTTTTCACAAAAATTGTACCAGGGAACGTTTCAATATAATTAGATTAAAATTAGATATACTATGATAATTAGATTAAAATTAGATATCACGATTTCAGCAAGGTTTAAACAAGTTTAGTTATTTGAGATTACGCTGGATAGGATAATCGAGGACATGAGCATAGTATAGGACAATCCGGAAGACGTCCACGAACGCGAGACACGAAGGCAGGCATATCGACATGGGGACGCTGAAGAAAAGCGGGATTAACACCAAGAAAAAGAAAGAGTCTTCTAGCTTTTTCCGTTGTTTTCTCAACTTTCAGCACTAGTCGCTGAAAACGTACATGTATAACTACAGCTTTTTGCTATCCTTATTAATTTATCCTACTATACTTTATCCAAGCTGCTGCGCGCACAGCTGCGATACAATCTCTCTCTCTCTCTCTCTCTCTCTCTCTCTCTCTCTCTCTCTTTATAGTGTTCTTGGCAGGTCCATGGTGCATACTCACACTGATTTAGGCTTTCGCGCTCCATACGGAGAGCACTCCATAAATCAACAAATTAGCTCTTTCAGTAAAGACTATGCCTTTCCCATGATATATATTGCCTGTAGCTTGGGAAAAATATGGCATCCCCGGTGGTTTCCCGTTGTATTCTTCAGTGTTTGCTTTGTCGCCTTTTACGGCACGTGCAGTTAACAACAGTAAATAGGAATAGTCTATGCTAATATATAAATATAGATCGACGTTTCTCAACAGCTCAAATGATTATATTACTATGTTTTTACTCGGCGGCTGAACATTACAAGTTTTTTAGTGCAATTAATCAGTATATTTGTCTTAGGTTCCACCTTCTGAGATTTCATCATCAGATTACTAACGAATTATTTACTTTAATTGCTTCAATTCTTGCAAGTTACCTTAAATTCAAATTCTGCTTTTCGTTGGGCTAGGTTTCAGTTCATGGTAACACTGACACTGGTACACCTGTGCGTAGAAATCTTTATCTTCGCTACACCTCACCCTTACCGCCCCACACCTCTACCCCCATCCTGTGTGCGAACCCTTCACAAAGCTTTCCATTGAATCCATTCTTTATCCACTCTTCACATTGTCACTAGCGGTACATGGAAAAATAGCCGCCCAAGAATAATGAAGTGACATCAACAACAACAAGAGCAACAACAACAATAATATGATTAGAGTATTTGGTTTCAGAGTGAGGGGTCCATAAAGGGTGCTAGAAAAATCCGGGTAGTCAGTCCAAGGAAGTTGACTAGCTGAATGGAGGTTTACTTGTTAGTCTCAGGTCGTGGACTTTTGGTGGATTTTGAAAGTCGAAGAGAAAAATGACTTCCGTTTCCTCCTAGAAAAATGATGTTAGGGACCTCCCTGCATCACTTGTTATCACTGACCGATTGATCCAAAGAGATTTGAAAATAAGGCGACTAGAGGTTTATAAATAATAAAAATAAGAAATAAGACAGTTACTGAAAATGTGACTGCAAAAATTAAGCTATGGCGTTAACTCGCAGAGAGTACAGACTATTAGTAGTTATATTTGTAGTGCCTTTAGTACCTTTAGTATTTTTACTTTTTCGCCGTTTTGGACGGTGATTTGTTGTGAAAGTAACTTACATTGCTAACCCAATCTTTTTGACGGTAGCTCGAATGTGGAGAGTCGTCTTGAAGAAAAGCTTTAAATTCGCTTCTGAATCTTGACGTTAAACCCATAAACTTAGCTTTAGTAGTTCACCTAGTAGTTCATCTAGCTCCACTTGCTTGAATTCTGCAATTCAACTCACTGTAACTAATTAACTAACTAATTCAGCTCATTAAACATTAGTTAGACATCTTTTTACAGTATGTCACACTCGTTTCATTAGGCCTATTGTCGATGTTGAACGAGTGCGACCGGGATTCTTTTATGTAATGTAATAAATTACTTTTACTAGTAGTTCAATTAGAGTTGAGAAACTTAATCTTAGTGACGGTAGCTCGATTATGTCTATTAGTCTTGAAGAGAAACCTGTTGCATTCGAATTTAGACGTTAAACAAGCACTATTACATACCTATCTGCTCTTTATAGATTATACGTGTATTTTTTTCTTTCAATTTAACTTCTTGCAATCAAAATTATTAATTTTCATGAATTAATTTAAATCTTTATATTAACAGTTTTCTGCTGGGAAATATTTCTTTCTTTATGCAATTATGCAGTCTATTTCCATCTTACACCTCCAATCCTTTAAATAGTAACTCATACGTTGTTAGGCTGTAAATAATATATTTTTACATGAAAGATATTCAATTAGTTAGCTAATATTTTAATATTTTATTAAAAAGGTCCTGCTAAATCTGTGCTTGAAACCAGTATCTATAGTGTCTTCTTTTTCTTAGCCTTAATCCCGCTTTTCTGCAGGGTCCGCTTAACTACATGCCTGCCTCTATCGTGTCTGTCTATGGTGTCATCTGGTGAATAAAATGTGAGCTGCGATCAGCCAGTTCTAAAGTTCTATTAAATATAACTTAATATTTTGCATAAAATTGTCTTTACGGTACAGCTTACAGGGGTGGGTCCAGAGATTGCTGGGGGAGGGGGGGAACCGGACCCCCTTCCTTAGGCCCGCCTACCATACCTTACAGGCTCCACTGCTTCAGCATGATACTGCTCTTTTTCTTTATTTTCATTGTGTTCTTAGCTATTTGTATGTGTAAGGGTCAAATTTGTAATTGAAGAGTAACAAATTAACAATTTTAAACTCTGCCCGCAGAGTAGGCGTGTCAATCAGTAAATAATGTGAACACTGTACAAAATATTTTGCGGCCCCTCCCTCTAAAAATATTGGATCCATCCCTGGCAGCTTGTACTCTAGGCTCAATATGTATATTTTTAAATTTATATTTGTTTTATATCCTTTTCTTTTAACCTTGAACTAGTTAAATTTGCATTTTACATGTATATGAATAATATTTTTGCACAGGACTATTTAATATTTAATATTATTTATCTTTATTTCAGAATTTTATCTCTCATATACTAATATCTCAAAAATTTCATTTGAATAACGTGCATTAAGTATAAATTTTATTGAAAGCGCATGAAGATATTTCCACATATAGGCCCTATTTATTATATTTATTTATTCATTATATAAAATTATATCGGGATTAAGTTCTGAAATAGGCATCTCTTGAAGATGTATGTTTGTGCTGCATAAACTGGGGAATACGTTTCCTCTAACTCTCATGCTATCAAACTAATAAACTAGCAGTAGTCAAAGAATAGGCTACTAGATGACATGAAACATAGTAAAGGAAGGCAACGGAAGATAGTTTCAACTACCCTTTAGACTTTGATGTCCACTGAAACAAAGCAACAATTTAGAATGTTTTAGCTTAAACATAATTTTTGTGATAGTATTAACTCTTAGGTTTGCCGATGATGTGCTAGTCATTAAGCGAAATGGTAGCATTGAAATGCTTCTGCTTTGTTTCTAAATTTTAAATTTAAATTGTTCATTTTTATAATTCTAAATTTTTAAAATTCTAAATTGCAAATTGAAGTTTCAAAATGTATACTCCTGAATTTAATATGTTTCTAATTTATGAAAACGGGGAATTATCTCAAAGGTTAGCAACTTGCCACCGGACATAATATACTACGAATAAAAAAAATAAAAATTTTTATCTGTAAATCTACAGAACAACGCTAGAAAGGCCATTCGGTTGGTAAGCGCCTAGGTTCCAGAAATTGCTAGAAAATTTTCTAAGACGAATGGGAAAAGGTCTATTCGTATCCGACACTAAAAAAGCTTACAAAGCTCATGTTAACGTCAGTGTCCTCTCTCGTAAGCGATGCCAGTGACGGTCGAGCCCAGGATTTGAACCCCGCACATACTAATTAGTGGTCCAATATCTTTCCGACATCTCCACTGGTCACAGCCAGTGGCGATGTTGATGACGATGTCTAGTAAAACTGGGAAAGGTGATGATGATGAAGAAAATGATGATGATAATGATGATGACGATGATGATGATTTGTAAATCTACAGATATTTTCTTAGCTCAAATATCGTGATGATAACTGTTATAACGGAGGAGCTACGGAGAAACAGTCGTCATGTAGCTCCTAAAACGACCTGTAACGCTACGCCATCGTTAACTTAAGCCACTGAATGACCGGGTGTCAACCGTCTCAGTGTCTCAGTGTCTCCCCTGCAAGTGTAGCTACACAGTCCAACTGCGCTATCCTGTAGCAATAGCGCAATAGCACCGTAGTACAGTTTTGTAGTACAGTAGCAATGTAGTACATTAATAATTTAGTACAGTAAAAATGTAGTAAGTAGTAATGTATTACATAGTAAGGTAGTACAGTATTAATGTAGTATAATAGTTATGTAGTAGAGATATGTAGTAGAGTTATGTAGTACAGTCATGCAGTACAGTTCTGTAGCAAAGCTTTGCTGTAGTATAGTAGTAGTGTAGTACTGTAGTATAGTAGTACTCTAGTACTGTAGTATAGTAGTACAATAGTACTGTAGTATAGTAGTACTCTAGTACTGTATTATAATAGTACAATAGTACTGTAGTATAGTAGTACTCTAGTACTGTAGTATAGTAGTACTCTAGTACTGTAGTACAGTAGTACTCTAGTACTGTAGTACTGTAGTACAGTAGTACAGTAGTACTGTAGTATAGTAGTACTCTAGTACTGTAGTATAGTAGTACTCTAGTACTGTAGTATAGTAGTACAGTAGTAATGCAGTACTGCATTACCACAACAAAAATTTCTAAGAGATATCCTATAATATTTATAAAATCAAAATCGTTCGTTGAATTTGACATAAATGAAATTGAAAAGTTTATCGATTTCAATCAATTCACTTTACAAACGATCAAATTTGACGGTGAAGCTAGAAAGAGTTATCATAAATAAATAATTAATTTTAAAAGGATTATCTTCAGTTTAGCACATAGAGGGAAGAATGAAGTACGAATGTGTGAGTGTAACACTGAAGAACTTTACTAGAGTACCGACTTTGTTGCTTCTGCTTTGTGCGGTTTTAAAAGACTCAGAGGCCCTTTTACATTCTGGTAAGTAAAAATAAAATGTGATTATCAATCATTCCACCAATCAATTAATCAATTGATTAATCAATCAATCAACCCATCAGTCAATCAGTCAATCAATCAATCAATCAACTCACCAGCCGGTCGATCGATAAATCGACCTCGATCATGAATCTATCGATCTGAAGCTACACTAAAGTTTAGTAAATTGAAAACGTTTATAATTGAATCGGCTTTTTGATCGCTAAATCATTCCGAAGAGAGTGGAGGCAAACCGTGAGTACGAATATACTGTATACCTTAAACATCCATTTTGCAGAAAACAAGACAGAGAGAGAGAGAGAGAGAGAGAGAGAGAGAGAGAGAGAGAGGGAGAGAGAGAGATTAAATTCTAGTGAAATTACCCACTTCTGAATTCATACCAATAGTAATTCAAATATTTTCCCGTGTTGTAACCTAAGCATAGGAGAATTGACCAATCGTTACCTGTAAGTGTCGTAAAAAGCGACCGAGAAAAAAACTGAGAAAGGCAAAGAGAAACCACCACATAAGACGTATTTTTCCAAGCTACATGTATAGCCTATATTAAGGTGCGAGTAAAGCATAGCCTAATGTGAAGGACTTGTTGATCAATGGAACACACTTTATGAGTCTGTAACAAAAATCTGAGTGTGAATGAGTGCCATGAACCTACCACTTGACAAAATAAGAACGGTGAAAAAATCTATCACTGTTTTTAAAATAAGTTTTCATTCTGCTTTGTTGTGTAGGCCTAAATCTTGAGTAGCGACAAAAGCTTAAAGTTAAATGAAAGAAATCTGCGGCTCATGTATCGCCGTTAACGTTGAGAGAAATTAGATCATCTCCCGTGTACTTATAGCCAAGTACTACCCGTACTAGAGTACTGCTATAGTACCACACAAGTACTGCTCAAGTACTTGTCGTCCTAGAATACAGCTAGAGTACCACATGAGTACTACTCAAGTACTGCTCCTCCTAGAGTACTGCTAGAGTGCCACTTGAGTACTGCTCAAGTACGTCCCGTACCGCATTAGACTCTTCTGCTGATAAAGTGGGTAACAGATATCATGCTCTAATGAGCTATGTCCTTTAGCATTTCCGCATTTCGGCTTCGCTCAATTACGGTACATTTATGCTGTGTTTGAAATTAAAATGTCTAAAAAGGGGGTTGAACAAAAATAATTCTAATCTATATAGTTTTAGCCTGTCCAAATCTTAGTCCATCGATTTGAGTTCTGAATATGGTGCTTCAAACCTAAAAAGGATGGAGGTAGGGTAGAAACCACCATTTCATCTAGCTTCTGTAACTCGACATATATGGGTTTCAGTCTCTGCAAACAAATGTCCCAGTGCTGAGGCATAGATCATCTGTAATAGAAAACTCTTTGCTAAAAGCTTTTCGTCAACCTTTTCCGCGTTCTTTGCCAGGAAGGATGCTCAATGAATGTTAATTAAAGTCTCTCTTACATAAATCAGATTTTTGTGGAGTCATTAGATTAGATAGAAGTACATTGGTAACACTGGTAAAATGTGCAAATTTCATTTTCCACAAATCTCTAGACTTTGTCGCGAATATAAACATTGGACCGCAATAAAATAGTCCAGAGCTTATTATGTAGTTATATATATATATATATATATATATATATATATATATATATATATATAAGCATTTAAATGCCAGGTCTAGCTCTGCAGTCTAGATATCCTCAGTCCAGCTATGTAAGAGTCCAGGTCGCATTTCTCTTTCTTTCTCTCTCTTTCTTTCTCTCTCTCTCTATTTCTTTTTTTCTCTATCTCTCTGTTATATCTCTCTTATCTGTCGCACTCAAGATATCATCATTTACGAGAGGGAGCACCATGTTCGTATTCCAATCCCCACACAGGTTTTCGCCAGTAACGTTGTCACTTAAGAGTGGGCGCATTGACACGTAGGCTTCCACCTTTGGCTTAGTTATTTTTCATTATAATTGGTATTTCCGTTGAAATGTTTGTATACGTGAATGATCGGTTATGTCTGAATTAATTGAATGTTTAGAATAAAATCTAAGGTTTAGCTATGGTGAATTAATGACATTATCTAGTATAGACTACTTTTTTTAGACTCAACTCAAGGATAAAACAAATTTTCAACTTCGATTTGAATTTATATCTAGCAGCGAGTGTTTCAAATTCGCTGCTATATTCTCTCATTTAATTTAATTTAACATAATTTTTGTCCAGAAATAAATTAACGGTATTTTATCTCATTTATTCACACAGTTGATCTATGTGTTTATCAATTCAAGACGACAAGATTACCCAAGAAAACATGAAAGCATTCTACGCTGATGCCTCTTGTTATCATAGTCATATAAACTCTGAGACTAAAAATAGACTTTGGTACTTAATTCCGGGAAATTTAAGCTAATGCACCCCCATGCCTCGCTCGACTCTAGCTGAAGTTGGGTCGTAGCGTGTTATTTGAGAAAATTAGGCTTATTCTGCATGCATTTTATGCGCTAAATCGAATAAAGCGATCTAAGGGGTGCTCCAATCAGCTAATGGTTTAGGAGCATCGGCTGATCGTGGTGCAGTGGGATTGGTTCGATTCTACTTTCATTTATTACGTGTATGGCGTCGCATTCTAATATATTTCTGAGACGTAGGCCGTCTCTGCCAATTGTATCGACGAAATCGAGCAATATTTTAGAATTTAGATGGTGAATGGAATGATAGAATCTTCTGCTAATAGATCAGTTCGGTAATTTAAGCATATTTTGTTGCACGTTAACACTGGTTTGTTTATGTTGACATCTGATACATATATTTACATGTAAATGCAATGGGACTACATTATAACTTCGTTATAACGCATGCATATCGTTACAATGGGTCTCAGAGTTAAACTATAAGTGTTAAATTATTCCTTAATTAATATCCGTATAGTAGGTTGTAAAGTAAATAACATTTCTAAAGAAAGCTTGTATTAGAAATTTTATGAGGAACAAGTACAGTTCAATGGTATTCTATGAAGTGTTTACGTTTTCTTGTCCACTGCTTACATTTGGTGTCCCCGATGTTCTATTTATAGCTATTCCGAAAAGATCTATTCTATTGCGCTAGTTTTTCCACTGATATTAAATAAATGATATCTGTAATATATCAATCAATCAATCAATCAATTATATAAATAAATAAATAATTAATTAATTAGTCAGCCAGCCAGTGAGTGAGTCTGTGAGTGAGGCTGTGAGTGAGTCAGTCAGTGAGTCAGTCAGTGAGTCAGTCAGTGAGTCAGTCAGTGAGTCAGTCAGTGAGTCAGTCAGTCAGTCAGTCAGTCAGTCTCACTGTATATCTGTCTTCCGTGTATCTGCCTGTGCCTATGTTTCTGTATGTCTTTGTTTTCTCTCTCGTACTCTTGCATAGACACTTAGACGGGACATTAAGTGACAGAGGCGCAGGAAAGCGTAGTGAGCGCTTTAGACTATAATACGTTTATCTCCTTAATTACACGCTCTAATGGAAGCGTCTTAGTGAAGCGTTTTAGTCGCCAGTAAAACATAATCTGGAAACCTTGTGGCTCTCCTATACGTGGTTCATTACATTGAGCTGTACTACGCGGCTCTATAGATATATCCATACGTGGCTCTCCTATATTTGGCTTACTACATTGAGCTTTACTATACGTGGCTCTCTATAGGTATATCCATACGTGGCACTCCTATACTTGGCTCATTACATTGAGCTACGTGGCTCTCTCGATATATCCATACGTGGCTCCATACGAGGCTCATTACATTGAGCTAGACCCTGTGGTTCTCTAGATTTATCCATACGTGGCTCTCATTAGCATGGCTCATTAAATCTACAACAACAGCAACAACAACATCAATTAAAATGCTACTAAAGTGTCAATAACAAAACATAGCACTATTGAATGGAATCCAATCCGAAGAGCAAAACAGGATACTAAAATATTGCAAGATTCAGAAAGCTTATCCGAAGATAGGGAATAAAATAACTAAGGTTTACGTACTGGTCGCAACACATGATCACAGAGTTGAAAAATACATGGAAAAGGAAGATCTTGAATTGCCTATAAAACTTTCTATAGCTAATAAAAGGCTATTATGAGTACAATAAATACAACATCTGTCCAAAATTTCCCTATCGCTACAGATTTACCCAGTGCAAACTTCGTTCTCTACCCGTTAACATCATTTTATCAATTTATAATATATCTATGTCGTCTGCGAAATTTTGCAGAAGAACAATCGGAAGGGTACATAAAAATGGTGTCAGCTGAATGAGTCAATTCAGGTGTTAAGAAGTATATGAATTCCTTAAAATAAGAAATACTAAAATACCTCGGATCACAATTGAAATGCTAGAGAAAATATGGAAAAGAATGGAAAATATTAGCTGGACCCAAAAAGTGACAAATTACAAAGTTCAGGTGAGAATAGATACAGAAAGACAGTTGATATTTTAATAAATAGGAAGGTGAGACGGATAGGGCACAATCCAAGGGAATTGTGAAGTTTAATAAAAGAGGTCATGGAAGATAGAGTGGAAGGAAAGAGAAGAAGAGGCGGCGAAGATTAGACGTGTTGGATGATTTCAAAATCCACTTATACTTGTATGTGAACAGGAAGAGGAAAACGGAAGAAATAGAAGAGTAGAGGCGTTATATGCCACAGACCTGCCAATGGGCAGTTCACTAAGAGAGAGAAATGTCATCAAAATTCTTACACTACATGCCTGGAATGGGTGAAGTTACACTTCGGACTCTTATTTACAAACAACAAAAATGTTCTAAACAGCTTTCAAGCCACAGCTAGCCGCTCCGTACTAGGCAAGAAAACGGGATCGTAGTCTGTATTTATGGAGTTCATCGTTATTCATCGCCAGGGGTCGCAGATGCTATGTAGTCAATGACAACGGCGCCAAAACGGTCGGACCATTATAAATTATCCTTATTTCGTCATCTCAGAAAGCATGAAGGAGGGTAAGGAGGGGGAAGGGTAAGCCCCCCCAAACTTTGAGGATCAGCAGTGCGGTGATCGTCTAACAGTGCGGTGTGCTCCTCCAACAGTGCGGTACTACTCTAACAGTGCGGTGCTACTCTAACAGTGCGGTGCTACTCTAACAGTGCGGTGCTCCGCTATATACATGTATAATGCATAACCAGTGCGCTATGTATAGTTTATAGAACTCTGGCATTCAGCACTACCATGAATTCACGTCCTTTATTTGTCCCCTAGACCAAAACACAACCCCAACCTTACCCCCTCTCCTTCCCTCTTTGCACCCTGTTAGAAAGTAAGCCGAGTAAGAACTTCTACATGGAAGAAATTCTCAATGATTTACAAAGCCTCCTGTCAAGGTCAAATGTTCAAAAGTTACTTTGCTGGCTTATAAATCAATCAGTCAATTTAGATTGAAATTCGGTTTCCTTATTCGGAAATAATTCGTATAAACTTTTAACTTAAAAGATTCTCCCAGGGAATCATGCTCTGATAGGAATATTATGAATGAGTCTTATGAATATTATTAAATACATTAAAGTTTAGTATATTATTATTTTAACTTATTGAAGTATTTTATTATAAAGAAGTTTAGATGATATTTAAGCTTGCGCTTAGCATGACGTCATTAATAGAGGCGGAGCTATTACTGTTTTGTTTTCATGACAAGAAATGATTCAAATCAAGTGATCACACCGGCAGCTATTTTATTTTTTTTTCTCTCTCTCCCTCTTAGTGCACTGCCTGCTAGCAGGTCCATGGTATATAAAGCCTCCACTCTTCTATGTCTTCCGCTTTCCTCTTCATGTCCACGTATGAGTGGATCTTTAAATCGTTTAACATATTAATCTCGTCCTGCCTCTGCCTCTACTCTATATTTCCTTCCATTCTTCCTTCTATGACTTCTTTTAGCAGACTTTCCCCCCTTACAATGTGTCCTATCCAACTTTTCTTCCTATTTCTTAATACATTTATCAACTGTCTATCTGTATCAACTCTCTCCAGTACTTCCTTATTTGTAACCTTTTGAGTCCAGCTAATCCTCCCCATTCTTATCCATATTCGCATATCCAATACCTCTAGTTTCCCGATGTCTTCCTTCCTACGTGTTAGTGTGATATCAACATGACCCAATAGTACATGTACTTTATGAGTATACATGTATATATCAACCCATTGCGTCAATGTGATGACATACATTTCATCTTCGAATGAAGATTTCATAAATGTGATTTAGTCGTCATATCACTGTAAAATCTAAATCACAAATGTGATCTAGATGTCACATCTAAATCACATCTGTTGAAGAAAGTTGTATGTGAATATATGTAATCCACCTGTCAAATTATCAATTGAATGTTATATGTATTAATTTAATATTATATGTGACAGACAGTATTAATTTAATATTATGTGACAGATAGTATTAATTTAAACTTAAACAAAAATAATAAATAAAAAACTTAAATAAAATTAATTAAACTTAATTTAATTAATTTATACATTATTCAACTGTCACATACATCACATAGTTTTAATTTAACGTTAAATGTGATTCATCACACATTATTAGTTGAATGTGTTGATATGTTATCCACCTGTCACATTCAAGTCGACTTATTGATGATTTATTGATCCTGGATTCAACAGGATTCTTTTCTCCAGTCAACATTTCCATCGATTTGTTTCGAGTACGCCTTCGCTATTTACTCAATTTATATTACAGAGGATACTCTCTTCTTTCTCTTTCTGTCTCGCTCCCTGCCTGTCTCTTGCTCTTTTTCTCTTTCTCCTTCTCTTTCTTGAGCGCTAGCAAATAACATGTCCAAGAAAATCATTTCCATTAATACTCTGCAACACGGTTTATGCTAATATGAACTCTGCATCGATCATAAAGTTTCACCAGTTTTAACCCATACGGGCTTATAGTTCAATCCATACGGGCTTATAGTTCAATCCATACGGGCTTATAGTTCAACCCATACGGGCTTATAGTTCAATCCATACGGACTTATAGTTCAATCCATACGGGCTTATAGTTCAACCCATACGGGCTTATAGTTCAATCCATACGGACTTATAGTGCAACCCATACGGACTTATAGTTCAACCCATACGGGCTTATAGTTCAATCCATGCGGACTTATAGCTTAATCCATACGGACTTAAACAATAATCTTACATATTTTGCATTTTACAAAAAATTACGAACTCTGTGCATAATTGAATGAATTTTGAGAGACCACGGAATCAACGTCTTTCTCAATACCTGCTCTGGTTGTCGGTAAATCGGTTTTCTTCATATAACGCTATTTTGTCCGAAGTCAACATTACGTATTGAAATAATGCTATACATGGTACGTTTTATCTTGCCAGATATCTGATAAAATCTCTTTCCAATAAATCTGACAGTGAGTGGGCTCCATCTGATATACATGTATATGAACAGGTGTAACTTTTAAGAGAAATCTGATCGTGAATGGCCCCTTTTTTGTTTCGTATTAGCTTTGTATGGTATAATTTTTACTACATTGTCCTTCTCAATTCTTATTTTCTCTTAGGCCTGGGCAGTGAAGATGAAGTTAGACTGGTGTACAAGTTGTTTAGCATGGACGGCTACAATCCTCTTATTAGACCTGTGCGAAATCTTACCGAAACTGTGGAGGTCAAGTTCGGAATGGCAATGATCCAACTCATAAATGTGGTGAGATTAACAGTTTTACATTAATTAATTTTGTTAATTGATTAGTGATCCCCGTGTTGTGTCCGGGTCGTTTGAAGAATTTGACCAACCGGTGACTGCACGTATCGTAGAAGGCGACTAAAGCACTAAGATCCATACCAACGTCAGAAAGGGCATTCGGTTGGTGAGCGCCTAGGCTCCAGTAATTGCCTCAACACTTAAACGAATGGATAAAAGAAAGTCTATTCGCATCCCGACCCTGGTTAAACAAGGATTTAAGGGAAGATGATGATGATAATTAATTAATTAGTGCTGTAAAAGTGGTGACATTAAATGAGATTAAATAACTGGGTCAGTATCATTTATAACAATTAAATATCGATATAATCCATATCAATATTGTTCTTGCTTAGGGGTTCAGATAGTGTCGCACTTTTAACGATAATATGAAGTTCTGAACCGCCGTGGGTTCGATTCTTGGCCGATCTGATAGTAGAATAAACTCTGGAATTGATATAGGACTGGTAAATGGAAAATAAACTAACTTGCGTAAAAAATTTAACTCGCGGCAGTTATAGCATCATGGATGACCAATGCTCTGTAATATTTAATGTTAATCTGCTTTCAGTGCTGCTAGAGACAGGACTTTTTGACCTGACATCTGAACAACTGCTATGCTCGTAAGATTTGCAGTTTCAAAGCTAAAAGTTTTTAAAGTGACGAGGACGATGCAATCTCAAAGATTTAAAATAGCTACTCCGAAAGTTCGAGCAGTTCGCAAACTGACAGACTTATTGACGATTAGCTTTCAGTTCCGGATTAATCGCCCGGCACTGGATTAATCGTGACGTGTTAATTGTGTTTTGGACCCGCGATCTGTTTGAACAGACGTCTTCCGCGGGGAGTTCCTGTCAACCACTCCGATATAGGCGATCCTGTGAGGATTTGAGGATGTATAGAAGAGAGTAGGGGTGTGTTGGGGTTAGAATTTTCTCCCGATGAAGGCTCTGCTTGCTGAGAAAACCAAATGATTACACACTTTGCTGCTAAACAGAACGTTGCGGTTAGATTTCCTCATGGGTCAACCTTTAATCGACTGTTAGTCTATTTAATTATTAAAATATCTATTTCATTTGTAGCACTGTCCACTACATGCTGGAGCCAGTTGCGATGTCGGTAAGATACTCGACCGCGATCAGTAGATGCGGGGATCAAGTCCTGGGCTCGCCAGGATTTGCACCATAGCAATAGCTTTTTTAAACATTAAGACGATAAATTAAGAGTTCTCTCAAAGGCAAATAAAGAAAAGAGTTGCGCTTCCAATTCAGGCTTGCATGGCTTCCATGTACAGGCTTACATTAGAGAAAGCTAAAGCTAAATCTAATGTTAACGTCAATTTCCTCACTCGAAAGCGATGTCAGTGACGGGCGAGCCCAGGATTTGAACCCCGCACATACCGACCCACGATCGAATATCTTACCGACATCGTCACTGGCTCCAGCCATGGCTTACACCATTTCCATATATAAGCTTGCACGACTTCCGTATCTAAGCTTACATACTTAAGAACATGCATGCATAACGACATGCAAATAATAATAAAAACACTTACATTGTTACCTACAATGTGCAGTAACAACGTAATATCATAACACCAGTTAATATAAAATAATTATGAAACTAATCTATTGTCTGATAAGCCAGGAATAAAGAATTCGTACCTTTTCCTCTTTCAGATCGACTGAGACAGTCTAATTTTCTTAAGCTTTCTAGTTGTCTTAGGGGAACTAATGTAAACCAAAAATTTAAAATCTTATCATTCTAGACTCAATTCTTATCGCTGCTTTATTATAACTATTCTGATATTTTTACTTTTCTCTGATGTATTTGTCTTGAAGAAAAAATTAATCAAATTCTAAAGTTACCTATTCTCTACAAATCAATTTAGACTAAAATCCAGGAAGGTTACTTGGGCTGAGTCGGCAGCATGTCGGCAAGTTGTTCGACTGTGTATCAGTAGGTGCAAGGTTAAAATCCAGTGCTCTTCTCGACTCTAGCGTGACTTTGTGACAGAAATCTGACGCCTAGCAATAACTATAACAATAAGAATTAACGTCCGGTTCCTAGCCATAAGGCAATGTCAGGGACGTCACTTGCAGTCTCTACACAAATAAGCGCCAAAGCACCACACGATGACGACTGATTACACAGAGACCACAAGAGAAAGCGAGATAAAAACAGTGCAAGTCCAAGATCCAAGGCAAACTGGCCAAAATTTAGACCTATGGCGGAAAGAGATGAGTTTTTAGCTTGCCAAGAAAAGTACCAATACAAAGCTAGGCTATAGTTTTTGGCTTTAGTCTTAAAATAGTCCCTTTTAGAATTTGTCCCTGGAAAAGGATCTAATTCGCCACTAGCCCCCTGAAGTCCCTGAATTCATCGTTGAGCTGGAGGAGCTAGGCTTCGTCGTCTGCTCAATACAACGAAACTGATTAACCGTCAATCATGCTCTAAACTGACTGCGGATCTTGTAGAACGTCTCAGGAAAATCTAGAACAATCTTATATTTAAAATGATTTAAAAAACCTTAAAATCTAGAACAATCTAACTTTCGAAATGATATTTAGAAAGTGAAATCTAGAACAATCTAATCTTTACAATGATATTAAAAACTTCAAAATCTCGAACAATCTAACCTTTATAATGATATTGCAAACTTTAAATCTAGAACAATCTAACCTTTATAATGATATTAAAAACTTTAAATCTAGAACAATCTAACCTTTATAATGATATTAAAAACTTTAAATCTAGAACAATCTAACTTTTATAATGATATTTAGAAAGTAAAATCTAGAACAATCTAACTTTTATAATGATATTTAGAACGAGAAATCTAGAACAATCTAAGTTTAAAACTGATATTTAGAAAGTAAATTCTAGAACAATCTAACCTTTAAAATGATATTAAGAACTTGAAATCTGGAATATCTATTTTTATAAACTAAATAATATTTAAAACTTGAAATCTGGTAAAATTTAACTTGTAAACTGATATTAAGAACTTGAAATCTGAAACAATCTAACTTTCAATATGATATTTAGAACGTGAAATCTGGAATAATCTAACTTTCAATATGATATTTAGAACGTGAAATCTGGAATAATCTAACTTTCAATACGATATTTAGAACGTGAAATCTGGAATAATCTAACTTTTATAAACTAAATAATATTAAGTTTCTAGTTCTTATTTGACACTTTACTAACGCGGTAAGATACGGTACAGTCTTATCGTATTTGGGTCTACTATAAGAGTTACTATCTTTCAAGACTCAAATATTTTAAAAGAATCTAAGCCGTTTGACCGTATAATAATTCCGCACTTTTTAAATTACATGTATTATATTATATTGATTTTAATTAATTATCTAAGTATTTAAATTTAATTATTTCTAAAATCTTCATCAGCCACGATGTCTCATCTTTAGAAATTCTTCAAAATTTTCCACGTTGCAGAGAAGAAATAATGATTTGCTTAATATCTATTGCACAATCATGTTTTAGTGCCATTGACTATTTATTTTTGGCAAAAATTACAAAGTGCTCCGTGTTATTTGAGCGCCATCGAATGCGGCCAGTAAGCTATTATTCAATTACAGTACAATTACGTTGCATTTTTCATGTAATTGCCATCAGTAGTGTCGCAAAGGTTTTAGCAATAATGTTTAAAGTGTTCTTGTGCATTTGAATACGGTAGTTCAAAGTTTCTTTGAGCAATGTAATGCAGTGCATACGGCATATTTTGCACTAAAGTTATACAGTTTTAACATGTCAGTATATAAAAATGATAAAAATTAGATGTTTAATATCAATAGCGACTTTTAATGTATAAATCAAATTTAATAATAGCAATTCTAGAAGTGTATGGAGTTTTTCTTAAAAAACAGCATTGTTATCCAATGCAGGTCTCTCTCATTGGTGCTCTGAAAAATAAAATTAATTGTATAGATTCAATTAATTTCACAAGTCCAATTTACACATTCCTGCCCATATTATACGGCATCGAGACACAAATTGCCAGAAATTGCGATAATAATAGTCAGATATAATCAGAGGTTTCTTTATTTGTCCTTCATAAAGACGTGAATTCGATCAGATCTTGTTAATATTCATGCAATTGTTTCGGAGACGTTTTCATAACGACGGACGGGGCAGCACTGACAGGGATGTTCTGAATAGATATGGTAACAGTGTATCCGGTCTGATCATCAATCAGCTGACCGATCAATCGAACAATTAATCGATCAACTTATGAATCGATCGATCGATCACAATATGAACTGTATGATCATGTAAATAACTGTGTGACAGTGTGCGCGCAGAATGAGGCAAGTAAGCCAAACCTACAATATGGGTTGGGTAGGTTGCCGTCTTTTACTCGATAGCTTAAAATGCCAATGGTCTAATATCCTTCAAGCCCCTCTGCCCTTGTGGTACGAAAGGAAGCAGGCGTAATTTTGCTTATTTTTCTTGTCACTCCAATTTAATTTATAAAACATATACATGTATATATATATATATATATATATATATATATATATATATATATATATATATATATACAGTATATATACAGTATATATATATAATACATGTATATATATCTTCTATACACTATATATATATATATATATATATATATATATATATATATATATATATATATATATATACATGTATAACTAATGATATGGAAAATATCTGATTCAAGGTGCGTATTCCTACTTCATCTAGTCATCTTCAGTGCAAATTAACTGGGCACATGTGGCTTCCTGTATGAATGAAGCCATCTCAGTGGTCAACACTAGTTATCTCTCAGTCAAGTCCCTACTATATGCATGGCTTCATCTGAATGTTTTCTTTAATTTCAGTTTTATCGACTCGTACGACACAAGCAGCAATCGTTTGATCAATGCTGAAGCGTACAGGACACAATATTTGCAACATACTTATTTAGATAAAAAAATGATTTAGATGATTTTTTATTTAAAATCTTCTAGCTCTTTACTAAAAGTATAGTATTTTATACAGGAGTTATAATTATTGAGGAATTTTCGAGAAAATCTATTTTTACATTTAAATGCTACATTCACCATGATGTATCCGGGTTGTTTGAAGAATTGATCAACCGGTGCCTGACGTGTCGTAAAAGGCGACTAAGATTTAAATCAACGTCAGAAAGGGCATTCGATTGGTGAGCGCCTAGGCAAAAGAAATTGCTACAAAATTTTCTAAAAACGAATGGAAAAATAAGGGATGATACGGTATGGGACAGAGGAGTTGAGAAGGACTATTCGTATCCCGACCCTAGTTAAACTAGGATTAAAGGGAAGAAGAAGATGATGATGATGACAATCATGATCATTTAAATATTAGAACGGAAATATCTAATAGCGTGTCTTGTCCTAAATTTTTGACATTCTTTGATTTGTTGTGTTTTCGTATATTTTTTGTCATGTTTAGACATATACAATTTTTCTAATTCGTTTCTGGAATTTATTAGTCACTTAAAACATTTTAACGGCATTTGTCTGTCAGTGGATACAAAATCTAGAAATTGATCATATTTTCTCATTTTCATTTAAGACTTTACCGAATTAAATTTAAAAATCATGTACAATATCATTACTCTTGTTATATTCGGGTTGTTGAAGATTGGACTAACGTTGGCCTGCATGTGTCGCATAAGGCGTCAAAGACTAAGATACGAACCAAAGTCAGAAAGGTGCATTTAGTTGGAGAGCACCTAGGCTCCAGAAATTTCTACAAAACTTTCTAAATCGAATGGAAAAGTTCAATGAAAATGACTGATGATATGGTGTGGGACGGAGAGGATTGGCGCAGGTCAGTTCTTATCCCGATCCTAGTTAAACTAGAATTTTCGAGAAGAAGAAGAAGATGATGATAATGATATATATTTCCAATATCACTGCATACTATTTAGAAATCCTAGTATATCATAGCCTAAGCAAACCTCGGACTCGTAATCCTTCATGGCTACGGAACCGCCCTCGTCATTTCTGGATGGCAAATGATTGAAGTGTGGGGGGAGGGCTGATAGCTTGGTGTTGGGGCAGATTTGTTGAGACGGGACCCTAGGGAGTTAGCATTGTTCTATGTGATAATGGCGAGATTGAGGAGCCTGCGTGACTGAGGTCTATCAATATCTGTTTGGTCGTCCCGCTAAACATCTAATCTCTGATAGACAGCAGGTTCCAGGCACATATTCCTACAATAGCTTAGATTAACAGTAAGCGAGACTGAGGTCTACAGATCAGTATCTGCTTCCAATTTAGTTTAAGATTTAGTTTATTAGTTATTTCCTTATTTATTTATTCAAATTTAATTTGAAATGTTTTGCTTAATAGTCTGCTAATGATGCAAAGGCTATACTTAAAATTTGTGACAACTAAGTTTTTATTAGAGGCGTGGACTGCGAGATTTTCACAAAAATGTTAAGGCATTTAGTTAGCAGGGTCAAGTCATTATTCATAGTTTGTCCTTTAGGTCAATAGCCCTAAATGAGTGTCTAGCTATTGCCCTATTGTCCCTTAGGGGAATAGCTAGACACTCAGCTAACAATATATTTATTCTTTACAGAAAATGAAAACTTTAAAATTTCATGAAGTTGTGACGAGCCAATGATTAGTTTAATATCGTGGAAATGCTTTTCACTCTCTGATGACTTCATTACGGACTTATCACTGCCAACTGAGCGAATTTATTTCAGACCGATATAAGACCGATATCAGACCGATAAGACCGATGTCAGAACGATATTAGATCGATATCGGATCAAAATCAGATCGATATCAGTCCGATATCAGACCGATATCAGACAGATATGATATACTCTTAACTCCCATATCATTTCCCAGCCAGAAAGATGTAGGTTGTAGTGCGTTTAACGTCAGGGTCAGAAGCACGAGGCTTACCTTCAAGGCGATTCAGCACACTCGAGCTATCGTCATATGCTTATGTTAACAAAGAGTAAATATTTAAACAAAGCTTATGTTAACAAAGAGTTTATATTTAAATTGTAATGATAATCAAACGATATTAACCGAAATAGATAATAATGGCAACCGATAATCGATAATAAATCGATAATAACCAACAGCAAAAGTCAACCAAGATAAATGGCCATCATCCTCTGATATATACTATATATATATATATATATATATATATATATATATATATATTTATTTATTTATTTATATACCCAAATGTGCCTTTTAGAACGGCTTGAACGGTGTTTGGGAATCTCGTTGGAATTAATACTCAGCTTAACTTGTGGATACGTACCAGTAAAATGAGATTGGCAAGATTTTAGATGTGACCTTATTTACCGGCCTATTGATCGAAATCGAACCTATTTATTGTAAAGCAAGAGTCATCTTCTTCAGAATATCGTTCTTCTTCATCTTATTATATTCATGTATAGATGAATTGGGAATCGTAATCACTCACAGGAAGATTTTTATTTATTTCATTTGTTTATTTAAAATATGAGCACCAAAAGCGGTCATATAACCCTGTACAGTTCCAAAACAATACAGTCAATCTGACACATGTAACAATTAAACGCAAACTTAGTGTGAACCATGAAGAACTTTAAGTAAAACTTGAAGAATTAAATTAAATAGGAAGTGAAATACTTCGAAGGGAATTACAATTCTTCATTATTTACTTCTTATTTTTCAATTTATTTATCCATATTTAACTTTTTCATCTGTTAAAATAATGTGATGACATTTTGTTCTCATTTAGCCTCTTCCTAGATTTGATTTATAATTGTAATTTGTTAAAAGAACATTCACCTGGGGATACAAAGTCGCTTATACTAAGAGGATATCTTCAGACTGCTACTTACTTTACTTATTACTTACTTACTTACTTACTTATTTTACTTTCTTACCTACTTACTTTACTTACTTTCTTTACGTTACTTACTTTACTTAGTTTAGAGTCACTGCTCATAATTAACATTCTAAAAGAGCTGTGATCTGCCTAACTCTAAATCGGAATGGGAGTTGTTGGTAGAGTTGAATGTATTCCTGTAATTTCGATACCACCCACCTGTCAAGCGATCGTTTCCACCAAGTTTTATGCTTCTCATAATCTCCCGGCGGCTCTCTATTTCCAGTTCTGACGTCTTTATAGTGGAAGGGATTTGCTGAACAGCGATTATTAAAGAACTCCAGTATAGCTCGTGAAAGGAGCTGTTGTATGGGAACGGCTTTCCAGACAATAATTCAACATGCTCCGGGCAACCTCTGTAGATTCTTTACAAAAATTAAACAGTTGAATTTCGTTGGAAAGTGGACTACTGATGTTATTTGTTTGGAATAATTTATATCGTATATCATATTATATCGTACATTGTACGATATAATATGATATACGATATATACGGGTATATATGTATGTATGTATGTATGTATATATATATATATATATATATATATATATATATATATATATATATATATACTTGATCTCAGATCAGTATGTGCGGGTTCAAATCCTGGGCTCTCCCGTCACTGACATCGCTTTCGCTATAAAAATGCAATATGTTGACGTAAAAATGCAAAGTGATGGTTTTAAATAATTTAATGGTTTTACTTATTCGTTGTAAATGTATTGTTTTAACTTCAACAGGATGAAAAGAATCAGATCATGAAGTCCAATGTTTGGCTGAGAATGGTAAGCGGCATTCCTCTTCTTTCTTTACATTTCATTTTGTGTAAATTAATTACCATGTTGTGAATAAGCACTAAGAAACAGTGTAACTATAATGTGTCGTATCATAAAGGGCGCCTCTAAGGAAGGCAATGTGAAACAGTCTCAGTAGCCATATTTTTAAAGCTAAACACTACAGTAAGGTTTGGAGAAGGCTTTGCCTTTGTTCTGGACACAAATTGTTGAACAAAGGAGGAATGTACTTACTGAATACGAATTACGAATGCAGACTTTCAGTAGGAATGGGTACCATGGACACTTCCACTTAACATATTGCTAAAGAGAGAGAGAGAGAGAGAGAGAGAGAGAGAGAGAGACAGAGAGAGAAAGATTCTTCTAGCGTTGAGTTCGGAATCTTAGAAATAATTGATTACTTGAACATATCATATGTAATCACATGCAGATGTTATAAAGTATCTCAGTATATGATCATCATGATTTAGAGGTTGTACGAGAACCAAATTACTAATTCTCTATGCTATCAAAGTGTTAACATCCAAAACACTTATCTTTGGTAAACCTTCTTAACTTTCTGGTCAATTAACCCATTGTCAATTTTCTCTTTAGTTTCGTTCTTTTGATGCCAATCTGCTTGAAGTTCAATATATTCTTTCCTCAGCAGGACGACGCCCGCTTTCAAATGCATCTTCCACTGTTTTAAACTGCTTTAAACAGCTTTAAACAGTTTTTAACTGTTTTAAACGCTCTCACTATTAAAAAAATACTTTTCATCCTACCATATATTTAAATTATCCCAACTGCGGTTTTCTGTTCACTTGACTAGCATCGTTTAGGATCCTTTTTCGCTCTTCAACACTTTTTCAGATCACTTAGCTGAATCGTTTTTTAGTCACATATGAGGATGTCCCTGATATCATACTTGTATGGGAAAATTAAAGCACAAAAGGTTCCTTTATTACATGCTGATATGCTACTGAAGCTGACGTTAAGCTTGGCTTAGCTTTAGAATTTAGCTCAGATTGTTTCAAAATGAAATTAATAAAATAACATAATAAATCACGGAATGATCGACAGTATTGGCTTAAACTGAAAAATTACATGCTGAATTAAAAAGAAGCAGTAATTAATTTGTTATAACTGATTAGCCTTAATGTTCTTCTTGCATTTTGTATTACAAGAAGTTACAAATCCTACTGTCCAATCCCCCCTGCGGATCCTACTTTCCACTTTCCCGGATCCAACTTTTCCTACGGATAGCTATCATTGGCGTATTAACTTTCCGATTCTACGGTTTCAGTTCTGTTCTTTGAGACTCTTTAGTTTTATTTTGTGAATTTCTGAAGAAGCCATTGAAGCCGGTAGAATATTTTTTAAATTGGAGGTACTCTAAAGTGAATTGTTCAACAAAACATAATTTCGATATAACTGTATGATTATCATACTAATAAATATATATATATAACTATATGTTTATATAAATAGGCCTACATATTGTGTTTATGAGATATATTATATATATATATATATATATATATATATATATATATATAATATTATTATATATTATATTATGTATGTAAAAAGTATATAATGCATATACATGTAAGTATGCATTGTAATATATGTTTATTGTTGTAAATATTACATCAAATAATAATAATTTAGTATATATATATGATGTATCTAAGCTGTATATCTCTCTCTTCAGTGCACTGTCAAGTGGCAGGTCCAAGGTACATATTTCTACTTCATGGTGCTTTTCACGCTCCATAAAGAGCACACCATCCATTAACCAGTTAATCCTTTCACAAATGGCTATGACTTATCAGCACCCTTGCCTAGCTTGGGAATAATAATATAGTATCTGAGCTGGTTTTCCGTTGCTTTCCTCATTTAAGCTGTCTATATATATTGGAAAATTTTAAAATTTATAAATTCTATATATACATAACTATTATAAAACATGGGGAGAGATTGCCCAGTACACCCCTCAAGATGGCGGGTGAGAGCCGGTGGATTGACGAGGCATCGATTTGTAGCGAGGAGAGGACCAATCGAGGCGGGACGATGGGAGAAGAAGCAAATTTGTTGATCCATCTGTCGGTGAAGCTCTAATGAACTAGCACAGTCTAGCTGTGAGAGAATTATAGAGACAGAGAGAGAGAGAGAGAGGCACAGAGAGAGAGAGAGAGATAGAGAGAGAGAGAGAGAGACAGAGAGATAGAGACAGAGATAGAGACAGAGAGACAGAAAGATTGACAACAGGTCAGTATATTTGTACTGAACGAGAGAAAGACAGATTTGCACGCAGACTGTTTATCAAGGCAGACATCTCAGGGACAAATATGAGGAATTTTGCAAAGTTAAAGCTAAGGTTAATGTCAGTTTCCTCACTCGAAAGCGATGTCAGTGACTGGTGAGCCCAGGATTTGAACCCGCACCATCTAATCCGCGGTCGAGTATATTTTACCGACTTCGCCACTGGCTCCAGCCAGTAATGAGTAATTTTAATTGTTGATGAGTCATTTTAAAACATTTCTAGTAGAATAAAGTAGAGTCCCATATAAAAGGAAAAACAAATATGATAAAATTGTATAAGATTTTAGCTAAAACCTTTCGAGGTCAGATCGATCGAGTGAAGAGTTTACGATTAGCGCGTCTTTAGTGGTCCTTTAGGATTAAATCCGAGCAGAATTGCTTCGTCGCTCAACGCACACTTTAAAAACGTCACACATTTTTAACACCTTGAAAATCACGCTAAAAGTGAAGTGTAGAGTTTAGTTCATTTAATTTTTACCTACTTAAAAAATATTGAAGACTAACAACCACTGAGGTTTTAACGTCCGTGCCATGTGATGCTAGAAGCCCAGAGACATCAAGAACTGTGTTTACTTGTGCATAGCTTTTTATACAAGTAATGTTGAGCAAAGAAAAGATCAAAACTCCTCTTGCTGTATCTTGCTTAAATGAACAAATCCTTAACTTATAATAGGCCCCTATCGGTTGGATAAATTATATGGTAATTCCAGGTAATATCTAGTCAATTAACCGGACCAAAACTGAAAAATAAATATAGAAATATATTGAATGGCTAACGAATACCTTAGAGAATGTATCCATGCTCATACTTTTCTTCAATTAAGAGCTGATTCTGAAAATTTAGCTTTAGCAACTAATTATTAACTACGATGGTTATGATCAGAGTACCATTTTTTAAATAATCGTGCAAATAATAATATTCCAGAAGAATCTTCTTCTGTTCTGACAGTGACGTTACTAATTCGACTCTGTATTGATTTAGCGCTAACTAAAGTCGATTATTCCCTCGTTAATGATTGTGATGTCGCTGCTGGCGAATGAGACTGATGCGGGAATCAAACTATAGATAGAATTTCTACCGCAGCCAAAGTCATAAACTCGATAAATATTCAATCAACTGGATTCCCCCTCCCTCCAGTGTAGTCTTGATTTCTCCTCCCCCCCAAGTGAGGCCTTCGGGGGAAGAAAACGTACGTAAAATCCTCGTCGTTGGTTAATTGTAGTCTGAACCGCGAGGTTTTCGAATTTTGTGTTTAAATGCTATTTTAATAATTATTAAAGTTTTAAGAGTATATTATTTAAATTTTTGCTTGGTTAATATTTCTTCTTAATATATGGAACTGTTTGTGGCGACTACTTTAGTATGCTTAAAGTTTTCTTTTGTTTGTGGCACAATAGTACGATCCTTGCATCTTGAACGAAAGGTTGCTAGTTTTCGAAACTGCATTGCGGGTTTTCCTCCTCAGAATAGGCGCATAAATGCTCAGTTGCACAACTGAGCTTCTATGCGCCAGACTTTGCGGTATCAGGTCAAACGAGAGCCGATCTTAGATTTCATTTCCTGCACCCCCCCCCCCCCCCCTCTATCGATCAAATAATATGGTGCGTTAAAACGATACGTTAAAGTAAAACGTAGCATAGCGTAGTAGAGTATAAAGTTTAGAAGAATTTTTTAACGTGTTCATTGTTTTAAGCCCGTAACATTTCACACTGCTGTTTGCGACATTTCAGTAGACTAAATTTGCACGATAACCTCTCCATTGACAGGCCGCGATCGTTAAAGGATTTAACGGCAGAATTTTAATGTCCCTGCCGATATATAGTGGATCGTTACCTAGTTACTATCTCCATTTCTACATGCCGTGAGTTCCTATCTAGATTGCGTGGACTTCCTGCTTAATCAGTTTCTGATATCATCTTCGGTCGAGACAACGGGCATTAAAGCGGCATTAAGCGGGATTTATATCGTTAAGGTTGCTGCAGCTTCTATGCTGTGAGCTAGTGCTATCAATAGGCAGAGGTTAGATCATATTGAAATTGTCGTTGATCAATCGACCAATTAGTCAATCTCTCTCTCTCTCTCTCTCTCTCTCTCTAGTGTTCAGCATAGTGGCAGGTCCAAGATGCATATTCCTACTCAAAGGCAGCTTTTCAGGTTCCATAAAGGGCACTCCATCGATCAACGAGTTAATCCATTCACAAAAGGCTTTGCCGTGTCCACACCGTAATGTAGCCTATAGTTTGGGAATAATATGGTTTCTGAGGTGGTCTTACGTTGCCTTACTCAGTTTCTGCAGTCGATTCTTACGACACGTGCAGTTAACGGTTGGTCTATTCTTTAGTGTCACGGACACCACACGGGGAACATTTTCCATCTACTACTAATCAAATCCACGACAGATCCATAACATAAATTAACAATTGCTTAAATCTAAGCAGAGCAGAGGGGCCTTTAATCAACTTTTGAATTTTTATTTCATATGTAGGGACATAAGGTTACCGTGTTGTGTCTCGGTTGCTGAATAATAGACCAATGTGGGCTGCACGAGTCGTAAAAGGCAACAAAGCACTAAGATTCAAACCAATGTCGGAAAGGGCATTCGGTTGAAGAGCACCTAAGCTCCAGAAATTGCTACAAAACTTTCTAAAACGAATGAAAGAGGTTTTGATATGGCATGGGACAGAGAGGAGTTTAGTAGTTCAATCCCGACCCTTGCTAAACTGGGATTCCAGGGGAGAAGAAGATGATGATCTAGGGACATAAGGTAGATGTCCTCAATAAACACACATATAATATTTCTAGAGTTCTGCGTCATCTTGAACATTTGAGACATTTAATTTGTGATCTAAGCGAGATTTTGTCAACGAGGGGGTAGAGCAGAACTAGGAATAAGAGTCGTGACTGTCGACTGTGGAATCGTATCAGGGAGCACGTGACTACAATAGAGAGTAAAGTCCTTCTTGTTCCAGATCTCTGCTGGAAGTGCTCAAGAGGAGAAATAATGAAAGCGGGCGATAAAGAGAGTGAGAGAGAATGTGTGTGAGAGTGTGAACAAGACGGTAATGTAAAGATACAGAGAGAATAGAGGGAGGCAGAGAGAGAGAGAGAGAGAGAGAGAGAGAGACTGAGAGAGAGACTAAGTGAATGAGAGAGAGAGAGAGGATGAGTGAGAGAAAGAGAGAGAGAGATTGAGGGTGAGACATAAAAGAGAATTGCACGGATTTATCGTAGATAAATCGATGCAATTATATGTAATCGATAATAATCAATAATCCACATCGATAATCGATGTAGGATTTAGCATTTAACGTCCTTTGCAAAAATTATATTCTAAGTCCTCAATTAGCAACTAATTGGTACATATATTGGCATACGTTTTATAGGGACTTATTTATATTATTTTTGTAAAGATTATTAAATTTTTAAGGTGAAACAACAAAACTCTAAAATCCTAAACAAGTCCCAGTTCTTGGATCTGTAAATATAAATAAATATTCGCTCCTATGATCATCTTTGTAATATAATTATTGAGAAAAGCAAAGAAAATCGATTGGAAATTATTTAGGGATTCAGGTGGCAGAAGGGAGAAATTTAAAAGTGTTCACAACTTCGATGGTAATGACTATTATTCCAATGTCTATTAATTTTCATTTGAGAGTTGAATATGTTCACAGTTTGTATGCTATCATCATATGCATAGTGTGTGTGCTTCTATCTCTTATATTGTAGTATATCTATTGATGTTTTATTTATTCTTTGAAAACTTAACTATTTGGTAAGATTTTTTGTTGTTGCATTTCATGTACTGGCATAAATGTAAGATAGGCTGCTAAATCTTAGACTTCGAAAAAATCAAACTTCTTGTTATAACATAATTCATTACATTACGAATTGTGTAACATTAGAGAGTCAGGAAGCAATCACATGCTTGTTTAAGAATATTATTGCAACAAAAGAGAATCAAAATGACTGAAAATTCTCTTATGCATATGGTCGCATATGAAAATGTAAAGCAGTACGTGAATATCATATAAAATATACGCAATTCAATGGAAATCTCTTCTTGTATATATGAATGAAGAAAGCACTGTGTTATTTAGGAATTAAAGCTTTTATATTGCACGTACAAACACAATAAACATCTTCTTAGTACTTTTAACGATCTCTTCGGTCGTATTTTCTCGTTAGAAACCTCTAGTCTCGGCATCCTTGTGAAAATGAACCATTACTTCCTAGGTCTTGGATAAATAATTCAGTCCACATCCCAATCTACCGAGCAGCCAGCAATCTGTTTGCTGAGCTTCTGACTGAAATTGGAAAGAAAAATGGACGTAAATTGACGCCATGGTAGTTACCAGTGTTGTACCTTGGATGTTATAATAGCAAGAAGAAGCTTTAGGCACCGCTGTTTTTATATTTTAAATTAAAAGTTCGTTCCCGTTTCTATTATTCCCTCTTTCTCTCTCTCTCTCTCTCTCTCTCTCTCTCTCTCACTCACTCTTAGAGCACTATTCTATTATTATGCTTTACAATTAGATAGAAGACCAACCAGAGGTGTCACTGATACTGTTTCCGAGTCATTTTAGATTAGAACCCTGATGATGATGATGATGATGATGATGAAGACGATGATAATGATGATGATGATAATGATGATGATGATAATGATGATGACGGTAATGATGATGATGATGATGCTTCTACGGTACAATAATATGATACCTGGCCTAGGTCAGTGAATATTCGATTCGTCATCAAATGTCATTTTCACAAGGATGCCGCTTATGGACAGCTAAAATTTAAATGATTTATAAGTTAGCTGTTGGTGGCCAAGTGCAGATCAGCCTTCCCCGACAAACACTAGATCACTCGTTAGAATCTTTTCCGTCTCCATAACCGTATCTGACAGTATTTGTGATGCGGAAATGGACGTTAATACCTTCATTGAATAATATCTTAACTGATAACAATTCAGCGCACCTGCTAAGTTTTGTTTTAATCTAACGCCTCTCTCTCTCTCTAACGCCTAAAATTTTGAAAAAACCTGAAAGAATTTAGAGGAAAGCCGTTAACTAGTAGGGTGGGATGATCGTTAGATATGGGTGGGGTGGAAGGGTGGTACACTGCTGGTGGGGGTGGTATCGACATGCTGGTCTCGTTCTGAACGGGAATAATTTTTTACTACGATAACATTTATCGTCGCTATCGTCACCATTTTCTCGTTCTCTACCAGTAGCAGCGCCACCTCGTGACCGTTCGGCCGGAAATATTTTCCTCATTCCGCAGTTAACAGTAAATTTGTGTTCTTGCGGCCGTTAAGGGTGAATTTTCGTTTGCTAAAACTGTTTAGAACTATCTTCAAATTTACGGTTGCATGGACTGGACCGCGAGCTGTTTTTGTTGTGGTGATAAAACTTTCGACAACGCACTAGACGATTTCTATTTTTTGCAATTTAAATTTTGTCTTTTTTGACAATTTCTATTTTAGTCCTATCTTTTTACTTTTCTCATCTAGCATTTAATCTGCATCAATATACTTGTAGTCGTATAATTTATCCATTAAGTATTAAGTAGTTGCAAAATCTCTGCCTATTATTTAAAAAGCCTATTATTTATCTCTGCCTATTATTTATTTATTATTCTTTTTATCTCTGCCTTTTATTTTTTATTATTATTATTTTTTATTTCTGTCTTCTTGTATTAAAGAAGACACAAACCGCTTGCTAAATTCATTCGCTGGTGAGAATAGGAAAGGTTATCAGTGCGATTAACATACAAATATTGAAAGGTTCCTTACAAATTTCAATATCTCATGATTCTATTGGAGACAAAACAGTTCTTAAATTAATTTGGCCTACTATATTAAAATAGAAATAACGACTCGAATTGTCACACATTCAACGTTACCTTAAATTTTTAAATAACAAGTAACCTTAATGCCCGCATAAAACTGTGACATAAAATACTAACTAATCTTGATAAGCAGCGGCTGAAAGAATTTCTAAATTGAAATAAAAACCATTAAAACTGTTTCCACAGCTACTTCCATCTATCCAGAGTGGACGGCATTGGAAGCAATAGCCGTATTCCTCTATAGTGTACAGGAACACGACTGATTCGCGGCCACAATGAGGAATGTATTGTTAATGTTTTAAATTAGATTTGCTACAACGATATCCCGCGTAGGTCCTTTTTGTTGCACATCGTGGGCGACAATATCGTTACGCGTTGCGATATTAAGTTTTGAAGTTCCATCTATCGCTTCGGGAAATTTCTATCATTATAGAGACGACGAGGTGGCTAGTTTAGCTTATGAGATAGCAGAGGTGGCTAGTTTAGCTAATAAGATAAGATAGGTGACTAGTTTAGCCCTGAGATGAGATAAGAGAGGTGGCTAGTTTAGCCCTGAGATGAGATAAGAGTGGCGGCTAGTTTAGCCCTCAGATAAAATAAGATAGCCCTAGTTAACCCTGAAATGCGCTCGAAAATTGAGTTACTGGTTACGGCAGATAAAGTCTTTAATTTAGAGGATGAGATGTGAGAAGATGTGATAAGATGTGATAGCTTGTGACAGGATGTGATAAGATGTGATGCGACATGATGGGATAAGATGTGATTAGATATGATAATATGTGATAGGATATTATAAGATATGAAATGATAATATGTGATAAGATGTGATAATGTGTGCTTAAATGTTATTATCTGTGATATGGTGCAATATGGTGCTATAGGATAAAGCTGGTAAAGCTGGTAAAGCTAAGGTTAACGTCAGCTACCTTACTCGGAAGCGATGTCAGTGACGGGCGAGCTCAGGATTTGAACCCCGCACATACTGATCCGCGGTTGAGTATCTTACCGACGTCGACACTGGCTCCAGCCAGTGGCGACGGCGATGTCATAAGATGTTATAGGATGTGATAAGATGTGATAAGATATGAATATGATAGGATGTGATAAGATGTGGTAAAACATGATAAGATGTGATAATATACGATAAGTCTATAGGATGATTTAGGAAATGTGCTAAGATGTGATAGGATATGATAAAATATGATAAGATGTGATAAGATGTGATAAAATGTGATAAAATGTGCTAGGATATAATAAGATATGATGAGATGTGATAGGATGTTGTAGGATGTGATGAGACTTTTAGGCGAGTATTAAGACAAGCATATTTGCTAAGCAGTTGAGTGCAATCTACTCATAGAAAGCTCGCTATTTCCACAGCCTTGAACTTGCTGTGTTCTCGTAACTGGAAAAAATTATAAGTGATCAAATTAGAACAGTTTGGAATATATTTGAATCAGATTAGAGTCCATTGCTACGATTTGATTTGATTAACAGAATCAATTTGCCATACACCTACACCTTTGCCTATAAATCAGTCTTAACCTTCCATAGAACGAACCTGATTTCATTCTGTCTGTAAAGTTAAACAGCATATCTCTGTAGATCTATATCTCTTTTGAGTATTTTTTGCAGAATAGTGGGCCTAATTTATATGTTCCTCAGCACAGTTTGATTTAACCTCTGCCGATAAATATGGAAGAAACTATAGATTTACGTAAATTCGTAGTCTAATCAATTAACGAAATTGTAAACCTATTAAATCTAAGGGAATCATGTCTATTCGCATACAGTAAGAATTTATATTCTGCTGAAAATGGAAGTTGGGAGATTAGGAGAAATATAGGATGGCGATAAGAGAGAAAATAGTTGAGAGCGCATTAAGCGCCATTCAATGGTACCGATGCGTGAGCGTTGGCGATATTTAACGCCGGTTTCTATTCCAGTTCTCACGATCAGCAATCCCGTGAGACTTAGAGACTGGATAGGGAGACGAGGAAGCTCGGAACAATGACTCGAGAGTAGGCGGAGAGGTGATGGAAAAAGAAAAAAAACAGGATCTAAATGAAAAAACAGAAATTTAAACAAAAGTTTTATTTGTTGGACATTATGTTGCAAAAATTTTGAAACGACATTTTGAATAAGAAGCAAATGTTAGACAAGGTGGAACAATTTCGAGTTGTAAATCAATCTGCAAAACATTGGCAAAAATAATGCTTCACTATGTTGCTATCAATAGAGATGTTATTACGCTATCAATAAGAGAAGCGCATAGTTAAATTGTATTCAATGATCACGGTCAGTACTGTTAGCCTACTTACCAGTAAAGGAGAAGGTCGCCGATTCGGTTTCTTTTAGAATCAGTTTTGACATCATCAGTGCAGTACGAAACACACGTTAAGGATGATACTAATAACACGCATCATAGCGAAACGATCAACCATGTTGATATCTATCACTTTTGATATCACATGTTTAAAGCTGTTAGGCAATTTATTCGGTTTTCCGTATAACCAGTCCTGTGAATGTACGAGATTTTACTCTCAGATCACCGCGGCCGGGATTCGAACCCACGAGGGTTCAATTCAGCACATGATCTGTCATTTAAAACTTCCTGACGTTACCCGACGTATCCACTCACTACACCATTGAACACCATTGAGATATTCGCTTACTAGATGACATTTACGGTCACGAATAAGATTCCACTTAGATCATCCTCGTAGCCAAATCAAAGATGTCGCAACATAACGGATCAAATACGATGCCGATCCTCATGACGGCTAATTATTGCGAAACATTGCGTGCAGTGTAATCGTCTTATTGACGATATCTCCATAGCTTCGCTTCTCTATATCAGCGTAGATCTAAACTGAGCCACTGGCTTCGGTTATGATGTGCATCCATCCACTTCCATCTTCCATTCACTCTTCGAAAGGCTTCGTTTGAATCAGCAATCAGAAGTTGCTCTTCAATGAACACTTCGATACGCAGTTTAAGACCTATTTTCTCTTTTCTATATATGCTCATGACTTGCGATCGGCGCTTCATATTTGTCTTTCCTCCTTTGTCTAAAATTTCATATATTTGGAGCGGTTTTCTAAATTTTGGATTTGTCACTGATTTTTAACCTTTTTGATATTTGCTACTCCACTTGGAGTTGGTTTTATTGTCTTCGATGTTGCTATTGATGATATTAGCACCCTAATTGTTGTTGTTGCTATCATGGACGACAGTAGCACTCTAATTGTAGTCTTTGTTATCATTGACGACAGTAGCACTATAATTGTTGTTGTTGTTATCATCGATTACAGTAGTGTTGTAACTGTTTATGCAACCGTAAAAAATACCTACGTTTACTACTAAAATATTATATTTTAATTTTAACTGAGAGATGCATTTTATTTAATCTTAATCGTTTGAAGTAAGCTTTCAGTCGATTCATATGAGAAAACAGTATTAACTCTGCCTCCTGTGAAATAGAACTGCAGCCTTCAGCAAGTTATTTTATACTACCATTATTCTCTCCGTATCTGAATCATTTTACTGAAACTCTGCTATAAGTAATGCTTTAAATAATGTTTTCAGTTATGATTTAAAGAATGATTTAAATAATGTTTAAGTGATTCACGTTTTAAGCAATGATTTCTGTAATGATTTAATTAATTAGCTAAACATTGATTTAACCAATGATTGAAACGAGGATGTAAATAATTATTTCAGCTATCACTGAAAGATGCGACGATTTCAGCAATGTAAAATGACTTTTAGTCTTGGCAGGCTATTAGGACGCCTATCAACATTCGTCACGTAAAGCTAAAGCTAAAAAAGCTAAGGTTAACGTCAGTTTCCTCACTCGAAAGCGATGTCAGTGACGGGCGAGCCCAGGATTTGAACCTGCATCAACTGATCCGCGGTCGAGTATCTTACCGACTTCGCCACTGGCTCCAGCCAGTCAACGGAAGTCGACACTTCCGCAAAACTTTTCTAAACGGTAAACTAATAGACGCATTTTTGCTAAATTTAACATGTCCTAAGAAACATAAACATCAAAAGTTATAAAATTGTATTTATCAACAATAATAAAGATTTATACACAATTCACTCGACTAACAGTAAAACAGACGAGCGCGAAGCTGATTTGAGCTGTTTATAAACGTCACGCCATCCAATCTCTGCCGGTAATAAATCAGCGAATGCTTTCATGTCAAACCTCAAACATTCGAGAATACGACATCTCTCTAATCTGTGTTTTCAGTCGCTGATCCGGTCGTGTTCATCAATGGGGGCAATATTTTATCAGTGAAAAGTCTGCTGTATAAATGTAAACGTCTCTGTTCTATCTCCCTCTGTTCTCTCTCTCTCTTTCTCTCTCTCTCTAGTGTATGTGCCAATGTTGCATTGTTAACAATATTGCCAATACTGTATTGCCAACCATGTTGCTAATCGTGCACTGTTAACAGTGTTGGTAGTGTTGTATTATTGACAGTGTTGCTAATGTTGCATTGTTAGCAGTGTTGCTAATGTTGCATTGTTAACAGTGTTGCTAGTGTTGCATTGTTAACAGTATTTTTAGTGTTGCACTGTTAACGGTGCTGCTAGTGTTGCATTGTTAACAATATTTCTAGTGTTGCACTGTTAACAGTGTTTCTAATGTTACACTACTAATAGTGTTGCTAATGTTGCACTGTTAACAATGTTGCTAATTATGCACTATTAAAAGTGTTACTAATTTGGCATTGTTAACAGTGTTGCTAATGTTGCATTGTTAACAGTGTCGCTAATGTTGCTCTGTTGCTACCACAGCTCTGGAACGACTACCAGCTGCACTGGGACCCGAGCGAGTACGGTGGGATCAATGTGATCAGGATTATGGCGGATAAGGTTTGGAAACCGGACATCGTTCTGATCAACAAGTAAGTCCTTGGAAAAACGCACACATACATACACACACAAACACACACAAACACACAGTTATGCACACACACACACACTCACAAACGCACGCTCCCAAACATACAATCAGTCGCACAAACACACAAATACACACAAATACACACACACAAACACACACGCACACACACAAATATATACACACACGCACACTCACTTTACAGTCTCAGGGATGCTGCAAATTCATTGATAGCGGAACATTTTAAAGATTTATTTGCTAAATTTAAAAAGTCGACTAAGCACCAATTTCCTCACATTTGGGAATTTATTTATACTCTGACTGCTCTTCTGTAATCACTCAAACATAGTGGTTTGTCATTAGGCCCTGCCGCTAGTTCTACACATTTAATATTTAAAGAAACACTGACGGTAAAGGATGAAAACCATTATTAGGATCACATCGAATTACTATCTTCATAACAAAGACGATACTATTTGATCACACACCATCATTAGAATCACATCGCATTATCTTCATAACAACCACGATGTTATTTGCTCAGCGCTGACGGGAAGTATGAAGTGTCGTATAAGCCAAACGTCGTTATCTACAACAACGGGGACGTCCTATGGATCCCTCCCGCCATCTATAAATCATCCTGCAAGATCAACGTCAAGTACTTCCCCTTCGACCAGCAGACGTGCAATATGACCTTCAGGTCCTGGACCTTCAACGGTGACCAGGTCGTTCTCAACTGGTACGAAGGTCAGGAAAAGGTTAGCAAATGCAATTTTAATCGATGCTAGAGAAACCGAAAAGATTTCAAATATAAATTGCCTACCTGTTGCGAACGGAATCACAGTGAGACCGACGCTAAAACGGATGAGATATTTATTAACGACTCTCAAGAAAATAAAACTGAGAAAAAATAGAAAAAATAGAAAATTGTAAGATAATTAACTGTAATAGTCAATTAATTTCTAATTAGTAGATAATTAGTTGGAATAATATAGCGAAACAGCTAACGAATTAATAATTAATAGTTAATTTATTTAGATAATTAATTCATATAGTTAATTTTGAAACTTAGCCAGAAAAGCTCTTAAAATTAACCAAGTTTTGAGGTACACTGATTAGAGTAAAAGATTAAATTAGTTACATCCATTATGATAATATGCAAGTTCCAAAACTAAAAATCTCTCTAAAGCCAATTTGCAGGATAATTTGATGCAGTACATTTAATATATAACATTTATGGCATTACTTAAAATACCAATGATATCATTATCATCATTATCACCTTCTCTTGAATTCAAGTTTAACTACTGCAGGATCGGAATAAGAATAGGCTTTCTCCATTCCTCTCAGTTCCACATCATAACGTCAGTCAATAACCTAAAAACATTTTCATTCGTTTTAGAAAATTTTGTTGCAATTTCTGGAGCCTAGGCGCGATTTTCAACCGAATGCCCTTTGTGACGTTAGTTTGGATCTTAATGCTTTACCGCCTTTTACGATACGTGCAGTCTACGGTTGGTCTATTCTTCAGCTACCCGGACACAAGACGGCGTAAAGACATTAATGAAGTAAACAATATAAATGCTACTATTGTACTAAAATAACCAGACAAATATTTTTATCTATCGGCTGTACTAATCGCATTTGAAAATTGATAATGTACCAGTTTTGTACAATTTTACAGTGATTGATAGATAGACTGAGTGATGGATTGATTAAATAATTGATTGATTGGTTAATTAATTGATTAATTTCAGGTTGATTTAAGCGACTACGTAAACAGCGGAACTTGGGACATCATAAGCTGTCCCGGTGTTCATGTTATAACAATGGATCCAGTTGAAAAGCATCGCAAGGCGGAAATAACTTTCCAGATCGACATCCGCAGGAAGACTCTCTTCTACACGGTCAACCTCATCATTCCATGCGTCCTCATCTCATTCCTTAGCGTCTGCGTCTTCTATCTGCCAGCTGACGCCGGAGAAAAGATGACGATGTGTATTTCCATTCTGCTTGCTCTGGTGGTATTCCTTCTACTGGTCTCAAAGATTCTTCCACCGACTTCGATAAACATTCCTCTGATTGCCAAATACCTTCTCTTTACATTCATCATGAACATCATCACCATTCTCATCACTGTGATCATAATCAACTGGAACTTTAAGACACCGAGAACTCATCGCATGCCCAGATGGATCCGGGTGGTGTTCCTGAACTGGCTACCTAGGATCCTGCTCATGACCAGACCCCACCACGCTCAGAGGTGGTCAAAGAAAGCCTACAGTAAGAGGAACCAAGAGGCGCTGATGGCAGAAAGGCTCGCTGCAACGGCAGCAGTTGGTGATGAAGATTCACCAGTTGGAATGCTAAGAACGAGAAATTTTGTGCCTGCCGGAATTAGAAAAAATGGAAATGATTCTTTAGGGGAAAGCAGACTAAGGCAGGCCCAGAGTACCCTGCCTCGGGCCGTGGTCAGGGTTGGTGAGAACTGCGCTCCATCGGTGCTACAGCAGAGGCTTCAGCAGCCTCCCCGTGGTCGAGGGCAACCAATCCCACCGCCTGTTGCACCGGGGGGAACGTGGCCAGGGTACTACCAGCAAGCACCTCAGGGCACACAGTTCCATAATTCTGGTCCTTCCTCGACTTCCGATAGAAGTCAATCCCGATGTCCTCCCACTTCGTTGGACTGGGCAAGCAAGGAGGTGCTCATGGAAAGAGGTTCCACTGAAAGTCCAGTGATTGAATTCAGAGATAGGAGTGGTTCCGTGCACAGATTA
Source organism: Enchytraeus crypticus (assembly GCA_905160935.1). Classification (NCBI taxonomy): domain Eukaryota; kingdom Metazoa; phylum Annelida; class Clitellata; order Enchytraeida; family Enchytraeidae; genus Enchytraeus; species Enchytraeus crypticus. The sequence continues at coordinate 1,339,147 of CAJHZI010000452.1, read as the reverse complement.
AGTTCTGAAACTAGAGAAGCTATTGAAGCTGTCAGGTTCATAGCTTCTCACCTCAAGCACGAAGACGATTATGGAGAGGTAAGGCCGCAGTTGATAATTTTTAAATAGTTTGTTTTAATCATTTTTATTTATTTTTTTCATAATATTTTTTAATTTTTATAATTGTTTAAATAGTTTGTAAGGAGATATTTAATAATGTACTGAAATGCATAGATTATACAACATCAGTGGAAACATGGATGAATCGATCAATCAAAGTTTAATGTTCCAAATGCTGCGTTTAACGTCAGTATTATTGTTACAATAGTTATGCGAGACATATTGAAATATCAATGATGTTACTATTCATATAGTTTTATAATTTTGAATGATATCTTCATCATTTAGCTATAGGTATATCACATGATAGTAGCAGATTGTGTTTGCTGGTTTAAACTGTAACTGCATTAATTTTATTACAGAGGCATAATTTATTTTTTGATCATGTTGGCTTCTCCGGAAATAAATATACACGTAATTACAGGAATGCAATGCAGATTTAACGTCCGGCTCCTCTCATGAATGTAATATAAGCGACGTGTCAAGCGGAACGTAGCCTATATTATCTACAATCAGTTCTAAATTAATGTTTTTTACAAATAAATATAATGGAATATATTTTAAAAATTCTAAGAAGCTGAATAATTACAAGATATATAGCATATTATATAAAGCTAACTTTAACGTCTGTTTCCCTATCACAATGGACACTATCAGAGATGGAAACATCTACATTATCAGTGTAGATGCAATGTGATTGCTGTGGACAAGTTTACTAGATTAATATCAGAGCATTAAAAAGTTCTAGGTTACAGTTCTTAACTAACCAATTAGCAATTCTAAGCAGAAATTCTTAACTAACTAAGTAGCAATCCTAAGTAGCAACTAACTACTACGATCACAAGTGAAATTATGCACAGCAGTTCTGGAAATTAAAATAAACACCTTTAGGTTATAACTATATATACTTTAATAGCCGGCTAATTTTTGTAAATCCGATGTCTAGATTGTCTATCTAGAACTGCTCAAGTAGCTGTTGAAATATGTATGCGAAAGATTTAATACTATATTATTAACTATTTGTGATTCAGTTTGGTGTGATCAAACAACTAAAAAATAATATTCAAAATCGCAAACAGAAATAGAGCGATAGCGCTTGTTTTTATCAAAATTAGACAATACTATACCTTCTGTAGTAATTTCACTTGTTCATTAGTTTTGCGTGCCGGTTCTGCTCTATGGTTGTGACTGCGTTGAAATGTCAAAATCTATGGTTCAGACAAAAGCATATTCTCAGTTGTATTGCAAATTATTTCGTACATTCGATAAGAAAATGATTTACCAATGTCAACATATCTTAGGTCAATATCCGATTGAATTAAAAAGTGGAAATAGAAGACATACTTTTTGAAGAAGAGATGTCCGTCAGACAAAAATTAGGCCTATCGTAAAATCTTCAATTGTAAGAAAGAAGAGCTATTGTTATTGGTTAATAAAATATTGCTGTGTAAATAATAGTCACAATTGTGTCTTCGGTAAACAGGATTGTTTTCTCAGGGAACGACGCCCCTGACCAGTAAATGTTAGTCGAAGCTGAGGAAAGCATAGAGGGCCCACCTCGTCATAAGCAGAATCCCTCAAGAATAATAGAATATAAAAAGGAATGTTATAGCTGATTTAAAGATCCACTCGTATGTGGACATGAAGAGGAAAACGGAAGATAGAGATGAGTGGAGGCATTATATATACCATGGACCTGACAGTAGGCAGTGCATTAAGAGAGAGAATTGTGTCGTGTCAGAGAGCTTCCGGGTTGAGAGAGTTTGACTTTAAGTCCATATATTATTGAATAAATTATATATTATTGTACAAAATGATATGTTATATTATCCATACAACATATCATTTATACTACTTTGAACGTTCGTTGGAAAGTCAAGGAATTAATTTTAGTCAATATTTATATTAATTTTAATAAATATTTAAGTTGCTGGTTGAAATTTTTAAGTAAGCATCGAAATTATTATTAATATTTGTATGTGTAGTTAGTTGTATGATACTTGAAGTTTTTTGTGTGTTGGTACCTGAATGGTGAATTACAGCTCTATAAATAGTGCGTAATTAATTGAATGCGGTAGGATGTATTCAGCAATACACTCTCCATGCTGGCTAACAGTTTGGCAAAGTAAGCGTGTCATGGGAACATCAATTTGGACACGGAAGTCGTGATGGTGATAAATTGCTTAAGACCTTTAAGTACACAGCTCTAATTTTTCTTCCGTCTCACTGGATTTCAATTTAAAATTTGAAGAGATAAGATAAATGTCTGAGGCGGATTTACTAAAAGTTTTTACATTTTCTGTTAAAAATCTATCAAATCTTCCATTTTCAGTTTAAAGCGTGCGCTTGCCGCTTTCAGATTGCAGCTAGCATCAGCAGCTGTAAGCAGCTAGCAGCTATCAGCTAGCAGCTGTTAGCAGCTATCAGCTAGCAGCCAGCAGCAGCCAGCAGCAGCTATCAAGTTACAACTATCTGGTTCAATCGCGATAGAGAAATACTCGATATTTTAATTTATGAATATTCCGAGCGTAAATGATCGGAGTTTTATAGTAATTTAAAGCTGGCCTAACTCTGTCTCTCTATCTCTTTCTCTCTCCCTCTCTCTCTCTCTCTCTCTCTCTCCCTTTCTCGCGTAATGCCATGCTACAATTTCAAGTTTCAAATTCCTTATTCTGTTAACCGTCACCAGAAAGGGCATTCGGTTGATGAGCGCCGATATTCTATAAATTGCTACAAATTTTCTTAAAACGAATGGAAAACGTCTTTTTGTGATTAACTGACAGTACCATTTATGCCTGATTTGAAAATCATATAGTTTAAGCACCAAATATAGTTATTCATTACAACAATTATATGAATATGGCCTTTAAAATTCATTTATGGATATTTGACGTTTAAACATTCAGAATAATAAGTAGTAAACTGATCCACTGCTAACTCTAGATAGGCTTAATAAAGTTGTGCTGTACTTATTCGTGGGCAATTCGAGTTGAACTAACAAGTAGATAAACTTGACCGATCTATCTCTAGCGTGCCTAAGACTTATCTAAGAGGAGGTTATATTGATAAATTACCTCAGCGGTCACGCATGGATTCGTTTCATGAGGAACCGGATCTGGATAATGATCCGATACTTCCAGGAACTCGTAAACACACATCGGGATTTTATGATCATTCAGCGATTTCTGTCCGACGATCGCTTATAAGCCACAACTGAAATTTGGAAACAATAGTCGTTTATTACGTCTGTTTATCAATCTATTAACTTAGCGGTCAGATATTTATTTATCGGTCTACTATATTTATTTATCTATCAATCTGAAGGAAATTTACTGATCAATCAAGTATATAGCAACAGCTACTCGAAATAACTGAAATGTAGGAAATAATCTCAGAAACATATTGGTCCCAAACTAAAGTTATTCTTCGCAAAAAGTATGAATTTTAGATGAAATTATATTATGTTTTTGCAAACTACTATCCACTTTAAAGCGCTGTTATAATAAAGACATTGAGACTTGAACTTGAGACCTGGTATGATGAGCTAAAATGAAATTCATGTTATTTTAAGCTACAATGATATAAAAGACACACTTTTGGGATTGGTGCTCTGTATTTAAGGCTCAACTCTTTGTTAGAAAATCAGAAGAGGCACCAGTAAAGGCTCAACTCTATGTGTCAGGCTAGGCACACGTTATATCGTACTAAACTTCTACTCATATAGGCGACATTTAAATCATAATACACTTTTTATATAATAGTGAAATTACCAATCGCATACGATATAGGCACTATGCGTAATTTATAACTCTAACGATACGGTAGGCCATGCGCTTTTGTGTTACAATCAACTCTATATGTCTCTTGATACGCACCCATTATGTAGTGCTCCGTATCAGAGGATATGCACCTTTGTGTCGTATCAGAGGATATACACCTTTCAGATCAGAGGATATAGTAATCCATTCCGTTTTAATTCCATTATCAATCTGACAAACCGCAGACTGTAACAATGTGTCAGATAACATAGCAATGTAACAGATAGCCTACAGGCAGAAATGCAATATAAAATCAAGGAAGATTGAAAATTATGAGATAACATAAAAAATTGACCAAGGCAAACTTATTCAACTTTAAACTTCAAAGGGGTGACTTTAGGAGCTCTAAAGTCACCCCTTGTGTCGTATCAGATGGTATCCACCCCTGGTGTCGTATAAAGGATTTATTGAGGCATCGCCTATCGACGATCACCGATGATGAATGGTAAAAAGATGCAACGTCTGAACGTTTGACAGCTTATATGATCTTCTCTATAAATCTCCGCATCTCCACAGACTTGCGTTGCGTGATTTTTAAAACTTTGCCGGAAGACTTCCTAACATGAAATGCGAAGTCGTGGAATCTTACGATTTAGTAGTTCATTATTATGCATAAAGAGGCAACGCTAAGCTGCGATCTTTTGTGAAATTAGATCTTAGTAACTAATAGAAATGTTAATGATTATATAATGAAACTTTAATCTACGAAGGTGAATAAAAAATAATTAAGATGGGATTTTTAAGAGTTATACACTCACGGTTTATATAAACGGCAAGATGTTTTTGGAAGAAATAATTAATTTTGGCGAATTGATGTTTTCTGCACGAATGTATAAACACAAATAGCGTGCTATTTTATGATATGTATATATATATATATATATATATATATATATATATATATATATATATATAGGCTATATATACTTCTGATAATAATAGAATCACCAATGAAAGTTTATTTTTTAAAATTAGCAATACATTCAAATTGAAAAATGCATCAGGCCTACATTTGAAATAGTTAAGATTATGTTGCACAATTAAACGATTCGTTCAACAACTTATAAATATTTATAAATATTTATAAATATAAATATTTATAAATATTTACTGACCAAAATGTTAGATTCAGCAATATAAGTCGAAATATAAAAGTTGAAATTAAGAAAATTTTTCGATTACATAAAATAAGGAGACGGTCAACGAAATTCTAATTAATGTGTACGAGAGCTCTATGAGTGTTGTGCATGTGGCATTCTGCTATCATCTAAATCTAACTATGGTATACATGTATCGTCCATATACATGTATCTCAAGAATATTCTCTAAATATCATAAACATAATCATCATCGTCACTTTTATCAGATGATAGTAGTCATGTGATCATCCTAGGACTGGCTCCAGTAGAATATTTCTCTATGATATTCCTCCATAAGACTCAATTCCTAGCCATTTCCTCGATGTTCACCATCTTTCTTCCTCCTGTTCTCTCATAAGTGTTCTCTCATAATTCCTGCAGCCTTCTCCTTCCTTTTAAGGCAGTCTCTCCATCTTCGTTTCCTTTCCCACTGTTCTCTTGTTCTACTTTGTAGTTAAATATATCTTTCAGGTGTTTCTACTTCGGTCCATCCTCAGCGTATGTCCAGCCTATTTCATTCCTGGACATATATATATATATATATATATATATATAATAAATAAAAATATATATATATATAATATATATATAATATAAATATATGATACTTTAACAAATTCTTTTCTGGATGATTTCAATGACCATTTGTTGTTGATTCGCTATTAGATAGTGCAGTTATTTTATTACGATTCTGGATCAAAGCTCTCATTAATGATCGAGGTCTTAATGAGTCTCTGTGGATTGGCTACCTCTTGAACGAGTTCATTACAAAACAAAGCTATACACTTATTTGTGTAGACCTTTCGGTAGCCATGTTTGTTTACAAACGATATCAAACGAAGGCGGAAGTTGATAGAGGACCGACTATAGTCCGGAGGGGAATCTTTTCAGTGTATTGAAAACCGACTACCTTTTCAAATACAGACGAACATAGATTTCTTAGCATGCTCCTTTGTATGTTTTGTTAACTAGACATACTATTACTTATTGCTTTTGCATATAAACATAAAATAAGTCTTAATATATAAATAAATATAATGCCATATAATAGATTTTCACCGAAAGCAATAAGCTAACGGCAGACTACTGAAGTATAAAAATTTTAAAATGTAAAATGGGCATTCAACAACATCTAATTTATTGACGGAACGAGCAGTAGATTTGTACTCTGCACCTTCTGATCCACAGTCGAACATCTTAAATATCATGCTACCGGCTCATCCAAATATTATGCATATTGCACAACTTTAAATGTTCTACCAGAATTTTGACTCATAAATCACCGAATGTGTGGAATGACTATTTTAAAAATACTTATTTAGGATTTACTCCTTTTCCGGATTTAGTTTTTTCTGGACTAAGGAATTGACCGACCTCTCGACTCAGAGCTCGTTTAGCGCGGATGTCGAATCCTTTGGATACGGACATCTCTCGGGATTGATGGAAATGAAAGCGGTGACCGGAGAGTATCGTAGGACGAGATGAAATATATCTACAACAAATAAGTCGCCAAATTAATGCTTGTTACAAGAATGAATTTTAGTGTAATGCTGGAGATCTTAATTATAAATGTAGAAATTGTTTCGTTTTGCAGACTAGATGATTAGCAAACATAATATATACAATATGCTGCTTGAATACAAGATACTGCTAGAATACAAGATACTGCTAGAATACAAGATACTGCTAGAATACAATATGCTGCTAGAATACAATATACTGCTAGAATACAAGATACTGCTAGAATACAATACACTGTTAGAATACTATATACTGCCAGATAAGGCTTATCACAAGTTTTTTGTAGTTTTACTAGGTTGTAATTAAGACGCAGCCTATCCAAACTTTCTGCACTCTTTACTTTTAGATAAATATATCATCCATTTCCAGTGCCGTTTACTTTTAGATACAAAATTTCATCAACTTTCTGTACTGTTTACCTTTGGATACAATAAATCGCTCATTTCCTGTACTATTTTACTTTAGATACAACGTATTAAATCGCATGATGTATTTTTTAATTTTAGATATTGAAAGAATGGAAATGCTTTGAGATGTATCGTTCATCTGATGTATTTTTGTATTTTAGATACTTGAGGACTGGAGATGCATATCAAAGTATCGCTCACTTGATGTATTTTTGTATTTCAGATATTTGAGGAATGGAGATGTATCGTTCACCTGATGTATATTTCATATTTTAGATACTTGAGGACTGGAGATACATAGCGATGTATCGTTCACCTGATGTATTTTTGTATTTTAGATACTTGAGGACTGGAGATACATAGCGATGTATCATTCATTTGATGTATGTTTGTATTTTAGATATTTGAGGAATGGCGATACATAACTATGTATCTTTCACCTCATGTATTTTTGTATTTTAGATACCTAAGGACTGGAGATTCATTGCGATGTATCGCTCACCCAAAGTATTCTCATATTTTAGATATTGGAGGATTGGAGATGTATCGTTCACTTTATGTATTTTATGTATTTTAGATACTTGAGGAATGGCGATACATAACTATGTATCTTTAACCTGATGTATTTGTGTATTTTAGATACTTGAAGATTGGAGATACATAGCGATGTATAGTTCTGAGATATAATATATTGCATATTACAAATATTAAATATTAAATGTATACATTGTATATGTATAGTTAGATGTATAGTTAGCGATGTATAGTAATCAACCAGATGTACTTTTCGTATTTTAGATACTTGAGGACTGGAGATACATAGCGATGGTGATAGACAGACTGCAACTCTACGTCTTCCTCGCTGTCACTGTGGGAGGAACTCTTGGCATCCTCATCAACGCTCCTCACATCTTCGACTTTGTGGATCAAGATCAGATCAAGCGAGATATCATAGGCACTGTGGCGAGAGATTAAACTATCATAATCAACAATCAATATTTATCAGTAAACAATCAGTCGTATCATAACAAACAATTAATCAATATTTATCAGTAAACAATCAGTCGTATCATAACAAACAATTAATCAATATTTATCATTAAACAATCAGTCGTATCATAACAAACAATTAATCAATATTTATCATTAAACAATCAGTCGTATCATAACAAACAATTAATCAATATTAATCAGTAAACAATCAGTCGTATCATAACAAACAATTAATCAATATTTATCAGTAAACAATCAGTCGTATCATAACAAAAAATTAGTCAATATTTATCAGTAGACAATCAGTCGTATCATAACAAACAATTAATAATATTATCATTAAACAATCAGTCGTATCATAACAAACAATTAATCAATATTTATCAGTAGACAATCAGTCGTATCATAACAAACAATTAATCAATATTTATCAGTAAACAATCAGTCGTATCATAACAAACAATTAATCAATATTTATCAGTAAACAATCAGTCGTATCATAACAAACAATTAATCAATATTTATCAGTAAACAATCAGTCGTATCATAACAAACAATTAATCAATATTTATCATTAAACAATCAGTCGTATCATAACAAACAATTAATCAATATTTATCAATTAATCAGTATACATTAAACAATCAGTCGTATCAACAAAAATCATATTTATCAGTAGACAAAGTCGTATAACAAACAATTAAACAATTTATCAGTAATCAGTCATCATAACAAAAGTCAAATATTGTCAGGTCGTATCATAACAAACAAATAATATTACAGAGACAATCAGTCGTATCATCCTAACAATTAATCAATATTTTCAGTCAAGACACAATCATTTTCGTATCAAACAAACAATTAATCAATATTTATCATTAAACAATCAGTCGTATCATAACAAACAATTAATCAATATTTATCAGTAGACAATCAGTCGTATCATAACAAACAATTAATCAATATTTATCATTAAACAATCAGTCGTATCATAACAAACAATTAATCAATATTTATCATTAAACAATCAGTCGTATCATAACAAACAATTAATCAATATTTATCAGTAGACAATCAGTCGTATCATAACAAACAATTAATCAATATTTATCAGTAGACAATCAGTCGTATCATAACAAACAATTAATCAATATTTATCAGTAAACAATCAGTCGTATCATAACAAACAATTAATCAATATTTATCAGTAGACAATCAGTCGTATCATAACAAACAATTAATCAATATTTATCATTAAACAATCAGTCGTATCATAACAAACAATTAATCAATATTTATCAGTAAACAATCAGTCGTATCATAACAAACAATTAGTCAATATTTATCAGTAGATAAATACTAGCTGGAGCCAGTGGCGAAGTCGGTAAGATATTCGACCCGTCACTGACATCGCTTGCGAGTTAGGAAACTGACGCTAATTTTAACTTTCCCAGCTTTTTAATCCTCGCTGATTAATTCTGGATTTTTGTCTACTAGTGTTTCAACAAAGCAAGATGCCGCGAGTTCGAATTTCACCCTGCCTGACAATGCGGTCATCTTCATCTGTAGGCTATATATCACACGGTAGTTATTATTATTTTGACATTGAAAATGTTAATTAAAACGGTTATTTCATTAACACATATTGGCTCTGAAAATTGACAAATTAGACTTTGTGAAAAGATTGGTCAGTAGAGTGTTTTACATTGTCAGTCTATAATTTTTGTGTTTGTTCAGAGACTTGCCCGTCTGTTGTTTTATATTCAAGACTATTGTTGTTAATAGCCCATGTTCAAGATCTAAATCCTTTTCTGTTAGTGGCTGTAAACACAAACGTTTAAGATTGTTAAGCTTAACTCTTATAGAAAGAGAGAGAGAGAGAGAGAGAGAGAGAGAGAGAGAGAGAGAGAAAGAAAGATAGAGAACAAGAAAGAAAGAAACAGAGAGAAATATGTTTACTTTCAAGAAACACCCTCAATAACACGCAAAAACACACAGACCTTCAAAAAGGTTACTATTACGTTACTAGTATTCTATTTATTTAGTTAACTAACCGGAGAAATAGCCACCCATTATATATACATGTACAGTATAAGCAAATAGCAAAAGATAAAGAAGCAGAAGGAACAAAATATCTGAGTTGGACGATCAAAAAATAAAAAATATTGTATATTATAGATGTATCAAGAAAATGTGCATGGGTATTACTGCTAATGATTGTCGTTGCTAAGAAAAATTTCAGAGATATTCTGGTCGCCTTTAGTTTAAAACGTAACTTCATATCTCCTTAAGACCCACTCATAATTACATATATAAATCTTTATTACACCATCAAAACATGATAGCAAGTTTGAAGTTATAGACAATAAAGAAAAAATTCCAACAGTGCATTAAAACAAAAACAACTGCAATATGTTGACATGAAGAGGAAAATGGAGTGGGGCGTTATATGCCATGGACCTGCCGTTAGACAGTGCACTGAGGGATATTTCCCCTTAAGCTACAGGATATTGAATTCCTACCCGATCGTTTAATTTGCAATTCTTTCCCTTACATCCAGTTCTAGTATTGTTTACACACTGAGCTCCAATGCTCTCTCTAAGGCTTGCCATGTTTCCGATCAGTCACAGTGCTTACACTGCCCTGGGGAAAACACTAAATTAATTTCCAGAACTTTATCTTCGACCTAACTCATCATTCAGTCCTACACATAGTTTTCTTCTGTTTGCTGGCAACGTTTTAGCGAAGCATTAGCTCTATTATACTATAAGTTCTACGTGTATTCGGCTGAGGTATAGATAATAATAATAATAATAATAATAATAATAATAATAAAGGTTATAAGCGGCAAGCGTCCGGACGGCATGACTTTAGTGCCCTGGTGCAACGGTAAATGTGCCGTTTGGGACGTCACGGTCATTGACACTATGGCAAACTCCTACCTGAATACGACTTCAGTCACAGCCGGTGGTGCTGCTGTTCATGCCGCCTCTAGGAAGTTGGATAAATACCGTGATCTGTCCTTAGGATATGAAGTTGTTCCGGTGGCTATTGAAACCATGGGCCCGATGAATCCCGAAGGAGTTGACTTTATTAATGGCATAGGCAGACTTATTGCAGAGCAAACCGGCGATAAGCGAGAGACATCTTTTCTTTGGCAAAGGCTTTCCATGACTTTGCAAAGATTTAATGCAGTCTGCTTCAACAATTCTTTTAAGCCGATTGATGACCTCGAGTAGCCGGGCGGCGATTCAGCACGTATTGCTTGAATCGTTTTTATCAAACCCCAGGTTCTTTACACCGGGGTATTTTTATAAAAAAAAAAAAAAAAAAAAAAAAAAAAAAAAGGTTATAATAATAATAATATTAATAAAACAAAAACAACAAAAAGTAAAATAATACACGTGTTGCAGTCTCCCTGCTTGCATACTTTTAATTTTTTGTAGTTTTAATCATTTCCTTATTCATTGCACGATTATTAGTAATTGTTACACTACTATAGAGTAGTAATCGCAGCTAGCACGGATTTAAGAATAATCTCCTAACACAACCGAGCATATTCATTCAAATTTTTCATCACTCTAGTTTCAAAAGCGATCTCCCATCCAAGTACTAACCGAACCCGACGTTGCTTAATTTCATATATCGAAGACAATGCTATAACAAGTACGCTATACACTGCCCACGATGAATCTATTGTAGAATTGATTGATGCGCTTTTAGAAATTAAACTAAAAATAGACGTCTATATTAATTAGTAGAGCTTGCACACACATGATTCAGTTTTTAATTTTCCAACTGTTTTACTTTTAAAATTAAACTTCATAGAGCCGTGCAGTGTTCTCACAATTACACTTTTTATTTAATTTTTGTTTTAGCTTTCCTTTTCCAGAAATTTTAAGAGCATTTTCTCAACAACACCCTATTCGATTTCTTAAAGGCTCTTTCTGAGTTATAAACTGTTGCATAATCCAGTTCACCGAGTTTCGGAAAATATTGTGCCGAGAACTGGATAGAAAGGGGCGAACAGAGACTACGAAGATTAGTGGAAGATTTTGAATCCCCTGGCTGGGATGAAGTGGGACGTTCCGCTATTCTATGATCACCCGGGGGCCTTTCTTCGACTAACCAATCCAAACCATACCCCGACACTCTATCAACATTTTACTCCTGAAACACTGCCATCATGAGAATCGTTCTCATACGATTTTATCACTTCCCTTCTCTACTTCATTTGAACTCGGCTGCTCTTTGGCTACTGCAATTTCTCTCTCTCTTTCCTCTCTCTATCTTCTCTCTCTCTCTCTCTCTCTCTGTATCCTCCTTCTCTATCCACTCTCTATCTTCTCTCTCTCTCTCTTACCATTTCTCTCTCTCTCACTATGTCTCTCTTACCCTCTCTCTATTATCTTAATCCTCTCAATCTTTATCATTATCTCTCACACTCTTTTTTGATCACCGGACCGGCATCCTTTAAGATCTCTTTTCTTTCTCTTCACCATATGTTTTTCAAGTCAATCGTGTAGGTTACACATGTAGGCCACATGTTGAGACTTACCTAAGAGCAATCTCAATTTGTAAACACTTCGCAATATATCAATTGATATATTTCACTTATTTTATTGTATTTTTTATTTTGTTAAATTCCCTGGCTGCATAGGATCCTGGACAAAAAAATTAAAAGGCCTTTATTTGATTACAATTTAAAATATGAAGCGGTTAGAATAAATATTCTACACTCTGGGATGCCGCATTAGCCAAAAGTGCCATGGAAACAGTCAGCATTGAAAAGCCAGCTATCAATTTCTTTTATATTTCATTTTATTTTATTTATTATATTTCAATTTATTAATTTACAATACAAATAATTTATATATTGTCTTTGTCTACGGAATTATCGCCTGAAAATATCCTTGCGGACCATGATATGACTTCGTTTACAATTATTTATAAAAACTGCGGTCGGTCAGATTCCCAGATGGATGTTATTAGGAGTATTTACAGTTAGGCGAAGGTCATGAGATCAGAGAGCAGAGTTGAAGGGAACTGACAGATCAGTTTTGAATGACGAGCCCCCATAGGATATCATACATGAACTCTGATTGACGTTATTTAACCTCTCCCCAATCTCCGCCTTAGTACGAGAAACCTCCACAAAATTCTGCCTTTAATTTTGAGAGCGCATATCCATCGCTTTATCTCAACTCACGTCACTTTCTGCCCAACTATCGCTTTCTCTGTTCACATCATTTACTTTATCTTTCTCAATATTGTAATCTGGCAGGTTTTAATCTTCAACTGGAGTGTCACAAAGTTTTACTCTTCGCAACTTTTCTTCCTCCGTCTCGCCTCCATTATTGCTCCTGGTTTCCATGTACGTATTCTTCTGTTATCTCTTTCCATCTGCCCTTCTTTCAAATCTCATTCAAGCCATATCGAAAGCACAAAAAGCTGCAGCAGAAAATGTAAAGCTTGATTCCAATTCCGTATTATCAGTTTTGTATTGTACCATGTCGGGTTTTCGAATATTTGAGTGAATATATAAATATGTGAAATCGAGAGGTGGAAATAGTCTGAAATAAGATGAACTATCAATATCTAAGCGTAAACACATATAGAGTTGGAAGTTTAATAATAAAAAGTTATATTTTCCTTCTTTCGTAAAAATTTAAAGGAAAACTATTTTAGCCTTCTAGGAAGACAAAGGAAAACGACTTCAACTGTCTATATAGCCTAATGTTGCAACTGTTGTTTTCCAATTATATATTGTTTGCGAGTAGTTAAAAATTTTATTTAGCAGACACCGAATTTACTAATTTGTATTCTAGCATTTGTAATCATCCTTACTGAAATCAATTACATACAGAAAAACTTGACTTTAAACTAGTAGCTTAATCTACCGTTGGATTTAAGGTTTAAACCTGAAAAGATTAATTAAGATTAAAGTATATCAGTTACGGTAAAGTAATCTTTCATATCTTGTATTTGAATATTAAATTATAGATTAGATAATTAATGCGTTTTAGGTGAAGCATTTAGGCCTAATTTTTCATTTACTGTATCAATTTTCCTGGGAAATTCAGCAGCAAATAGGTAGATTGTAGTGTGTTTAACGTAAAGGTTCAGAAGAACAAGGCTTCTCTTCTAGACGATTTCACTCACTCGAGCTATCGTCACAAAAATTAATGTAACTGTAAGTTACTGGTAAGCCACTGGTTTGTAACTTACCTCAAGTGAGGCATTGAATAACACATTCAATTTGGAAATGCAGCAGCGAATAGATTATATTAACAGCAATACCAGTAGGCCTAATTTCATTTATCAAGTTTGAAGTGTTAAACACTATATTTTTTACGATGGCTTCGCATCGAGTGCCAAAATTAAATCTATAAAGAGCCAACCGTAAATTTAAAAATTAGCCTATAAATTTTCCATTATGTTTTACTGATACAACATTTCCTAATTTTTGCACTTTGAGATCAACCACAGCTGAATAAATGACGAAATGGATTTTGTTGAAAGCCGCTTCTTTACTGGTGTGAACAAAATTAATTAAAATACTCAACGACTTGAATGTCGAACAATTTATTTAGCGCCTGCGTTAATCCAGGTAACTGCTACACTTGTAAGACAGTTTAACGTAGACAGACCACCCGGCAGACAGGCTACAGAAAACTCCTCAAAGGTAAGTTTCATGGTTTGAGATTGGCCGCAGTCACAAAGTGGTGAATCACGAATACCCCAGCGGAACTCACTTTCTCTGCATCTACCGCACCGGCCATGGTAGATGAAGAGAAAGTGAGGTATTCGCGATTCACCACTTTGTTACTGCGGCCAATCGCAAACCATGAAACATATCGTTGAAGAGTGTCCTTTAATGTCGTAATAGGGGTTAGCATAACACTATTTCTCAAGTATTATGATAGCAATATTTGACTGAATTTAGAGGCGTCCGTTACTTTATTATTCGATGATGAAATGGAGGTATAATTTACTTTTGCTGCTTAGTTCATTGCACAATGAATTTATGGTTTGGCTCATTGCAGACATGGTCTAACTTCGCGGGGCATCGGTTGCAGAATTTTTGGAACCGGTATGTTCTCCCAAGAATGTCCCTGCAATGAATAAATTTGAGAAAATTTTAGAATGTACTTTGATTTTCAACTACAATTCAATCAATTTCAGCTACATAGTCGGCTTCAGGTTCCTCTTTATATAGCAAAAAGCTGTTAAAGTTAATTTTAACTTAATTTTCTCACTCGAAAGCGATGTCAGTGACCAGTGAGTTCAGGATTTGAACCCGTCACATACCAATCCGCGTATGAACAGTTATTGATTATAATTCAGCTATTTATTGATCGAGTGATTGATTGACTGATCGATTCATTAATCTATTAAATTACGAATATATTCAATTATTGAACTATCGATTGACCGACAGACTGATTGAATTTTTGACTGATCGATTCATTCATTAATCTATTAAATTACGTATACAGTATATTAAATTATTGAACCATAGATTCACCGAAAGACTGACTTATTGATTGATTGATTGATTGAATTATTGATTGACGAATTAATTGATAGATAGGTACCGGATATCTCGTCCCATCAGATCTGTTGCACTGCATTGATAAGGGCGCCTCCTGATAAAAAGCTTCCAATAGGGCAGCGTTCATGGGAGTCCATCGAATGGATTGATAATTCTCGGATATGCCGCTTGCATTCGACGTTTTCTCGTCTTGGTACCTACAGGAATTCAAGGATGATAAATTCTGCAAAACTGAAACGAGCATTATAGGAGCAATATAGTGCAACAATGAGTAACCACGGCAACAGCGATTCACAACGAGCAACCACGAGCTACATAAAGCAACATCAAGCAATAACGTGCAACGAGAAAAAGGAGCAATGTACGAGCAATTAAGTGCAACAGCGAGTAACCACGGGCAACAACGAGCCACAACGAGCAACAGCGAACCACAACTATCAAATGCGAGAAACAGCGAGAAACACCGATCAACAGCGAGCAACATGGAGCAACATGGAGCAACAAAAGCAAGCAAAGGCGAACGATATCGAGCAACAGCGAGCAACAATGAACAACAACGAGCAACAGCAAGAAACAGTGAGCAACAGGGAGCATTAGCGAGCATCAGAGAGCAACAGAGAGCAACATGGGACCCGAGCAACAGAGAGAAAATAAAGGCAGTGGAAGCATCCAGAGCTGACTCTCAATTCAAGCAGCATCGGTTTCAGAAATATCAGACATATCAATCAGCAAAAACTTACTGAAAATTTAAAAAAAATTACACTTTATTTGGAAGCTACATTCAACATTTCCAATTTTCTAGGCTTCTTCCAATCGATTGATTACCTTAATTGAATCAAATTAATTGATTAAATAGAATAAATTCATTAGTAAACTACATCATCTTCAGTTCGACTAACTCATTCATGAAGTTGAAGAATCCGTAGAGGGATGAAGTTGTTACGGAACTCTTGCATACTTCCAGGTCCACTAGTGGATAGTAGTGAATGTAGTTAACACACATCTCGTCCGTTATAGAAAAACCACCCTACAACAAAATATAAGCTAATAGACTAAAATTAATTTATTACATTTATTACACCCTTAATAAAGTGAGTTTTCCAGGTTTGGTGAGTAACAAGCTGTACAGCAGTAGTTACTTCAGATACATTATATAGCAAACGTCCGCTTTTAATCTGCTGGAATTTACTGCTGCAGTTTATTATTGTATAAATCATCTTGATCCGCAAATCAATTACGCCTCTGGTGTGGCGTAAACTACGAATCAGAAAGGGCACATTCAATGTGCCCTTTTGAATTTGTTAAATTATATTTTGAATTTGTTTGATTTTTTTTCTTGTTGAATTTTTTGAATGTGCTCTATTGAATCTTTTGAGGAAAAGTTGAATGTGCCCACCCTTAGCTGAAATCGACACCGGAGGTAACTACACCAGGGAATCAATCTCCCCCTTCACATAATTAACCTAGGACCCTGAGATTTTAGGCCATTAATTATGTGAAGAGGGAGATTGATTCCAGCCCCTGTACAGCCTATATGTTTTAAATCCAAGCTTAAAACATTTTTATTTAGTGGAGTGGATTGGAACTAGTGTGTTGCTGTACCGTCCACGTATAGATGTATCATTATGAGAGAGAATGAGAAAGAGAGAGAGAGAGAGAGAGAGAGAGAGAGAGAGAGACAGAGACAGAGACAGAGAAAGAGAGAGCAATTTAGGCTATGTTTCATTGGTTGCGCGTAATCACAATGTCATGTACAGCAGATAGAAAATATAGCAAATACACGTTCATACATGAAAACCAAGTGTGGAACAACATAGGATACAAGAGTAATGTGGAGCAATATAAAATACATGAGCAGCGTGGAGCAATATAAGATGCAAGAGTAATGTGGAGTAATACAAGACACACATAAACAAGGGACCTTCAAAAAGGATAACCAAGTCCTATCTAGTTGACAGCCATCATACTTTTGACTCTCTACAAAGTATTTAAACACACTCTTACATGAATACAAGATAGTGAGAATTTCGTTAAATCCCTCGATAACTAATTCATTGAAATATCGAAAACTAGTCAATAAACTATAAATAGATTCTTAAAATGGTATTTACCAAAGTAACGTTAGTTCTGTCAACTGTTCTGTCAACGCATGTGGTGACTAAAGAGTCTCCCTGAAAACATAGAACAAGTAGGCCTACTTTACTAGCTCGAACAATACTCAATGTAGTATATATTTTTCAATTGTCGCAGGTATCTGGGGGTCCATGGTTCATCATATGAACCGTTGCAGATAACTCGAAGTGGTTCTGTCTTAGTGTACTGCCTACTAGCAGGTCCATGGTATATAACGCCTCCACTCATCTCCATCTTCCGCTTTTCCCTTCGTGTCCACATGCAAGTGAATCTTTAAATTATCTATAACATTGTTTTTGATATACCATTATTCTTGGGGAAATATTTCTTATTCTACTTATGATGAGGTGGGCCCCTATGTACATGCCCTCAATGACGTAGAGGCGCCATTCTCTGAGAAAACAATCCAGTTTGCCCAATCGAGCTGGTTATAAAATTTAAAAAGGCACTTAAAATTGCACATTAGATGGTTTATTTATTTTTAATTAATATATAGATGGTTTCTTTCAATTGAAGACTGCGTTGCGACGTGGATTTTACTCTTCCGAGGGGCACATGAAAACCTAGTCGTGAACAGTGAACAATTTTGAATTGAATTCAGTCGAGTCTATTTCACTCCAAAATCAAGCAACAATACAAGTAATGCATGTAGATGATGAGAAAATAGACACTACGACCCGAAAACACTAATATCTGTGACAAACACACAAAAAATCATATAAATGCTTAACAATTTGCAACCCATCTTGACCTAGGCCCACAGGACAAGTATTACCAGCTTATATTTAAATATCCCTCACTATAACTTACACAATAAAAATACACATACCTCTCTCTCTCTCTCTCTCTTTCTCTCTCTCTCTCTTTCTCTCTCTCTCTCTTAGTACTCTGCCTACTGGCAGGTCCATGGCAT
Source organism: Enchytraeus crypticus (assembly GCA_905160935.1). Classification (NCBI taxonomy): domain Eukaryota; kingdom Metazoa; phylum Annelida; class Clitellata; order Enchytraeida; family Enchytraeidae; genus Enchytraeus; species Enchytraeus crypticus. The sequence continues at coordinate 1,320,569 of CAJHZI010000452.1, read as the reverse complement.
ATGACGACTCCACTCTTCTCTGTCTTCCGCTTTCCTCTTCTTGTAAACATATGAGTGAGCCTTTAAATCATCTAACATACCTAATCTCGGCCTGCCCCTGACTCTTTTTCCTTCCATTCTACCTTCTATGACCTCGTTTAATAGACCTTCCCCCCTTTGAATGTGTCCTATCTAACTCATCTTCCTATTTCTTAATACACTTATCATTTGTCTATCTGTACCAAGTCTCTCCAGAACTTCCTCATGTGTAACCTTTGAGTCCAGCTAATCCTCTCCATTCTTCTCCATAGCCACATTAGCCCATGAATGTCTCAATCCCTCTGGTTTCCTAATATCTTCCTTCCTTAGGCTCCATGTTTCACATTCATACAGCAGCGTGGTCCAAAGCAAAGTTTTCACTAGCTTTTTCTTGTGTCTTTCTTTAGACTTTTTGTTACAAATTCTTTCCTATTATCAAAGGCCGCTTTTGCTTGTGCAATCCTACTGCATAATTCAGTCTCACATTTCCCGTCATCGGTTATTTTTGCATCATCAGCAAAATGTTGAGATTTAACTGAATAAACTGATTTAACTTAATTAATCATTTAAACGTAACGGATGGCCATAGTCGTATAATTTACCGGAAGGACATGGACTCGTCTTTGTAGTTTTCGTATTTCCTGATAATGAGGACTGAAGTGGTTGTCTCTGTTGAGCTCAGACAGCTCCACCCCATCCCTGTAGTGCTTAGTGTAGACCGCCCTCCCCGTCAGGTGGGTGTGCAGCTGGGAGGCAAACACCCGAATACCCTCAGGGGGAAATGCCTGAAATTTATATGAAGTGGAAAAGCAGAATAGTAAAAGATTCGTTCATGACAACTTATGCAACGTTTGGTTCATTCATAACAGTATCTGTTTTTGGCACAATATGTTTTATTTGTGGTATATATTGCTAATTAACACTTTTAATACCACACCTTTAAAGCATTAGGCAATTTAGATCATTTTCCGTATAACTAGTCCAGTGAATGTCCCAGACTTTACTCTCGTACTTATCTATTTTGTAAATATTTGCGTATTTATCTCTTGCGGTAACTGTTCTGTTTAGTATTTTCGAGCAATATGCATTTACCTTCTCTGGCAAATGTTTAAAATCATTTACTAATCATTTGTCTGTTGTGGTGAATGTGAAATTTGGAAATTTTAGTCATTGCATGATTAATTATTTAGGCTGGAAATTGTAATTTTGTGAATACAAGGTTTTGTTATAATTTATACAAATGCACTCAGAAAAATTATAGCAAGTTTCTTTCAATTGATAGGCTTAAAGCCGAATGTTTTATTTTAATTTTATATGCGTAAAAGTATGAATCGCATCTTAAAATGGTGTAATACTGAACGTATTCCGATGTTGCCAGAAGAAGAAAATGATAAAGAAAGAGAAAGCAATACAGGAACTTAATTACTTTATATAATTACATAGATTTTAATTTTACTTATTATTAAATTACTAGGCCCTATAATTTAATTACCCTAGTTAAATTACTATACTTTTAATTGCGTATAATTTTTGTAATTACATAGCTTCAATTTACTGATAAATAAAAAACAGAGCATTTTAAACTTTGCTACTGAACACAATCGTAGTTAGTACAGTTTACTGTGTTACTTTCACGGATACTATTTTGTTGCAAACTCTTGTGTAATCATTATAATTATGGCTTATTTGTTCACTCACTTATTAGCTTTTCAGCTGTAAGCGAAAAAGCATTCTATGCATTTGTGCTGAAATTTACAAGTAAAACAGTTTATGATAAAAATCTACAATCCACTACATATTAAATTTTATTTAACCATTGCTCAACCGCTAATAAACATTTACCAGCATATATATTTCTTTCAAAATGCATTGTTATAACAATCTCTTATTAGTGAATGTCTAAAATGGATTCAGGCTAGTTTTGTTATGTTTAACCGTACTTATTTCAGTTAATTTTATTTATTCATTCATGAAATATAAAATTTTATTATTTATTTTTGATTCCTTTCTAAAGCATTGAAATAATAATCATTTAGAGAAATTAAAACTTGTTCTTAAACCCTAAAGCTTGTTTTGTTTTGATCTAATTTATTTAACACCATTTAACTAAGAAAAGAATATATTTATAGATAAGCTGTTACCGCTCCAATACCGCTCTAGTCCGTACAGTTACAATAATTGTAACTAACTGTTACATTAATCTTTGTGACGGTAGCTCGAGTATGTCGATGCGTCTTGAAGATAAGCCTTGTGCTTCTGAACCTTGACGTTAAATACACTACAACCTACCGCTCTAGTACACTCCGGAACACAGTATCCCACGAGATGGACGGCTTCCTGGTGGGGTGGCAGAGCCATTTTATCCGTATACTCGAGTCCCAACTCCATCACTCCGGCGTCATATCGTCTTAGGGATCGAGTTATGTGGAACGTTAATCCGGAATTATCAATGACTCCTGTAGCATACACATATAAATAAATTACATCACATTACATTGGGAGAAATCAAATGACAAATTAGAAGAAGAGCCACAAATGATGAAAGCTTATGGACCAATAGACGATGTAATAAGACAAGATAGATTAAACGAAAGAGAAGAGAGAGAGAGAGAGAAAGAAAGACAGAGAGAGAAAGAGTGAGAGAGAGACAGAGAGACAGGGGCAGAGACAGAGAGAGAAAGAGAGAGAAATAGAGAGAAAGATAGACGGAGAGAGAGAGAGACAAAGACAGGGACTGAACGAGAGAGACAGAGACAGGGACTGAGACGGAGAGAGAGAGAGAGAGAGACAGAGACAGACAGATAGACAAACAGAGAGTGAGACTGAGAGAGAGACAGACAGACAGAGACTGCGAGAGAGAAACAGATACAGACACAGAGACGGAGAGAGAGAATGAGACAGAGACTGAGAGAGAGAGAGAGACAGCGAGTGAGACAGAGACTGAGAGAGAGAGAAAGAGAGACAGAGACGGAGAGAGAGAGTGACAGATACTGAGAGATAGACAGAGGCAGAGAGAAAGAGAGAGAGAGATACAGAGAGGGACAGAGACAGAGACGGAGAGAGAGAGGCAGTACCTCTCTTGTGCTCTGGGTTGTGATAGTGGACTTCTATCATAACGTAGCGAGAGAAGCCCCGCCCACCTATTGGTGACCCCGCCTCCTCAGGATAATAAAGAGGCTGCAACACACATTGTAGTGTATGCACATCCATGATGATATATACCACTTTTACAACGAAATGATTAAACCTTTAGAAAGTTTCGTTCATTATCCATTTGGCGGTCCTCTGCCTGGACGAGATTTTACTCTCTGGATCAGCTAATATGAAACCGTAGTGGGGACTCTTCACCATCGCTTATTTAAAGTCTCGTGATAGTTGCGCGCAGAGATCTGATCTAGTGGCCGGCTTGGTTAGGTGTTCGACTGTGAATCGGTAGGTATGACTGATTAAAAGCAAGAGCTTGCATTCTTACTGACATGAATGACAGTAATAATAATAACAACAATTAGAGTGCTACTGTCGTCAATGATAACATCTAGCAATATTAGGACAAATACAAGCCAGCGAGCAAAAAGAAGGCGCAAACGGTGCTAATTAAAAATCCAAAAAATCATATAAATCATATATATATATATATATACATTCTTGAAGACCAACAATAATGACATAAAATTTAAATGTAGCATTTAACCTTTAGTGACTACAATCAAACCTTGGCTCCCATGGCCCAGGCTCCCAGGACTTTCATGCAGGACTCCAGTCCCTTGGGACGTCCGGTGTTTACGCACGGAGCGTCGTAGGGAGGTAGCTCGACGTCATCAGGGACTCTGCAGTGGAAGACCTCCAGGTGATGGACTATTCCATCTCCGGCCTTCGATATAGCGCCTTCGTACTGTGCGGAGAAAAGATACCAAACATGAAAATTAGTAAAATTGTAACGGAACTGAGTGCAAAAACAAATTAAGTATAGGCCTATATATAATCTACATGACAAAAAGCTGGTAAAGCTAATGTTAACGTCAGTTTCCTCACTCGAAAGCGATGTCAGTGACGGGAGAGCCCAGGATTGGAAAACGCACATACTGATCCGCGGTCGAATATCTTACCGACATCGCCACTGGCTCCAGCCATAATGTATGTACATTATGTCTTTTATGTTTTATATATACTCTATATTGTGCTCTCATCTAGGTTACCTAGCTAGGTTACCTAAGAAAGGATGCAAGGTTTGGTCAGATCGTTAAATTTTCGTGCATTTAATCTTCGATTGGCTAGAAATGAACCTTTGACTTATTTTGAAAAAAAATTGATATTTGCATAAATTCCCCTAAAAATACAGCAAACATCGTCATAAATATCGTAAACTTGCATCATTATCTAAATCTAAAAATAAATATCGCCCTTTAAAGGCGTGACCTATAATACTTAGTTGTTAATATAACGACTAAAGATTAGCACCTGTTTCAGAACACAAGGATTTAACTATTTATCGCAATCAAGCTGCGATTCGAACCAGCAGCCGCCTGCTTATGAGATAAGTGTGCATCTAGCACGACCACACAACTGGTTGATTGACGTTACACTTTAAAAACCCATTTGTGAGTTTTTCCCGAATAGCTTATAACTGATAAGATCCTGTTAATAAAAAGCTCGTAAAGCTAAGGTTAGCGTCAGTCTCCTCAGTCGAAAGCGATGTCAGTGAAGGGCGAGCCCAGGATTTGTTCCCCGCACATACTGATCCGCGGGGATTAGTCTAACCCTGTTAGTGGCTGGAGCCTGTGGCGATGTGGCGATGTCGGTATGCTATTCGGCCGTAGATCTGTATGTGTCAGTTCAAATCCTGGGCTCGCCCATCACTGACATAGCTTTCGAGTGATGGAGTTGACGTAGCTTCAGCTTTACTAGCTTTTACTGTTTAGTTTTATAAATGGACCAGTTTTCGATGACTATAAAAACTATGAACCCTATTGAGAGGCTAATTGCAAAACGCATCACTTCTTCCGTCATTTAAATACTAGGTAGGTTGTAATATGTTTAACGTCAAGGTTAACAAGCATAAGGCTTCACTCCATGACGACTCGACACACTTGAGCTAACTACCATTCCAAGCATTACGTTACTCATCGAAAATTAAGTTACAAAACTTAACCTAGTCAACTTTGAGTAAAAGATCTCAGTTCAAGAGCTTAGAGTCTAGATAAGTAGTGGACTATTATTTAAAAATAAAATCGCTCGCAAACTTAAATAGTTGTACAGTACTTGTATAATGTGGTGTTTTTCTTGGAAGTCAGGCAGTTTGCGCAGGGCACACCAGTAAGTTGTTTCTTCCTCTGGAACATGAACCTAAATGCACAAAATAATTAACAATAGCAAATAATTATCTTAATTATTATTATTATTAGAGGGTAAGAAATTTGGAATGAAGTGCAGTTATTGTTTTGAAGACATAACATTTTCGAAATTGCATTTATATATGCAATAAAGGCATTCATAATACAGTTAAAATTCCTTTTTTATATCACTTTATTTTCAAAACTGTCATTGTTTTAAACTCTGAACAATGAAGCCACTTTGACAAAATGTCAGCCAATCCTTTTTGGTTAAAAGCTTTCCAAAGTGTTCTGAGCATCAGTTTATTATCTTTAAAGAGTTTTGCTCACTCATCTCCATTGATCTTAAATGGTAAAATGATCATCCATGTTGATAGTCCAATTCCTTATAACCAGTCCAGTAAATATCCGAGATTTTACTCTCAGATCAGCGCGGCAAGGAATCGAACCCACTAGAGTTCAATTCACTTCAGAATCGATCATATAAAATTTCATGACGTTGTCTGACGCCCCTAACCACTAGACTAATGAGATATTCACTAGTTATCTAGGTTCCTGACTAGAATCTTTAAATATCAAACGTAACGCAGTCTATCTATCAAATCAAATTCAGGAAACGCTAGGCAACTCCATTGGTCATTGATATAGCAGACACGTATCGTAAGGGTGAATGGATTGATAGAAGGTTGATGGACTTATGACAGGACGCAGGTTATGCTGTAACTTTTCATTAGTGCACTTCCGAAACTGAGTTATTCTGAATAGAAATAATAAATATTGATCTGTTAAAGGGATAAAAAATTTAACTTTAAATTCGTAATAAGACTCTGATTCGATGCAGCATTAAGGAATTTAGAATGAGATTGAAATTCTGAAATATAAAGAAATTTTAATGAAAAATGTCCAAGCTTAATTATCATTACCATCTTCAGCGTCTCCTCTAAGCACACTTGCAGTACACGGTTGGTCTGTTATCAGTGATCTAGACTTCACGCGTATAATATCGATATAAAAGATGTAACAAAGAGTTTAATATGTACTTTCGTCTCAAATTAATTCAGTGAATTCCTTACTTGGCTAGAAATCAAATTCGCAGCCTTGTTTAATAGACAAGTATCCATCAGATACTTGATATATCTCAGTACTGATCAAAGATGATCAGTACTGAGATATATAGCCAAGGCTGTTGCATGATCTGCAAGGGATTCGACCGCAGATCGGTATGTGCAGAGTTCAAAACCATGGCTCTCTCATAACTGATATGCTTTCGGGAGATGAAACTAACGTTAAACTCAACTTTAATCATATTAGTCCATTTACAGCAGAGTAAACACGCATTATAATGAAATGATCAACTATGTTGATATCTATCACTTTTAATACCACATGTTTAAACCGTTAGGCAATTTAGTCTATTCTCCGTATAACCAGTCCAATGAATGTTCGATATTTTACTCTCCGATCAGCGCGGCTGGGATTCGAACCCACGATGGTTCAATTTACCTCAGAATCTGTCATTTAAAAATTCATGACGTTACCATCCATTTAAAAGTTCGTGACGTTAACAGCCAATCCTTACGTTGTCGACATGCACGGTTAGAGTCCTAGTGTCCGATGGAAGCGAAGGATCCGGAAGCTGGCTCTTTATCAGCTGTGATCTCTGCATTATCGGCTGATGTGACGTCATGTTGACGTCATGAATGGTGCGCATCTCTCCAGATAAACTCAGCACCAGCAGGTGCGAGGTGCCACTCTAGGTGATAAAAATGTAACGAATATAGCAACAACAACAACAACAACAATACAATTAGAGTGCTACTGTCGTCCACGACTACACTGAGTATTGTGGTATCAAATCCAATCCGATGAGTAGAGTATGGGGTCCAAAACGGTGCAAAGCCAAAATCCGGGAGTTCGGTCCGAGGAAGGGTACTAGTGGAATGGAGGTTTACGTGTTGGTCTCAGTTCCTGTGCAGTGGTTGAATAGGATAGGTTATAGAGAAAATATGTATATATGAAAATATGTTTATGCAATACTAAAGAAGTTGCTTTCTTTACATTTTGATACCAAGCTTTCTATAACGGTCTTATAGTCAGAATCGATCTTCGGGACAGCTTTATAACTTTTGGAAGAGCTTTCTGAGAATTTTGATGCGATTATTTAGATCTGTGTTTTAGTTTCTATTAAGGGGAACACACATACTAAAATAAAGGCGCGTACACGCACATGTACACACATACATACATGAGTGCACACTCACATATACATGTACATACGCATACATACATGCGTATTCACTTATACATATGCATAGGGCCTACATGCGTATTCAGATATACATACATGCACACTTACAAGCACAGACCTACATACATGCACGCTGATATGCATGTATACACATACATACATGCACACTCACAAACACACATATATGCACACACACATACATATATACACACTCACATAGACACATACATGCATACATGCACACTCACATAGACACAGACACACATACTTGCACACACATACATACATACACACACTCACATAGACACACACATACATACATGCACACTCACACAGACACATACATGCACACTCACACAGAGCTCTCTCTAAGTACTACTATGTAGTACTTAAGAAGGTAATACTTATTTGCAGTACTTAATAAGGTATTACTTAAGTAGATAATACTTCGCTACAAACATCAATGAGGTAGTCATCTTGGTCGCATGTATCCAGCTGTCTGTGGAACTCGACGGCGAGGTAGCCATCCTTTGTCACAGTCACGTCATCCAGAATATAATCCTGCTGCCTGTCAATCTTCAGCAAGCCCCTCCCGTCAGTGTGAGCGTCCTACACAACAACAACAACAGATCCGGTATATCAATCAATCAATCAATCAATCAATCAATCAATCAATCAATCAATAAGAATTTAACGTTCGGTTCCTCGCCATAAGGCAGTGTCAGGGACATAAGTAAAATTAATAAAATTGTTCGCGCTTAGTTGATTAATCAGTGAGTCTTTATCAATCAATGAATAATGTAAAAGTCACTCCAGAAATCGATTAATTAATTAGTCAATCAATCAAATATTTAATTGCTGAAGAGGCAGCAGCTGCTCGCTCATAGGCAGTAGTTAGCGGGGAACTGAGAGTTAGTCGAGCTTACAGTAGTTTTAGGGCCTCTTTCCGTTATAGAGATTCCATCGTATATCTAATATGAGCCCCTAATAGGGTAATGAACGTTAAATAAAGAGAGCTAGGAGATCTGAGTTCCCTGCTTCCCCCACAGCCTAATCACTGCTTTAACTTTGACCACTCGTAGTCTTGGACCGCTCGTGTGATGAAGAGTTCAGAAGACAGCAGCTGTGTCCGAATAGATTGGACAGCTGACATGATAGCAGCTGTGCAGTATTTGATTGGACAACAGCTGTACTAATAGCTGATTGACAGCAACTGATTGGCAGCAGCTGTGCCGTATTTGATTGGACAGCTGAGATGACAGCTGTACCTCAATAGATTTGGCAGCTGATTGACAGCAGCTGATTGACAGCAGCTGATTGACAGCAGCTGCAACCTAATAGGCTAGGTAGCTGACACGACAGCTGTGCCCTAATGGATTCGACAGCTGACATTAGGCCTACAGCTAATAGGCCTGATAGCTGCAGCTGCTGAGAGATTTTTTCTGTTTTTCCGGGATCACCGAAGGGCTGAGAGCTCAAGTGATGATAAGTGAGCATTTTCTTGGCTCTTAATCAAATACAGCGAAGTCCAGTAAGAGGTTGTTGTTGCGCTGGTTATGTTCCTAAGAGGTCGTTGTTGCTCTGGTTATGTTCCTAAGAGGTTGTTGTTGCTCTAGTTATGCTGATAGGAGGTTATTGTTGCTCTGGTTATGCTCCTAAGAAGTTGTTGTTGCTCTGGTTACGCTCCTAAGAGGTTATTGTTGCTCTGGTTATGCTCCTAAGAGGTTGTTGTTGCTCTGGTAATGCTTAGCGATCAAGTGTTAGCGGATAACAAGTGCAACAACCATTTCTGTGAATAATAATCTAGTAACAGGTAACAGGTATTTAATGTTTAAATAGCGTAAGGGTAACGTCATGAAGTTTTAAATGACAGATCCTGAGGTGAATTGAATCCTCGTGGGTTCGAATCCCAGCCGCGCTGATCTAAGAGTAAAATCTCGGACATTCACTGGACTGGTTACACGAAAATGGACTAAATTACCTAACGGTTTAAACATGTGGTATTAAAAGTGATTGATATCAACATAGTTAATCATTTCACTATAATGCGCGTTTACTTTACTTTAACGAAATGCAATGCGTTTTCTTCTTCATTTATTCCATTGAAGAAAATTTATCATATACCTTTTCGATCATTACATTTAATTTAAACTGATTTATTCAGTTTACGCCCGTTACTTCCAACCACACGACACTGATTCTACGAGAGAGCGAAACGTGTGTAAAACGGTCCACGTGGAAACTGTCATCCAGCACGACAGGAACCGGAAAGAGTTCGATTACTTAGATGGAAAGGAAATCCTAATCCTGAATGACTGCATGGAGAAATTCATCGACATCTTTTGGTCGAGTCTGGACAAATAGAAGAGTTTTAAAGTTTAAAGGGAGCAATACATTCCTCGGGGTCTCATGTTCATATAGTTTTGTTCGTATAGTTACACACATGGCATACCGCATGTGCTACACAGTTTCATTAACATTAGTTTAATAATTAATAATTAAATAAATTTAGCTATCCATTATTACCTAAAACAAAAAACTGGATTATTTTATTGATTTAGTCTCATATTAATCAACCCATGTTAATCCACCTACGTTAATCTACCCACGTTAATCCACCCATGTTAATACATCCATGTAAATCCACCCATGTTAATCCACCCACGTTATTCCACCCATGTCACGCCAATCAGCTCAAATTAATGCACCCATGTTAATTCACCCATATCAATTTAACCAAATCAATTCACCCATGATAATTAAAGCTAAAAAAGCTAAGGTTAACGTCTGTTTCCTCACTCGAAAGCGATGTCAGTGACGGGCGAGCCCAGGATTTGAACCCGCATCAACTGATCCGCGGTCGAGTATCTTACCGACTTCGCCACTGGCTCCAGCCAAATAATTAACCCATATCAATTCACCCATATCAATTCACCCTTATCAATTCACCCATATCAATTCACTCATATCAATTCGCCCATATCAATTCACCCATAACAATTCACCCATATAGATTCACCCATATCAATTCACCCACGCAATTCACCCATTTCAATTCACCCATATCAATTCACCCATATCAATTCACCCATATCAATTCACCCATATCAATTCACCCACATCAATTCACCCACGCAATTCACCCACTCACGTCGACCATGCAATTCACCTAGGCCTACATCAATACACCCATATCAATTCACTCATATCAATTCGCCCATATCAATTCACCCATATCAATTCACCCATATCAATTCACCCACGCAATTCACCCGCCCACGTCAACCATATCAATTCACCCACTATTCCACCCACGTCAACCCACGTGACTGGTAATGTTGGCACTAAAGAGCTCTTGATTATTTCTCTTAAATGCGAGCATTACTCGGCCGATGAAGGGCCATCGAGAAGAGTGCAGTATTGACAGGATACGAGAATAATGAGAAATCAGACATGTAGGGAGGATTATATTAGACCTCGAGCCGCTCGGCTTAGTAACGTACGGTTGCTGCTTGTGTGATGTAGAAAAGACTGTAATAAGAACCCTAGGTTTACCTCAGTTTCATCTTCCGAAAGCGATATTAGCGACTGGCGAGCCCAGGATTTGAACTTACACATGCTGATTCGCGGTCGAATATTTTACCAACATCGCCACTGGCTACAGTAAAGAAAGAACTGGTAAAGCTAAAGCTGGTAAAGCTAAGGTTAACGTCAGTTTCCTCACTCAAAAGCGATGTCAGGGACAGGCGAGCCCAGGATTTGAAGCCCGCACATACTGATCCGCGGTCAAGCGTCTTACCAACTTCGCCACTGGCTCCAGCCAGAACTAGAAGACGGAGACGAAGAAGAAAGAGAGTAGGAAAGAGAAAAGATAAAAAATAATTAAATAATTCTGCAACAAAATTAGTTGTTAGAGAGGACTTTTGTATCTTTCATAGATAGGCCTACAATATTTCATATTTAACAGGTAAAATGTTATTCGTAATTTAGATTTGAGAAACCCTTTAATGCATCCTAAAAATGTAGTTATCTATAGTAATAGTTCTAATGATGCTAGATGTCCGCATCGTAATAGTTACCATTAATTAATTAATATTATTAGTTATTATTATTAATTACTAAAATTCTAATTAATATTTTATAAATAATTATTCATTAATTAAGCAACAATTTTGTTTTGTTGAATACAGGGTTTATAGAGCTCGACATTTCAGTAAACTACGCATTGAAAATATAAACAGAAATGTCACATTTTTGAGAAAAGAACGAAAGTAAATGAGAATCATCATCATCTTCCCTTATATCCCAGTTTAACCAGTGTCGGGATACGAATAGACTTTCTTTTCCATTCGTTTAAGTTTTGAGGCAATTACTGGAGCCTAGGCGCTCACCAACCGAATGCCCTTTCTGACGTTGGTATGGATCGTTGAAATGAGAATAAGTTTGAGTTGAATAAATATGAAAAATAGCTGCAGCCATTTATTTACACTAAAAGAAATTAATGACATTTCTACGTTTAGTCGTTTACAGCAATTCTAGTAGTTATACGGCATAACCGTAGCAATAATTCGTATAAAACATTTTTAAAATATCATATCACAATAAAGACTAAGGAATATTTTTACAATATCTTCCCTGACATTGCTTTATGGCGAGGAACCGGACGCTAAATTCTTCTTGATTAATTGATTGACTGATATCCACATTTACCTGGAACAAATGTCTGCCATCAAGCCCAGTCCATAGCACAATGTAATCCGCATGCTCTGATTGTCCATAGGAACTGAATCCAAATGCCAACATGTCCTTCTTATCCACATTAGCTTCCAAACGGAAATAGATAATCTCCGCGGGATTATTGACAGTCCAGTGTAGTCTATAGTTTCCGGAGGAGTCCAGATCCACGTGATACGTGGAATTCCGAAGTTGCCAACCACTTTTCCATAAACTGGATTCGACGTCATTCAGCTCAGAGTTTCTGTTTGATTTAGTTTTCTGATGGTTTGTTACTTTTGAGCTTTGCGCGTAATTGAGAAGATTAATCCAATTCTGATCTTCTTTACTTAGATCGTCACTGTTAGAACCAGTATTTATATCCCACGGATATTTTCCTAGACTATTTTGATTTAATTTTGAGCCAAATTGTCTAGGACTTTGGCTCGATCCTCTTCCTAAATGTGGTTTCTTCTGCAGAACTGTTCCACCCGAATAGTGTTCTTCGTTCCTCTTCAACGGAAAGCGATTTTTTTCTGCCTCGAGTACAGCTTGACGCAAGAGAACCTCCTCGACGCTAATGTCTTCCCTATCGCGCTCTTCTGACCTCTTCTCGGGTCCGTGGAGAATATTTCTATCTTCTTGAGATTTGAGATTTACATCCATCCAGTCACGCTTGTTGCTTCTCTTACTGATCAGATCGAACATGTCGTAATCGACTTTCGGATCATCCAGAAAGTCCCTATCGGCGTCCTTGAACGGGTTGGACATATCGGATTCTTGAGTTCTTCCGCGATAAATCGATGGAAAAGAGAGAGTTCTTGAGGGAGTTTTTCTATAAGCGGAAGGTTGGTGGTGTCCAGTCCGGCGTAGTTGCTCGAGGGATCTGCGCAAGTCCGAGGTGCTGCTCGTGCCTTGAAGAACAGAAATGAAACATGCGACGAAGCCGAGGAATATCAGTCTGGTGGTAATACGGGTTGAGACTGATGTCGCCATTTTGATTTGGATCTTCTTTTAAATGTTATAATTTAGAAATTGCAGGGCAAATAATTAGCTGTCAAAACGCGTAGGTTTATAGACTTGATAATGTAACTATTTGTGGTTGATATTTTTCGTCTGCGGAGTTTTTCCACTAAATCATAATACACATACTTGTATATCGATAGAGCCTATGCTCGAAAATTCGACGACTCTGACATCTTGCATTACATATACAGACGTTAACTTTTTCTAGTTTTATTGAGCACTTCAATATTTCTTCTATTGTTTTTTTAAACTTGAGTTGTTTATCAGGAAAATTATTTAAATTGCAGAAAGTTAACATATAAATTTATCTAGTAATCAATAATCATCTAATAATTGTCTAATTAATTAAACTTTTTGGTATTAAATAATTAATAACCAGCAACTAATCGATAATTACTCATTTCAGCTCTGACTATTATTGCGCGGAGATAACAACTTTTTTCTCTATTGTCCACTCAATATCACTATAGATATCGATCAAAATACTCATATTATACATGTATAGATCATATTACTCAAATTATGGATAAAATTACTCATATTATATAGAGGATATTACTCATATTATATAGATCATATTACCAGTCAACAAGTTGCTTTCTTCACAATGTTTATGTCTTTGAATACATAAATGTAATCTTAATTTTTGAAAAATAAGGTTTTGTCTTTTGTTGACATTGATTGCCTTTCTCAGCTCTTGATTAGACGACTCTTACGATAGTATCAGTGAACGGATGGTCTACAATGACAATTGGGCAGTACTCGGGTAACACGTGGAGTGCCAGGCCTAGGGATAATGAGAGATATGAGAGGCTAGGTATCTTATGACTAAGTAGATACGCAAGATTTTAAACGATATACTTCAGTGCATCAGTAATATGCCAGTGCATTTTATATGGCATTGGCGTTTATAGGCCAGTTTAAGTTCATTATCTTATCTTAACTGTTATTTAACTTTAAACAAGTTTACACTCTAATCCGAGTTCGATCTTACAAAAATATTACAAAATAATCAGCTTATATAAACTAAATAGTTTTCCCAAGCTTTAAAACAGTGGTATATAATTTACTCGATAATTAGTTTAACTTACTCTGTAGTTTCTTATTGTTTACTTCTTAGCGTATACAGTATATACTGCCTGTCCGCCCTTCTTATGTAAGATTAGTTTTGCGCCGAGAATCTCTTAGTTACAGTTTACTGAACTCTGGTACAAATTTCGCAGAAAACAATTAAATTTATCTAATCCGGTGAGTGGCGGCCTTGTTACAACAATCTGGATCCCAACAAGTCAACGATATAATTTACTAAAACGACGTTAGTTGTAGATAGAAGTATACTATATTATTCCTAGTACTGCCACTAATAATAATTATTAACATAACACAATGTTAAGTTGTTCAGTGGTCCACTTAAATTCTTTCGTCGAAAAACTCTAGTAACTCTAATAACTATAATAACTCTAATAACTATAATAACTATAATAACTATAATAACCCTAATAACTCTAATAGCCATAATAACTCTAATAACCCTAATAACTCTAATAACCCTAATAACTCTAATAGCCATAATAACTCTAATAGCCATAATAACTCTAATAGCCATAATAACTCTAATAAACCTAATAACTCTAATAGCCATAATAACTCTAATAACCCTAATAACTCTAACTCTAATAGCCATAATAACTCTAATAGCCATAATAACTCTAATAGCCATAATAACTCTAATAGCCATAATAACTCTAATAGCCATAATAACTCTAATAGCCATAATAACTCTAATAGCCATAATAACTCTAATAGCCATAATAACTCTAATAGCCATAATAACTCTAATAGCCATAATAACTCTAATAGCCCTTCACCTGTATCCAAACAAACGCTACTACTTTGCGTATTATTCGGAGCGATTGGTGCAGAAACAGAAGCGAGTAGATGAATTTTTGCATGATATGAATTTACTGAACTAAATAGAAGCAGTTGCTAAAATTTCAAACCTGAAATGGTTTTACCACTCATGGTTACTAGGCGTCGTTTTTCGTTATAGGCCGATATAAATTATCCCGTGTAAATGAGAAATGTGCCAATGTCTCTCAATATGGTTACTATTTATTGTTAATATAATTACGAAGGTGCTCATTAGAAACTGTTATTTGTGGTTGATTGGAATAGCTCGGAAAATCAAAAATCTTAAATTTGACATTAAAAATCTACATAGGTTTGAGCAAATGATACTTGTGTGTAGCGAAATTACCCATTGGCTATACATGGTACACGTTAAGAATCATTTTATGCCAGAATTAAATAAGGCACATAAATTAACAATAGAAAATATAGTAAATTACCTCCATCAGAAATTCTCAATTAAAATTAGTTAAACTTTAATTATATTTAAATTTGACGTATAATTAATTTAATTTATAACCTAAACGAATCTGCAGAAGCCAACTATAGTGGTATAGTCGATTAGGGTTGTAACTGCTGATCAGTAGATGCGGGTTCAAGTCATCAGTTCATCGGTATGAGATTTTCGTCTAACCAGCTCTGATTGTTTTATCAACTACAATCAGCATTCAGCAATGGAGAGTCTGGGTGATTAGAAAGCATGGATGATATTACCTCTCTCTCTCTCTCTTTCTCTCTCTTTCTCTCTCTCTCTCTCTTCTCTCTCTCTCTTTCTCTTTCTCTCCATGTCTCTCTCTCTCTCTTCTCTCTCCTCTTTCTCTCCCTCTCTCTCTCTCTTCTCTCTCTCTCCTCTTTCTCTTTCTCTCCATCTCTCTCTCTCTCTTCTCTCTCTCTCTCTCTCTCTCTCTCTCTCTCTCTGTCTCTCTCTCTCTTACGACGACTATGTTCTTCTCTGTATTTCACTAAAAGGCGAACGAGATACATTCATTCTATCGGTTGGTCTGTAGAAATTGAACTTATTGGCACAACGTGCATCTCTTACTTTAGGTACTAATAGGCTAAAGTGAAGTTTAATGTCGTCAATTTCCAGCTCGATAGCATGTCAGCGACGGGGAAATACTGCAATTGAACCTACTGATCCGCTTTCGAACAGCTACCTAACAAGCTTACGGCGCAGGGCATTAATTATTAGGCTAATTAAATTTTAATCGCATAATAATTATTTCAGACTAATGTTCAATTAAAGACAAGATCCTTCCTCTGTTAAACCACTGTAAGCTACAGTTACGGTTAGATTCCTCACACTGTGTTCAATATATTATGGAAAATATTGGGAGATAAAATTTAGTAAAAAAGAAATATGGTAAGAGAATATTTTTTATGGAAACTATCAATGTCTTAAAAACTGATCAACTTGGAACGAAAGGTCGTAAAACCTCTCTTTGATCCTCTATTAGCGGCCTCTCGATTATGACATCGTGGTTTGGTGTGGAGCAGCAATTATACTCTTACAGGCAGTGATGGGCATACGCTATCTCTCGTGTTAATAACTTTTGCCCATTCCTGTAGGTATCAGTATCATCTAATTGATTTTGGTTGTGAAAATACAGTTTTAATTTGGTTAAATCAATCTAATGGTACTTGGCTAAGACTATAATTGAGACCAACACGCAAAACTCCATTTCGCTCTTTGAATGCCTTGTTTGTGTATGTCAGTATATATTTTGAGTGTATTGATTATCATTATCTAGCCCATAGCTTGGGAAAAATATGTCTTATATTATTAAGCATATTAGTTACAACATTTAGTTAATCTCGTTTTTTACTTGATTACTTTATCTTCCTTTGAGTCATTGATTAAATTAACATCTCTAACTTTGATTAAAGCTAACCTTGTAAAAGTGAACTTCTGCAATTTAGTTATTCCCATAAACTTAAATTAAAAACGTATAACTCATCGAATTGGAGCCCATCACTCACTGAGTCAAAGCAAGATTTTATTGACGAATGACGCAGGTCCCATTCTCACTATAAGCAGTAATATAAGTGAAGCCAATCTTTACATAATTAATCCAAAAGAGGAAAGATCACGAAATAAATTTCACCTGATCTGACAAGCATTTCGACTTGAACAGAATAGACGGCAATGGATTCTCAACCAATGACGTCATCAAGCAGCAGGATCAAGTGCGGACGGCTAAACAATGGCGATGAATTATTTGCCTAATTCATCGGCGGCGATATTAATAAGAGCTAGCTGACATCCTATAAAACGACCATTAGCCTCCGGCCTTACATCCCGATATAACACCGGATATATGCGTCCGTTCCGCTCATAGGATCTCTGCTAGACAGCCTTTTTTCCATCACTCTTTTCCATCCAGTGTCCATGAGTTGCGACCTGCGCCTAAACCTCCTTTTCTTTAATTCCCTTTACTCTGGACTGATTCTCCGGATTTTGGAATTTGCACCGCTTTTGAACCTCCTTTTTGCTCGCCGGCCTGATTTTGTCTCAATAGTGCTCGCTGTTGTTATTGATGAAATCATTATTTCACTCGGTGAAATAAGATTTCATCAGTTCGAATTCTATCCCAGCTCAGCCGAGCCGTCTCTGATAGAATCCCTTGCGATTCGGAAACAGACGTTAAATTTAACTTTGCAGCTTTATTGATGTTTACAAAATATACGTTTGTCAGACGGATATAGGGTCAACTCTCAATTCGACCGTATTAATTGTTTTATGGAAGCAGGCGTTAAATAAACCAAGCTAGTTAAAGCTGCATACATACACTTTATATTCCTAGAAAATGAAACTCAAGTTTACAAAACGAGATCAGCGAGATTTTCTTTAATATTTCTCAGGTGTGTTTACATGTAGTTTAAACCTCACAAGTTCAAATTCGAATTCAATTTCTAAAATGTTCAAACTAGAGACTAGGACTATACAGTAGAACATGTCGCAGTAAATGAGACTCTGAATCGGCCCCAAATTGTCAAAAGCATATAAAGACTACATAATATTACAAACTAACGATTTCACCATTTAGAAAGGATTAAGCATTCCAGGGGATTAAGGATTAAGCATTCCAAGGGGATTAATGATTAAGCATTCCATGGGATTAAGGATTAAGCATTCCAAGGAGATTAAGGATTAAGCATTCGAAGGGGATTAAGGATTAAGCATTCGAAGGGGATTAAGGATTAAGCATTCCAAGGGGATTAAGGATTAAGCATTCCAAGGGGATTAAGGATTAAGCATTCCTAGGGAATTAAGCATTCCAAGGAGATTAAGGATTAAGCATTCGAAGGGGATTAAGGATTAAGCATTCGAAGGGGATTAAGGATTAAGCATTCCAAGGGGATTAAGGATTAAGCATTCCAAGGGGATTAAGGATTAAGCATTCCTAGGGAATTAAGCATTCCAAGGAGATTAAGGATTAAGCATTCGAAGGGGATTAAGGATTAAGCATTCGAAGGGGATTAAGGATTAAGCATTCCAAGGGGATTAAGGATTAAGCATTCCAAGGGGATTAAGGATTAAGCATTCCTAGGGAATTAAGCATTCCAAGGGGATTAAGGATTAAGCATTCCAATGGGGGCGATTCCAAACCAATCGATATAGCTCCAGTGACAAAAATGTCATAAATTTTACGGCGATATTTTATATGCTTCAATCTTCATAGCTAAGACTGAATTATATGTTGCAGCGAAGTTTTATATTAACAATATTCTGCAAAAGTCATCCATATTATTTGCTATCAATTCGTCAACCTTAAATGGTACCAGGACTCTCTCGAAGAATTTAATAGATTTTACTCTTCTAATGAAACAACATAAAGCCCAAAACTGTCTGCCAGGCTAACCAATTAGCTACAGTTAGGCGAATGCAGACGTAACACTAATGGTCTTGGCTTTAGATATACCTTTAGTTATAACTTAATAAGAAATATCATTTGAAAATTCTTTAAAAGTCAAGTAAAAAATACTGATTCAGAGTCTTCAACATCTATAAATATATACAAACCTTTTAGCACTGCAGAATTAGTATGAAAAGAATTACTTAAAATTAATACTGAATTTAAAACAACACAGTAAATATTTATATTAGGCTTAAAGGCACAAAAATAAGACAATAGCAAAATCACTGTAACAGCACTCACTGTGAGATAGTTAGGCACAAATACGTAAATAAAATACTCAAATATTGTGAAATTTGCACCAACTCAAATTAAAACAAAGATTATCTCTCTCTCTTCAGTGCACTGCCAAGTGGCAGGTTCAAGGTACATATTCATACTCAAAGTCTGCTTTCTCGCTCCATAAGAGCACTCCTTAGATCAACAAGTTAATCCCTTCACAAGTCTATGCCTTATCCATACCTTATGTAGCCTATAGCTTGGGAAAAATATGGCTTCCGAGGTGGTTTCCCGTTGCCTTCGTCAGTTAGGTGAATTAATTACCATTTAATCCTGGGGGAAAATATTTCATGGTGAGGTGGATCACCTCTTGGCATCCTCAGCTCCAGCCTTTAGTCACCTCTTACGCACACGCGGCAGATTGTTTGCGGTTGCCCTATTCTGCAGTGGTTCAAACATACCGAGGACAACACGGGGCTAAAGAAAGATTATATCACAATTAAAATCTTTACAAAGTAACAGAAATGACTCAGAATCAACCTTCATGAAGGAGCTGCAGACATCGGCTATGATTGGCTAAAAGCCGATCTATGTAGAGAAGATATCTTTCACTCGGAACGATATCGTCGCAAAAAGTCACTTTTGCATTTTATGAACCATTTTTCGCCCGATATCTGAGCTGATTTCAGCTACTTGTGACGGGGAAGATGTCTGCTAAGACTCGGGTGATTATCTTTCGCATAAATTTAAACAAAGTTTGTCGCCTGGCGGCTGACATTCAACCGGCACAGCAGGTGGCTCCAGCCAATAGGAGAGCGGAATGTTTAGAATTCTTGGAAATATGACAAAACAGGCTCAAGATAAAGTTGAGAATAGAAAAAGCTTCATAAAATGCAAAAAGCAGATTTTTAGTTATCTCGCAGATAAAGTCAAATGGTAGAGATTGATATCGGCGAGGATTTCTTCACATATTAGACATTAGAGAGGCTATGATTTGTCATCTCCTCAGTCAGCATAGGCGCTAAGTATAAATCCTGTGCTCAACTGTCACAATTTAGTCTTCGGAATGTGAAAAAAAGCCTCCTCACTCGAAAACGATGTCAGTGACGGGAGAGCCCAGGATTTGAACCCCGCACATACTGATCCACGATTGAATATCTTACCGATATTGCCACTTGCTCCAGCCAGTGACGATGTCGTGTCAGTTAAGATCGCCAGTGGCGATGTTGACATAGATCTCCTATAAATCTAAGGCTGAGAAATGATTCTGCGAAAACTTTGAATCCAGCTGTAGAGGTTCAAATCTTGCTCCAGTCATTCACATAAAGAGCTATCCAGAGCTATAGGCCAATACATATATATTCTGCTTGTCTCTCTATCTATCGCTACTGCTATGCGGAGCGGTTCTTAATAAACATATACATTTATTTTTATAATTATATTATTATTAAACATTTGCTGAAGAAGCGTAATCGACAGTCTGACAGATTATTCGTATCTCAACAGTATGCGTCAAGCTTAGGAGTAGACGAACATTCTGCGGACCTGACTGATCTCTTTATCCAACTGTTCCTCGGTCAGGTTCAGCTTGTTCTCAAACAGTTCTCTCAAATCTCTCACGTTCTCCTCCAGAGCTCTTACAGTCGTTGTGTAGTCAGACTTCATCCTCGACATTTCGCTGTTGAGTCTCTGCTCCAATGAGGTCAGTCTGGATTCATAGTCTTCCTTCATTTCCTGCGCATCATAATATCTCGGTATATATCAGTAGAAATCTTGATAAAGTAAAAAAAGTAAACACGCATTTTAGTAAAATGATCAATTTATGTTGATATCTATCACTTTTAATACCACATGTTTAATCCGTTAGGCAATTTAGTCCATTTTTCGTATAACCAATCCAGTGAATGTCCGAACTATATTCATATTTTAAAATAGTAGAACTTTATTCATATTTAATATTAGAAGAAACCTTCCTTCTTCTCCTACTACGGAATAAATCGAACAGCTATTTAATAAACACACAGTGTAACCTGGAAGATACTTAATATGAAAGTGTCGTATCCAGTGGGTGATGATGAAATCTCGAGAAGCGCTCTCTGGTGTAACCGAAAATAAATATTCTATGAGAAGAAGACAGAATTAGCCTAAACAATAATGTCACTCCCAGAGTTTATTGCAATATATGTATATGGATGGTAGTAAGGACCTTAAAATTGGAGCGAAATGCTTCAAATCTTCACCTATTGGGGATGTGCGATGAATTAAGAGCACTCTACCTAAAGAAGCAGCGTAACCTTGTTTAGCTATTTGATACATATAGATAAGTTGGAAACAAATTAAAATCAAACAAAATTTTATGGGTAAAATATTAAAAAAATAATGAAATTCAAAAGAGTGAAGATTTTATATTAAAATATTTATATTAGTGATTGTAGCTTTATCAAAAAACGTTAGTCAATAACATAAACTTAATGTATGATCACATTAATAATGATCACATTGTTTGCACATGGATTATAGCATAATCTTGATTTTTTACAATACTACCGCAGTAGGTTGTAGACGCGTTTTCAATACAGAGTTTAATTGCATTGATTGAATAGGCCTGTGTTTGAAGATTTTTCATTATTTATCTAATTTACAACAACAACAACAACAGCAGAATTAGAGTGCTACTGTCGTCCATGATAACATTAAGCACTATGGTACCGGATTCAATCCGATGAGCAGAGTGTGGGGGTCCAAAAACGGTGCAAGCCAAAATCCGAGAGTTCAGTCCGAGGAAGGGTACTAGTGTAATGGAGGTTTACGTGTTGGTCTTATATATCAGGTTTCATAATTTTTAAATTCCTTACATTTATCAGATCTTCATGGGCTTTTCTCTCAGCTTCCTTCTGCCTATCAAACTGATCAATGGCAGCATTTGTTTCACGAATGCATTTGTCCAGTCTCTCGCTTAATTTTTCCTGCAAATATTAACAACATTAAGTTATCAAGAAATCAATATATTTTAAAGCTAGCTAGCCCATATAATCATACATAAATTACTAAAATATTTATAAAATATTTAGAATTGATCACAAATTACTCACATTTATTCATAAAACGCTGATCTTAATCAATCAGTAATACCAAATATATTTAATCAGTTGTCATAATGGTTTGTTGACCAGGCAAATAGTTTAAATAAATTGGTAGAAAGATAAATTCCCCGTGTTGTGTCCGGATTGTTTGAAGAGTATACCAACCGGTGACTGCAAGTGTGGTAGAAGGCGACTAAAGAACTAAGATCCAAACCAAATCAAAAAGAGCATTCGGTTAGTGAGCGCCTAGGCTCCAGAAATTGCTACACAATTTTCAAAAACGAATGGAAAAATATGGGATTGACTGATGATATGGTGTGGGACAGTGAGGATTGAAGAAGGTCTCTTCGTATAATCACCCTAGTTAAACTGGGATTAAAGGGAAGAGAATGATGATGGTAGAAAGATAAATGATTATAAATGATTGTAAATGATCATAAATGATTAAGTAAATTTAAATGACTATCTCTCTCTCTCTCTCTCTCTCTCTCTCTTTAGACCTCGTCCACATACATCATTTTTGGAGAAGAAAACGTTCAGGTTAGTGTTTCCAGTTGGAAGTAATAAACCAGATTAGCTACTTGTTTATTGTTTCCTTTTTCAGAAATTAGGAATAGAGAGGATATATATCGGCAGGTTACCTTTGAAAAGCAATAAGGCAATATCATTTAATTGTTTTCAACGGAGAAGCAAGCATATGGAATCAATCTTAGCAACCTGAGGGAAATTACCCTAACACCTATAGTGCACAGCTGTTAAATTTAGAAAAGCACTTACTAAAACCAATGTTTAAGATATAAAAACTCTGTCAGCAGTCGATTTAATGTTTTAAAAAACCGAAGATCAAATTCAATCAGAAAATATCAAACCAATTTATTGTCCTGATCACTTCTGATTCTATTGAAATACTGCATCATTCTAGCTTCCATTGCGTCTCTCTCTTGTCTCTCTGTTTGTCTGCTTGCCAGTATTGCTGCCTCTAGCTCTTTAATGGAGTTGCTTATTCTGCTTTCCAAAGCCGCTAACTGTCGTCCGACCGTTGATTCAATTCTTTCAATGCGAGTCAGTTGTGCTGCATTTGAATTCTCCAAGTTACTGGCCACAGCCCTTATCTAAACAGCGGCAGATTTCATTGTGAAATTAAACTGTTACACTATAAAAACGAAATTAATTTTTATTGTATAAAATGTAAGAACAGTAACAATATGCTTTAAAGTATCAGTTAGCAAAAGACATAGGTTTCGTAAATCATTGTTTCAAAGCTAAACTCGAAAATAATATTAAATTTATAACATAAAATGCGAAGGACCTGCAGTTGGGCAGGGCAATAGGGGAGAGACAGAAAGAAAACAGAGATAAAGAGCTATAATAAACTACCATGATTGGAGTGCAGCATTAAGGAAAATAAAATATTCATTTCATTCATTGCAGAGATTACATTTCAAAATATATATTAATAAAGGAAGCTCCTATAATGCAATACATCCTTTCCAAATGGGTCCTACGCTATAGGTTCACATGCATAGCCACTTACATTTGTATCAACTCCATGAAACTGTTCACTAATCTTCAAAGCTTCCTGTTGTTGGCGCTGTGCCAATGTACTGAATGATTGAGAGGCGGAGCTAATGTCAGCTGCAAGCCTGGCTATGGCAACATCACATCTAAGAACACGCCCTCTAATGTCTGTGACTCCTCCTACTTGACCTACTTCCAGCTGTCGCAGTAATCCTTGCACTTGGGCATTCTGCACATCCTTGTCTCTTAGTTGTGATTCTAAACTCTAAAATACATAATATAAGATTTTATCAGCAATTATAAAATATTTGCAATAACAAAAGATTCTTGCACTGTAAGATAGTGGGAGACAAGATCAAATGATTTAAAATATGAACTAAAATTATTTAAAGTGATGGAAATGATGACATGGCTTAGTGAGTTTAGAAAAATTTGACTTTGGAAGTTACTAAGATTGACATTAATATATCACCTAAGAAAGGTAAACAAATTAATTAAAATTAACTAAAAAATTAATTTTACAAATACATAATTCAAATGTTTGGTGAACCAAATTTTAAAAAATTTACTAATTAGTTAATTAATTTAATTATTTAATGGAATAATTTAAGTTTTGCATTCCATTCATCAACAAAAAACAGAGTCGAAACTCCGATTGTATTGTGAAAAGAAATTAAATATAGTATATACGTATAAATAAAGTAATTAAATATAGAAATAATATAGAAAATAAAATAAAATAGTAATTAAATATAGTAATTAATATAGAAATTAAATATAGTACAAGTAATTCGTGCCTGCACATCGTAGTTCAGCTTGCGCACCACGTCTGTGATGGACCGCACGTGCTCCTGCAGAAGTTCTCTCCCTCTCGCCTCATCCCTCCACGACCCGTGGTTCAAATTCAGACTGTCCACGATATCCTCGCGTATCTACAACAGACATTATAAAGAAATAGTAAAAAAGTAAACAAACATTATAGTGAAATGATCAACTAAGTTGATATCTATCACTTTTTAATATCACATGTTTAAACCGTTAGGCAGTTTAGACATATTCCCTGTAGTCAAACCAGAGAGTGTCCGAGATTTTACTCTCAGGTCAGCGCGGCTGGGATTCGAACCCACGAGGGTTTAATTCATCTCCGGATCTGTCATTTAAAACTTCATGACGTTACGTTAAATGAAACATTGAAATTTTAAGCTATTAAGGCGCTCAGCATTAAAGCAACCATAGTCGTTCTACTCATTCTATTCAGGAGATGTTTGACATCTAATCTACACAAATACACACAGAAGTATTTCTGAAAGAAGTATCAACTACTTTAAATAAAAATTACATGCAAATTCAATTAAGGCATCATCTGAATTGAAACTGAATAGAAACCTTAAAATATATTGATCTGTTAGCAGCTTACTACCGCTAAAGTTTGAAGGACTATTTTCTGGACCCATCTAGTTGGTCAGTGCTTCATGACAACAGCCGCTTGGTAATGCATAGAATAGAGCGGTACGATATGTTATAGTGGAGCATAGAACAGAGCGGTACGATATGTTATAGTAGAGCATAGAATAGAGCGGTACGGTATATCATAGTAGAGCATAGAATAGAGCGGTACGGTATATCACAGTAGAGCATAGAATACAGCGGTACGGTATATCATAGTAGATCATAGAATAGAGTGGTATGGTATATCATAGTAGAGCATAGAATACAGCGGTACGGTATATCACAGTAGAGCATAGAATACAGCGGTTCGGTATATCACAGTAGAGCATAGAATAGAGCAGTACGGTACATCAAAGTAGAACATAGAATACAGAGTTGCGGTATATCATAGTAGAGCATAGAATACAGCGGTATGGTATATCATAGTAGAGCATAGAATACAGCGGTACAGTATATGATAGTAGAGCATAGAATACAGCGGTACGGTATATCACAGTAGAGCATAGAATACAGCGGTTCGGTATATCACAGTAGAGCATAGAATAGAGCAGTACGGTACATCAAAGTAGAACATAGAATACAGAGTTGCGGTATATCATAGTAGAGCATAGAATACAGCGGTATGGTATATCATAGTAGAGCATAGAATACAGCGGTACAGTATATGATAGTAGAGCATAGAATACAGCGGTACGGTATATTATAGTAGAACATAAAATACAGCGGTACGGTATATCATAATAGAGCATAGAATACAGCGGTACGGTATATTATAGTAGAGCATAGAATACAGTGGTACGGTATATCATAGTAGAGCATAGAATACAGCGGTACGGTATATCATAATAGAGCATAGAATAGAGCGGTTTGGTATATCAAAGAAAAGCATAGAATAGAGCGAGCATAAACGAGAGAATGGATGAACGCTTCATGGAACAACTGAAAAATACTGTCAATTCAAACATAAATAAGTTCTTTTTAAAGAAAGCGACAGAAAATACAGATAGCATACCTTGTAAGCTCTTTCAACCAGCGTGGCTGTGCTCCTCTCCTGCAGAGCTATCCTATCCTCCAGCTGACCGAGTCTGTCAGAGGAAAATCCATCCGCAACAAGCAGCGGCTGATTGTATCTTACAACCTGACTCTGACCAGCGTCCACATTGGACGGAGGAGCAGCTCCAGGTAATGCAGGAAGAAATGCAGGTGTTTGTCTTCGAAAAGACATCACTTATTACTTAATCTGTTCAAGACTTTATTGCAATATGAGTCGGAAGAGTTTATATAGCATATATTATATATGCATTGTTCGATTTACTTTATTCTGAAAAAGAATCAAGGCTGTTTCAGTTGAAAGAAATTTTCTATGACCTGATTGCTGGCAAGAAACAATGTGAGAATGATATGAAAATGATGAACATTATACGTTGTACTGTATTTTTTGCAAAAACACGAAGATCTCGCTAATCCTTAAGTGCAAATTTTAGAATGAAATGGAAATTATATAAGGAAGGAATGATTTCATAATATCAATAAAATATCGAAACGCAGGCATGGATTTATGCACCATAAAATAATTATTCAAATTGTTATTTAATACTTTTAATCAACGATTTATTTCCGAGTCGACAACTCTAGATACATAATGAATTATCTATTTAGGATATTTATTGTTGTCTTTAGAAAGGCAAATAAAATTAATATAAAATTGTTAATTGATTAATGTTGATTGCTTAATTTTTACCGATTCATTGTTAATTGCTTAATTTTTATTGATTAGTTGTTAATAGAGTTAATGGAAATGTCATGTTTAGGAGTCAAGTGAATACAAATTTAATTGTTGACAAAATCAATTAAATTTGCTGTTGCGCCTAAACCACCTTTTCTTTAACTCCCTTTACTTTGGACTGAATTTCGGGATTTTGGAATTTGCACCGTTTTTGGACCTTCTTTTTTTGCTCGCCGGCTTGATTTTGTCTCAATAGTGCTCGATGTTGTCATTGATGACTGT
This sequence comes from Enchytraeus crypticus, assembly GCA_905160935.1. Classification (NCBI taxonomy): domain Eukaryota; kingdom Metazoa; phylum Annelida; class Clitellata; order Enchytraeida; family Enchytraeidae; genus Enchytraeus; species Enchytraeus crypticus. Next base: position 1,293,132 of record CAJHZI010000452.1, on the reverse strand, counting down.
AGCACTCTAATTGTTGTTATTATTATTATTAAAATCAAAATTAATATTTGGAGAAATTATGTTTATTTACCTTTTATTACCATAGCAACAGATTTCCGCCAGACTCAAATTCATCTTTAATTTTTCCTTCTAATTTTGAGTGCCGGACTTTGATATCATTATTAAATATATTTCAATGTCAACTAAATTAAATAACGGCTAATCAGGATAGAAAAGGCACGTACGTACTAGCCGTTTTATTTATTAGGCCTATATCGGTTACGTTGCTAACTTGGTCAATACCATTCAAATCTGATCTATATGATACATAATTATACGTGATCTAATTACTACTACTAATAATAATAATAACTCTCTTTAGCTCTCAAGCCTGGCCACTGCGAGGGGTGACTTCGCAGTGAGGCGATCCAAGTGGATGTTCATGGGATAGCCTATAGCCTATCAGATAAAGAATTTTGATTCCAAGCCTCTAAGTTGTTACGTATAACTGCTTAAGGTTGTAGCAAGCTATTGCAACATAAATTAATTATTTCGTGAAACTAATGATACATCTTGAAATAGAACGTAACGTTTGATATGAGACATTAATTTTAATAAAGAAAAGATATTTCGAAAATTAAGTTTCAGTTAGTGAAAATGTGAAACAATTAATACTTGACTGATATTACAATTTAAGATGAATTACATGCAAGATTAGCTTTTGACTTTATGGCAATTATGTCGGTCTATAGGACGTGCAATTATTTTTCCCTAATTATTATGATAACAATAATTATAATTATTATTATTATGTAATTCTTTAATTGCCTCATGCAACGTGACTCTAAGAAACTAACGAGCATGAAAATTTGAGACCATCTTAATGGTTTGAATGACCTGGTCAGAAACGGTATGTTTCTCTAAGACCAGAATAGAATAATATATAGAATAGAATAATATATAGAATAGAATAATATATAGAATAGAATAATATATAGAATAGTATAATATATAGAATAGAATAATATATAGAATAGAATAATATATAGAATAATATATAGAAACGATATGTTTCTATAAGACCAGGTGTATGTTTGTTTGCATGTTTGGTGAAATTGTACCTGAAATTGCACAATTTCAGGTACAATTTCTCCAAACATGCTTAAGCAGCCTTCATATATACATTCAGTTACCAGCGAGATTATTTCTCATTGTACGGGCAAGCTCTTTAAAGTCAAATGAGTGAGACAAGAGTAAATAAAGTTTGTTTGTACAATTATGTATTGTTTAAATGGTCCAATGAATTAAACAACCAGCAAAATGATAGATACTAAGATGGATAGATACTAAGATGGATAGATACTAAGATGGATAGATACTAAGATGGATCATAATTTCATATACAAAGTCTATTTAATCATTATATACACAAAAAGCTACTTTTTTAAAAGTCATAAAAATACGATACTATTTCAGGAAGGCTACACATCATTGTTTCAAATCTTCTTTCACCATTTTAAAATATTAACGAGGTCACAAGCTACACCGCTCATATCACACACATATAAGCTTACACATCTTTATGCATGACTACATACTTAGAATCAAATTAATTATACAAAATGTACCAAACATATACATATTAGCATCGGAATCGTTTATAAAAAACGAGAAACTAGTATACACTATTTTAATAAATGAGCCATTGCTGACCGCAGTGCGTTAGGTCAATGCTCAGTAGATCTACCAGCACGATAATGTTATAAATCGTTGAGTTGTAATAGGCAACAATGGAGAGGCTGATGAAGGCAATGGGAAACCATCTCATAAGTCATATTTTTCAACGATAAGGTTATCTTAAGTTGTTACGCATAGCTATAGATGTGATCAATATGTCTTGTTTGAAAGGGCTCTCAAAGTAGAGAGTGCATATTAATATTTTATGTAAATGTTTAATATATAATATATATATATACATGTATATGTATATATATATATATATATATATATATATATAAAAATGTATACATATTTTATTTAATAATATTTTATATAATGATCAAAATAATTTTGTGGAAAAGCTATTTGTATGAAAAATAGCGAAAGAGAAATATAAGAAATAAAAGAGAGTTCAAAAGAAATATCAGAACGTTCTATACCCTTCGTCAGAAGAGAATTGCATATTTAAACACTCGACAATTAGTCGTACATAATCAATCTTAAACACAGTTTCTTGAAAAAATTAAATTTAGATGAGTTTTATTCGCCATTGACATTGTCGATATTAATTGATATTGATATATTTAACCCCTCACAACAATATCACCTTTTATCATCAGTCGACATTTCCAGCACAGCTTTCAACCGTCATATCCTCACCCAACAACAAGTTGTGTAGTACAACTCGGATAAATTTCATAGAATGCAGCTTACCTGTCTTCCTATGAAAAAAACCTGAGTTTATTTTTAATGATAGCTCTATGTTAGGCTACAAATTAAAACATCATAAAATGTAAACCATCAAATTAATATGCACGTCCATCATCGTCACATTATTACAGTCATTGAGTCAAATCGCACATAAAATCACATTCAAAGCAGCCATGTCTGAAAGCCTGCGAGTAGAACTGCTACAGAGAGGAAAACAACGGCAGATATTGGTTTGCTGAATACTAGTTTTTCTGCCCCGGACCCGGTGACACAGTCCAGACTCTTGTGGCGCTCCATGGCTCTTATGAAAGTGGGTCCAAGGTAGATTGTGTAGAACTGATCCTGAGGCTGAATCTCCACCAGCCTAACTGTGGCATCCTGAAAGATGAGATCCTTGTGGTTGAGGAACGAGTCAAACATGGGGAAATCAGCGTTCCTGTAAATAGAAACAGATAAAGCACTAAGAGAGCGAGAGAGAGAAAGAGTGGGAGAGATAGAGAGAGAAAAAGAGTGAGAGAGAGATAGAGAAAAAGAGAGAGAGAGCGAGAGATAGAGAAGAAGTGAGAGAGAAAAAGTGAGAAAGAGAGAGAGAGAGCGAGAAACAATATCATTTATTTGTAACTAAATCGAATTATATACGATGCGCATACAACGAGACAGAAAACAAATAAAATTACCGTTAAAAAGAGCACAAATAAGCTCTATCTTGCTGACTACCAGAAACATGGAAACACAGTAATTAGCAAAAATTAGACATAAGAAACACATTAATGATGAAATTAAAAAACTGCTCTATGAGAACTTCCATAGGCAGTTGAAGATCTATCTTTTCCATCTCTATGTTCCATCCAGTGACCATGAGTTTCTACCATGCTCAAAAACCTCCTTTTCTTTAATTTTCTTTGTCTTTGTACTGACTCTTTGTATTTTGGAATTTGCACCGTTCTAGTCCTTCTTTTTGTTCACCGGCCTGGATTTGTTTCAATAGTGCTAGATGTTGTCATCGATGACAGTAGCCCTCTAATTGTTGTAATTATCATAAATAATAAAGGTTTAACGTATGTTTCCTCATACAAGGATTATGTCAGGGACGTCAAGAAAAAGAATAATAAGAAAAAGAACTTACGTATCGGCGTCGAAGAACTGCTGAGCAAAGTTCAGCATAGTCCAGAATATCTTCCTGTCATCTTGCGTCTTGAAGCCTGTAGCACAAAACACCAATTTTACTGTGTATTAACTTAGTTATAAATCTATTTAACAAAATAAACATAATTGCAATATAAGTACATAGTAAACTTACGGATAAACATTATATAATTTGTTTCTCTGTCTTTCTTTTTTTTTCTCTCTCTCTCTAGTGTTCTGCCAAGTGGTAGATTCATGGTACATATTTAAACTCAGACTGTGCTTTCGTTCTACATATAGAGCACTGCATAGATCAACAAATTAAGCATTTCAAAAAGGACCATGCCTTATCCGTATTTTATGTAGCGTAGAGCTTGGGGAAAACTATGGATACTGAGGTGGTTTCCAATTGACTTCCTCAGTTTTGGCTTTGTCGCCTCTTCCAACACGTTCAGTTAACGATTGCTCTATTCTTCAGTGGTCCGGGCACAACACTTGTCATAAACATAATAACAAATATAAAATATGCATTAAGTAATAGCCAGTGGTTAAGTGGGAATTGAGAGCTAAGGGAAAGGTCAGAATTTTTCGGAGCCACCTGTACTGTATTTACAAATCTCCTAGTGTCTAATATCGGCGTCTAGCAGGGGAACGCACTTCTGAAAAATAAGAGCTATGAGAACTGAGTTTCCATACGTTCCCCCACCCCCACTTTAACCACAGGTAGTAACTATGCTAAAGACCGATTATCTCGGACCTCCTCATCCTCATGCAACAGGCATTACATTTATAAAATATATTTTACACACAAAATTTGAATCATTTGTTGAATGTGAATTTGTTAGATTAATTATCGTAAACCTGACTTTAATGGTATGGCATATTATGGCATATTATTTCCCTCACATTCGATTCCGATATTGAGAGAAATAAAGTTTAAGAGAAATAAATAAATAATTTTGATATTAAGAGAAATAAAGGTAGGATCAGAACGTTATGATTTTACTAAGCAATTGCTTTGTAACATACATGTCGAGTTGAGCATTTCAAATGCAATATATAATTGCAATTGATAACTAAAACTGCTGTTACTTAACGAAAAACTAAGTACTGAAAATCTATGCACTTTTTTGTTGTTTTTTGCATAAAGTTTTTCTTGACAATGTACTGAAACTGGCTTTTAACTATTCGCTATTTCAGAGTAATTGCGAGTGTAAATTACTAAATCGATCATACTAACAGGAGAAACATAAATTCCCAAGATTTAATAAACCACCGGTGAAATGCTTTAACCATGACTGTATTAAAAAACGACGATAGCCGACTCTTCAATAGCATTTTATAGCAAGAATTTATTAGAGTCAAGTTTGCATTCAAAAACGTAGCATCCATAATAATAATAAGTCTGGAGATGAACGCTCTGACACAGCCTCTCGGTAGAGCTCAGTCTGCTCCCACGAGATCTAATCAGCAGCAGTTTGGTCCGCCACTGCTACATCAACAGCAGCCTGGTGCTGCGGGAATGAGGCAGGAGTGCATCAGTCAGCTGATTGGCGGGGAGCAATTTTCTATGATATTGGAGTTGGAGATGAGCGAGATGGGAGGGGAATCTGAGCGCATTTCTACCTCCCCGGACGTGACATACCTGGAGCTAAGGAAGCCTCCTAACTTCGAGTACCGCTCAGGGCAGTGGGTGCGCCTAGTCTGTCTGGCTCACAGCGGCAGTGAGTACCACCCCCTCACCCTAACCTCGGCGCCCCACGAGAACCACCTCAGCAAACATGTCATGGCCGTGGGTCCCTGGACGAAAAATATTCGAAAGCTTTACGACCCCCGTCAGCTGTTCAAGAAACCCCTGCCCAAGGTGTATCTGGACGGTCCCTATGGATTAGGACATCAGGACTTGAGTAAATACGAGGTGTCCATATTGATTGGTGGAGGCATTGGAGTCATTCCATTCGCTTCTATCCTCAAGGATATTGCTCACAGGTTGGAGAGAGGCAATCGGGACATGATGTGTAAAAAGGTCTATTTCATCTGGGTGACTCGCACCCAGCGCCACTTCGAGTGGATGACAGACATCATCAGAGAGGTGGAGCAGAAAGATCATTCCAACATTGTGGTGGTTAACACCTTCATCACACAGTTCAAGGGAAAGCTTGACTTCGCACCACTATGCTGTACATATGTGAGCGCCACTTCCAGAAGATCTCAGACAGGAGTCTGTTCAATGGTTTGAGGTCCACCACTCACTTTGGTCGACCTGATTTCCCGGAAGTCCTGAAAGTCGTCATGAAGGAGCATCCATCGACTAATGTATTCGGGGTGTTCAGCTGTGGACCACCTCCCCTCACTCGCAGCGTTGAGCAGGCTTGCTCCAGGGACAACGCCTACACCAGCGATGTGCTCTTCGTTTATCATCACGAAAACTTTTAATCATCATTTAAGATATTATAGTATGATATTAATAATAATAATAGTATTAATAGTATTAATGAGTACTAATAGTAGTAAGTTAAAAAGAATTAATATTACCAAATATTGACTAATAATTAATAACTACTACTACTAATAATAATAAAAATAAAATAATAATAAAAATAAAATAATAATAATAATAATAATAATAATAATAATAATAAGCACATTTATAAAGCACCGCTCTATGATAAATGCCACAGTAGCGCTGAATGGACAGTGAAGGTCAAGTAGCCTGGTGGTATAATACATTAATACCACAATCGGTGTAGCTACTATACCTGCGGTCATAATGGCGTTAGATGGCAGTGATCCAAGATTACACCGAGCCCACTCGTCAATATCGGCACGTGTCCCATCGTTGCACAACAGCTCATAATCATCAGATCTTCTGTTACGTGACCAATCAGCGAGGTTCCTTCCATCCGTGTTCTCTCTCACAGTCGTGTGTCGTATGAACGCTATGTCACCTCCGTCTGTTAGGTACAGCAATAATAAAATAAACACACGTTATAGTGAAATTATCAACTATGTTGATATCTATCAGTTTATAGTACCATATGTTTAAACAGTTAGGCAATTTGGACCATTTTCCGTGTAACCAGTCCAGTGAGTGTCCGAGATTTTACTCTCAGATTAGCGCGGGTGGGATTCGAATCCACGAGAGATTAATTCACCTCCGGATCTGTCATTTAAAACTTCATGGCGTTATCCCTACGCTAACACATTCATATTAATAATATTTAGACAATAGTCTTACTAGATACTTTTTTCAATTATTTTGTCAAGTTCGAGTAATTTTGTTATTATTTCTATGACTGACTGGTGGTCAACTAGATAGATACTGTGTATTCTCCTCTTTGACGATCTAGTATGCGTGGTATGGTACATATTGAGTATTATTGAAAATAAACATCTTTTCTCTCAGCATGTGAGTGCATGGAATTGTGCATCATTTTCGTCATCATCATCTAATCATCATCATCATCCCTTCAAGAAATTGTTCAATAGCAACTAAATTGAATTATTTTAAATAGCAAGTAATTTTAATAACAAATAATTGTAGTAAAACATAACAGTAGTAATAAGAAGAACTAACTACCTAATATCCGTAAAGGTTAAATCGCGCACGCATTTAACAATGCAAAAGGATAGTAAACTTGGATACTTGCACTTGCTACTATGTTCGCTCTTTACACTAAAACTTTTGCCTAATGTGGCTCACTCATCTAAATTTTGATCCAAAGCACACAATATTGTCAAAAATCTATAGTTACATGCATTAAAGAACATGTCTAATGCTGCTTACTTTCATTATTTTAAATTGTCTTCATTCAGTATTAGATGTTTCAGCCTTCATTCTTCAAGCATAGCACTGCATGCCAATGATATTTTCTTACAAAAGCAATCCTAATACATAAAACTCCAGAATTTCTCTGATTTCTTTTTATCAACAACAACATCAACAACAATAGCAACAACAACAACATCAACAACAACAGGAATAAAATTATAGTAGCATTAAACTGCAGCATGTAACCATATAACACAACTACACTAGATGGTATTAAAGTAGGGTAAATGTAGTGTAGCAACAGGAATCTTACGTTCAGTGAGACATCTAAATGCTCCACTGGCGCCGTAGTAAAGCTCTTCATCGTTGCGCTGACACCTGTCGGGTCCTCCCGTACCACAAGCCTCGCACAGGTTGACTGGATTAGAACCCAGAGCGTTGTAGTAGTCGTGCAGTATGCCCGGCACACAGCTCTTTGTGAAGTATTGAGCTGCGATATACAGTTATAACATAGAGTGCTACCGTCATCCATGTTGTACTCTTCGTGAAGTATTGAGCTACGATATACAGTTACAACACAGAGTGCTACCGTCATCCATGTTGCACTCTTTGTGCACTATTGAGATTGAGTTACTATATACACTTAAAACACAGTTAGAGCTCTACCGTCATCCATGCTGCACTCTTTGTGCAGTATCGAGTTACTATATACACTTAAAACACAGTCAGAGCTCTACCGTCATCCATGTTGTACTCCTGGTACACAGCTCTTAGTGAAGTAATGAGCTACGATATACAGTTACAATACAGGGCGCTACTGTCATCCATGTTGTAGAATCTCTTCGTGAAGAATTGATATGTAGCAAATTTTAGTATCAATTTTGTAGTCATACAATATAGCACTAACAGCAATAAATTTATTATTAATGCTTCCTTTGCGATATTAGTTTTATGCGATATTAAATAATTGATTAAATCTTTTTGTCATGCTGTTTATATGTTATGCTTAATTCATTCCATTCAGCATTACTGAAGTTATATGTAGCCCAGCAAGAATGCAACAGCAATTGTCTGACTGAATTAGAAAGAACAACTCACAGACAGCCAGATTAGCATTGCAGCCTATCACGTTGATCTGACCGGTTTCAATCAACTTATCAACCGGAATAATCCAGCCAGCAGCAGACATTATGGCGGAATGGCAGGATCGCCTGTCTGTAAACACAAAAATATAGTTAGGCATATACTGAAGAATGCTGAAACAGTTAAATCAGATTTATTTCAGATTCTTCACAACTTTGCTGTGCACAGCTTTGATGTAACCTAAAGCTAGAGTGAATATCAATCAAGTGACGTCTAGACGATGGTTGGATGTGTGCGAAATACGCTAATATGAAAGGAAAATATGGCTTCCATGGTGGCTTCCCATTACCTTCCTCAGCTTCTGAATAGTAGGATACTAGTAGCCTTATAGGATACTAGTATCTTATAGGATACTAGTATCTTATAGGATACTAGTATCTTATAGGATACTAGTATCTTATAGGATACTAGTATCTTATAGGATACTAGTATCTTATAGGATACTAGTATCTTATAGGATACTAGTATCTTATAGGATACTAGTATCTTATAGGATACTAGTATCTTATAGGATACTAGTATCTTATAGGATACTAGTATCTTATAGGATACTAGTATCTTATAGGATACTAGTATCTTATAGGATACTAGTATCTTATAGGATACTAGTATCTTATAGGATACTAGTATCTTATAGGATACTAGTATCTTATAGGATACTAGTATCTTACTAGGATACTAGTATCTTATAGGATACTAGTATATAGATACTAGTATCTTATAGGATACTAGTATCTTATAGGATACTAGTATCTTATAGGATACTAGTATCTTATAGGATACTAGTATCTTATAGGATACTAGTATCTTATAGGATACTAGTATCTTATAGGATACTAGTATCTTATAGGATACTAGTATCTTATAGGATACTAGTATCTTATAGGATACTAGTATCTTATAGGATACTAGTATCTTATAGGATACTAGTATCTTATAGGATACTAGTAACCTTATAGGATGCTAGTATGTTATAGGATACTAGTATCCTATAAGATACTAGTATCTTATAGGATACTAGTAGCTTATAGGATACTAGTAGCCTTATAGGATACTAGTATCTTATAGGATACTAGTAGCTTATAGGATACTAGTATCTTATAGGATACTAGTAGCTTACAGTTAATTAACTGTGCAATTATCTAAACACAAAACGGGACACTTACTATACATGTTAATTAATTTTTGCTGTTATTACTTAGAACATATAAGTTATAAGATTAGAAAAAAATTCTGACTTCACTCTAACTCACCATCACAATGGACTACAAATTAATATTTACAAAATAAATATAAGCTACATAATAACAATCTCAATTACAAAATTCTAGGAATAATTGTTGACAAATAATAATAATAATAATAGCAATTAGAGTGCTACTGTCATAAATGACAACATCGAGCACTATTGAGACAAAATCAAGCCGGCGAGCAAAAAGATGGTCCAAAACAGTGCAAATTCCAAAATCCAGATAATCAGTCCAAAGTACAGAGTATTAAAGAAAAGGAGGTTTAGGCGCAGGTCGCTGCTCATGGACACTGGATGGAAAAGAGATATGGAAAAGATAGGTCTTCAACTGCCTATGGAACTGATCATAGGAAAGCAAAGGCCGATGTGCTTCAAAGAAGATTTCCGAAGATTAGATGGAAGAGAACTCCAGATCTGCGGTGCAGCATGCTGGAAAGAACGATTAGATAGCTTAGAGCGAGAAGGTAAGCTAAGTCTCACAAGAGTAATTAATTTACAAGACCGAGTAACAGCAGGCTGCATCACTTTAATCAAGTGAGACATACAAGGTTGTCCAGGGATGGTGATAGACTTATAGGTTAACGAAGCTGTTTTGTAAATGATTCGCTCTTTAATCTTTAGCCAGTGCAAAGACTTTAAAATGGGCGTAACATGTGAGTACTTGGAACTACAAAAAATTGCTCGCGTAAGAGAATTCTGAACAAACTGCAATCGATCAATCTCACAGCCAGGGAGATTCAAAAACAGGGAATTGCAGTAGTCCAATTTCGATTGCACAATATCAGCACCAATTGTAATAGCTGTCTCACGTGACAAATATGGACGTATACGACGAAGATCTAGGATATGAAAGAAACATGCTTGTGAAGTTTTAGTTATGTGTTCATGGAAGATTAAATTATATTATTTAATGTACATATATCACTTAGATATATCACTTAAAAGTTTACACTACAGCAAGAACTATGACTAAAATATTAAAAAGGCTAGACAATATTTGTTTTGAATTAGCTACGCATGTGGACCTACACAGTGGTTAAGTGGGAATTGAGAGCTAGGGGAACGGTCAGAATTTTTCGGGCCCCTGCAATGTATTTATAGGTCTCTTAGTATCCAATATGGGTCCCTATCGGGGGAACGCACCTCGGAAAAATTGTGTTCCCCCACTTTAACCACTGGGCCTACATACACTCAGTATTTGACAACACAACATTTAATAACTAGGAAATAAACATCAAAGAGTACTCTTCATGTTGAATAGAGTGAGATAGGAGTCTGCTCTTCTGGCCACTGCCACGGCATAGTACTGGTCATAAATGCCTTGATCATCAGTCATTCCATAGTCTTCAGAGGCTATAGGCACCAGTCCGTAATCCCTGCAAACCAAATCATGCTCAGTTTACAGATATAATTTCTATGCAATTTTCATAATGCTCTATCACTAAAGTAGTTGTCATATTGCAGCTCTACATGACATTTAAAGAAAAGCTAGTTTCAATAGACTATAGCTACAGCTGCTAGTTATGATATTACCGAACAGAGCTATGGCTCTTTTATGATAGCCTCGTTTGTATTGTTATTTGTTTATCTAACTACATGCACGTTCCTATCGTTTGTATAATCTGACTGTGATGAAGAAATAAATGATACTCATCATCATCTTCCCTTAAATCCCAGTTTAACCAGGGTCGGGATACGAATAGACATTCTCCAGTCCTACCTGTCCCACACCATATCATCAGTCAATCCCCTATTTTTCATGTCCTTCTTAATTACCGCAAGTCAATTGTGGTCTACCTCTCTCTAGCTTAACATCCAGTTAAATAAATAAATACTAAACGAATACTGAACAAATAAATGATACTAAACGAAAAAAATAAAAAATAAAAAATGGACGTACTTTCCGGCAGTGTACACATCTGCTGCATCCAGTGTTATCAGATCGGCGTCGCCTATCCTGATCTTTTGCATGCAGTCCAGAACACTGTCTCCCATGATACAGTTCAAGTCCGGCTTGAGGTTCTTAGCGGCGAATGCCATGATCATGTTCTCACATTTCTTCATCTCATAGGGGCTGATGACGCACCAGCGGGCCTGCTTGATTGGGCAAGAGTTCAGCACGATGAGTCGCCTTCGTAAATCCTCTCCTGCAGAATATGTTAAGCTATTAATCAGCTACGAATCAACAGTAATCAATTAATCAATAAGAATTTTACGTCCGGTTCCTGGCCATAAGGTAATGTCAGTAAATCAGATATCATTTAGATGCACAGTACTGATCGATAATTTTCCATGAAAATATCGCACAATTTAACTACGAAATTTTAAGAAGACAACTTCATTGATTAAATGAAAAAGCATTTTTTCAACAGAGCAAACTGAAAAAGCAAAATATCAAAAGCTATTATTTAATAACTTTATTCATATTTTCCTAAATTTGTATAAATAATTTTGCTTTTATTTTAATTATATTCTATAAATCACCCTAAGATGATACTAAGAGAAAATCAAGTGTCAGCAGGATTTAACGAGCCACACACCTGCCCACGTGTAGTAAGTATCTCTTGATCCTCCTGCAATTTCACTCATAAGCTTCAGCTGAACAGTCTCATCTGTAAACATCACATTCTGTTTGCCGTACTTTCTTGAATCGAAGATCGGAAACAAGTCGTGCGAGGGACCACCCACACCGAAGTCCATGCTGAGCAGCTGAAGCAGACTGCTGTAGTCTGCGCGCGTGGCAGAGTCACGAATGGCCGAAGTCATGATCGTGTGCGAAGCAATCGTGCCCCAGTTGCAGGTCGCTGATTGGTCGATGGGTTTGCGAGTTCCGTCAGTGCAGAGTAGTTCAAAATCCTGCAAGTATCAGAGATATTGCAATGCAATTAATCACTGTTTATCCAGTGATAAACATTAGGTATGCTTAGAGTTAAACTTCCATGAGTTGAAACTTAAGGAAGAAACTCACTACATAATGAGTTTAGTTAACAGTTTTATCTCATTTTAATTTACTCAAAAAACTGAGTTCACTTTATTCTAATTCATTTCTCACTCATAAAATTATTTACTTTTCAGGCTATGTCAAATTCACACATTATCTCGTTAATTTTGGTTCTTGTTTGGATAATTTAGCGATTAAGTAGCCAAAGCTTCTCTAAAAACGACTTGACATACTCGAGCTACCATTGCAAAACTTAAAAAACAAGAGGTTACCTGACTACCAGAGTACTGTGTACTTAGATTCAGATTGATATTGAACTCTCTAATATCTGCTCAATACTGGTTACATTTAAATATTTTATCAAATAAAACATTTAATATAGAATACAATATATATCAGAAGAAAAATAGCTATTGAAATATAGTCTTAATTGTGAACTAATTAATTAGGTGGTTAAAAAGTAAATCTTATTTAATGAATTATTTAAGCAATTTTAAATCCAATATCTTAACTGTTTAAAAATCTAACAACGTTTGATTTTCAGATAAGCTTTTCAAGTTCAACATTCATCAAAACAAGATTAGTTTTTATATAGTGATAATTATGTAAGCGCCATGAATAACATTCTGGCCTATTTTAAACTAATTGATATCCATGAAAACTATCTTAAACTTTATCATTATTATTTATTAATATTTTAAAGGAATTTCAAGTTGAACAGAAAAATTACGACAGAATCATGACAGCAGCATGTGTCTGTGAATCTACATTTTAAATTTACTTTCAGCGTAACAAAATCATACATCAGCCGTCAGGGTGGTATTTCCGAATTGTATCGCGGAGGCGATGGTAGAGTTTCTGACAAATGCTACGTCACCATCTCCACTCTCTACACAGTCGTAGGCACCTCTATAGTCAGCGTAGGGATCGTTGACCGTGCAGAGATCTGGAACCTTGCCCTTACACATGTCACACACTGATGAGGGGTTGTTACCTGAACAACAGAGCAACAACGTAAAGTTGTACACATGTCACATACTGATGAGAGGTTGTTGCCTGAACAAAAGAGCAACATTGTTGTACACATGTTACACACTGACGAGGGGTTGCTACCTAAACAAAAGCCTAAACATCGTTGTACATATGTTACACACTGACGAGGGGTTGCTACTTAAACAAAAGTGTAAACATCGTAAAGTTGTGCTGGATTAATGGGTCATGATGAAGTAGCCATATTAATTGAATATTATAACAAGCTAAAAAGCAATAACTTTTTAAGGTGGTCTTCCATTGGAAGGCAATGGAAGACAACCTCAGAAGCCATATCTGATACTGGTTCAAAATACATTAAATGATATCTGTTTGCTAAGAGGAGTGCTCTTGAAGTTAGGAAAGCAGATAGCAATTAGAAATATGTACTTGAACCTGCCACTTGACAGAACACTAGACAGAACGAGAGAGAGAGAGAGAGAGAGAGAGAGAGAGACAGAGAGACAGAGAGACAGAGAGAGAGACAGAGAGAGAGAGATGGGGGGGGGAGAGAGACAGAGTGAAAGATCGAGAGAAAAAGGCAGAGAAACAGAGAGGGAGAGAAAGAGTGTGTCAGAGAGAGAGAGAAGGACGACAGAGTGAGAGAAAAAATGGCAGAGAAACAGAGAGAGAGAGAGAGAGAGAGAGAGAGAGTTAGGGAGAAAGAGCCTCTTTGATGCAGAAAACTAATCAAATGTGAAAGCAATGGAAAGTCGCTTTCCGTTCCGAATGCATGCCAATGACGAGATGAGCATTGGAGTTATAGTCACACATACTTGAGCTAAGTTGAGTGAATACAGAAAGCTACTACTACTGAAGATAGGCTACATATAGCTGCAAAGCCTGGGTTATAACCATAAGAGAACAACCAATTTCAGAGAGTAAAAGATGAAGTATTCTAGACATTTTATGACTTAAAATGTCACTTTAGTTAAGAAAAGTTTTAAATATTTACCAAATGGATTATAATATCTAGCCAGAGCATCTGGCGCACACATAGCGCTAAAGAAACTTGCGGCAGATTTGACAGGAACATTGCATTCAGTGATATTCATATCTCCCGACTCCATTAGTGTTGATATCGGGTTTATCCACCCGGCGGCCTGTCCCACACCTAATACAACATACAAGTACAACAATGTATTTACCAAAAACTCACAGATATCTAAAACATAAATACTATAAGTGTAAAACAATGTAATGTTCAGTACAAATTGAAAACACGAATTAAACACAAGTTGATTGATCGAATACTAATATATGCTGCTTGTATAGATAATTATAATTGGCTGCTTTGTTACCACCAAAGAGAAAAGAAGAAACTTATATACAAAATTTAAAACATATTTTAAATCTCAAACTTCTAAGTTATCAAGGCTGTGCCAATTGATTGTAACTTGTGAAACAACAACTTTTTTAATCAGCGTTCTATCTTAACGTATTTCTGAAATTTAACAGCGCATGACATAAAAGATTGCTAATGGAATACGAATGAAAAGAATGAGTATAAAAAAATTGCAAGTTAAAACAACAATCTAAATTGTAGGATTTGGAAATGTTATATGTTTTTATGAATGACTAGTTTCTTCTAATGTAGTTGCTTATAAGAAATATTACCAGGAAGACAGGCTCTCTTTCCACGCAGAGTTTTATAGTTAACTGAAGGATTCATTCGACGTACAATTGCAACAGCGGTAAATTGTAGGCCTGCATCACCATCTCCTTAATTAACAATCAATCAATAAAAAAATAGTCGTATCATCAAACTGTACATTTATATTCCAGCTAAGTATCAGTAAAGCAACCTATATGAGCATTACAGTATATTAATTGCGCTGAGGTTTTGAATTGGTTTATATGGATTTTGCATTTAACATAAATATCATCAGCTATGCTTTGGTTTTATAGAGCAAAATGTTGTCAGATCGACTGTAGCAATTTATTTCTAGTCCTTTACACTGTGCTTATAGATAACACTTAACGCTGGGCTGCTTGTTGTAAAAATAGCTTTTAATATTATCAAAGATCTCTAGCAATAGCAAGACAGAACTGAGAAACTAGATGCAGACAGTAAGTTAATCTTCAAGCATAATAGTAAAAAGATTAAGCCCTACCATCAGCATACTGCTCTGCTGCTAAAGGTAGCATGTTATAAAACTGTCCTGCTGTATATCCAAGTCCTGTTTCGAGCTGCATCATGTCCGCTTGGTCAGAAAAAATCTTGGACATACAGTCAAACTGATCAGTGCCCTGAACGCAGGATATCAACGGAAGCTCATTGTAATTTTTGCCGATGTAGTTCGGTGGATATGTTCGGTTCAATGTGGTACGATAGTTGATAGCTTCAATGAGGTCTTCACATTTTGATTGCTCATAGCTGTTGATGACACACCATCTGGCACCTGTCGAATTATAAAACAAAAAGCTTTGGTACTAAATATAAATAAATAAAGTGAGATTATTATATATTTTTATGTAAATTTTAACTTTTCTGTTTTGAAATTTAGTATATTATACCTTATGACATTTAATACTCATTTATGTTTTTAATAGAAGTTTCTATGCAGAAATATCAACCCTAGTAAAAACTAATAAGAAACGAAGAGCTATGCACACAGAGCCTTAAAAATTGGACTACATAAATAATATGTAAACCTCTGCACCAAGAATATATTTTAATTTAATTATGACCTAGCTTAAAACCAGAAGAATCAGACAGGAATCTTATCATACGATTATTAATGAAATTAGTGATTTGGACCCTAATGAAGATCTTTTATTCGTCAAATTTCACAACTAAGAAAATTAACAAGTGTCATACAAAGACCGAAACAGTGCAGAATACAAAATACAAATGCAATAACTAAACAATCTTACGCTAGAGCGCTTTCACAAAAATTGTTATAGACATTTTTTTTCATATTGCGTAATGTTATTTCGATTAAAGATTGGTAATTTAATTCTAAATTTACAATTCTATATAGAGTTCTCAAGTCTTTTGAAAAGATCGACCGTCTTAATACGCCTAACAAAACTAAATTACATGACTTAATTCCTTCTTTGTAAAATTTCAAACATATATAAGCACGAATTAAAGCAAAATCCATTCGGCCTAATCCTGCAACAAATACCCTGACAGAATCCCATCATCAAAACCAAAGATTCGACGATACACTGAGTTCCAACATGCATTAAGACCAACAAGCTGCTCTTTGGAATAACTAACGGCTGTAGTTTATTAAAAATAATTGTTGTTGTTTATTAAAACTAATGAATTAGTTGATATCAATTCAATCTAAAGATTATATGGAAAGCATAAAGTTCAAGTATATATATATATATATATATATATATATATATATATATATATATATATATATATATATATATATATATATATAAGCAATTAAATATATATTATCATTCAACTAATAAGAATTGATCAATGTTTAAACCCAAAACACAATATATGCTACAGATAACGTACGCGTACATAATGCTTAATTTTAATTAGATAATAAATTTTTCTTACTTCCTCTTATCGGGGGTAGCTGGGCACCACTCTGATCCCACAATACAGCTGCGATTAGAACCGCAGCAGGAAAGCTTAACGCTGTTAGCCTCATTTTAAATATCGAAATGATAAAATTATCCTCAAATCCTTTGAACTTTTAGTTAAACGAACAGTTTTCTACAAGAATTCTAAATAACATCGGCGTCGCATCGGACTGCACGCCTGATGTGATAAGTAACTCAGCTAAACGAAATATTATATGTCGCGATTAGATAACTTATACCATCCAAATAATATATTTACATAATTCTCTTATCAATTGTTTTTATTTTGAAGATAATGTTGTGCACAGGTAAATCTAAACGGAAGTTGTACAGGTGATAAACAGCGTTGCCATTAAAAAAACTTATTGGACATTAATTTTTCTATCTGATTTGACTGGATTTAATAATAATAATAATAATAATAATAATAATAATAATAATAATAATAATAATAATGCGCTCTAGTCCGAGCTTCTCTAATCCGCGGCTTTTAGACTACGACGAGGCTCTTAGGCAATGCTTATGCGCCGTTATCAACGCAGATTTGTCTGTTTTGCAGTGGCAGCAAGCCAGTCTACCGGTGAGCATGGGTGGTCTTGGAATTCGTCTTGTTTCCCATATCGCGCCTTCAGCCTTTTTGGCATCAGCGATGGGAACGAGGCAGTTGCAAGACGCCATCCTTCATAAGTGCTCCCTTTCTGCCGATAGTTCCATTGACGTTGCGTTGTCAGTTTGGTCCAAAAGCCTCACCTCCAGTGCTCCACCTTCTACCTCAGTCAGTAGCCAGAAATCATGGGACCGTCCTATAGTGGATCGGATTTATAACAGTCTGTTAGAATCCCAGTCCAATGCAGTAGACAGAGCACGACTCCTAGCTGTATCAACTAAAAGAAGCAGCGACTGGCTTCACGCTCTCCCTGTTGCTTCTTGTGGGCTATTTTTAGACAATGAGGCGATTCGAGTAGCTGTTAGTTTCCGTTTAGGGGCGAAAACTTGCGAGCCTCACATGTGCCCCTGCGGTCATGAAGTCGACGCTTTAGGTCTCCACGGCCTCTCCTGCAAACGAAGCTCAGGTAGAATGTCTCGCCATCACAATTTAAATGACATAATATGGCGAGCACTTTCGAGAGCAGGCATCCCTTCCTCTAAGGAACCAAGTGGGTTGTCCAGATCAGACGGCAAGCGTCCGGACGGCATGACTTTAGTGCCCTGGTGCAACGGTAAATGTGCCGTTTGGGACGTCACGGTCATTGACACTATGGCAAACTCCTACCTGAATACGACTTCAGTCACAGCCGGTGGTGCTGCTGTTCATGCCGCCTCTAGGAAGTTGGATAAATACCGTGATCTGTCCTTAGGATATGAAGTTGTTCCGGTGACTATTGAAACCATGGGCCCGATGAATCCCGAAGGAGTTGACTTTATTAATGGCATAGGCAGACTTATTGCAGAGCAAACTGGCGATAAGCGAGAGACATCTTTTCTTTGGCAAAGGCTTTCCATGACTTTGCAAAGATTTAATGCAGTCTGCTTCAACAATTCTTTTAAGCCGATTGATGACCTCGAGTAGCCGGGCGGCGATTCAGCACGTATTGCTCGAATCGTTTTTATCAAACCCCAGGTTCTTTACACCGGGGTTAAAAAAAAAAATAAAAAAAATAAAAATAAAAATAATAATAATAATAATAATGAAGTAACCAGAAACATGGAAAACACTTCCATAATAATAATAATAATAACACTCATTATAGTGAAATGATCAACTATGTTGATATCTATCACTTTTAATACCACATATTTAAACCGTTAGGCAATTTTGTCCATTTTCCGTATAACCAGTCCAGTGAATGTCCGAAATTTTACTCTCAGATCAGCGCGGCTGGGATTCGAACCCACGAGGGTTCAATTCACCTCAGGATCTGTCATTTAAAACTTCATGGCGTTATCTACACCTCTAACAATTGCGCTATTGAGACATTCTAATACGATATACTACGAATTGATTTAATACGTTTAGTGTCCTTAAATTTAAAGATCTTCTAGCCCAGGCCATAGTTCTGCCCCAATCCCTATTACTAACCGTACCTATATAATAGTCATATATATATATATATATATATATATATATATATATATATATATATATATATATATATATATATGAGTCTAAGTATATTTGAGCAAATTAGAATTAGAAAATTAAATTGTGCAGAGTTGGCTTTGGACTGATTTTCTGGATTTGGGAATTTTCACAGTTGCAAGACAGTCTTTTTGCTCGCAGGCTGGATTTTGGATTTGTTTTTTGGATTTTGGCTGGATTGCTCGATGTTGTCTTAGATGAGTGTAGCACTCTCTTGCTATTTTATGTTAATATGATATGAGGTAGTTGTTTACTTGCGTTTGAAATTTAAAAAAAAACATCTCTTAAGATTAAATAATATAATGTGTGCAATTAGATACTACTTTACTTGAAACTAAAGAATAGTATTACAATGCGTTAGTAGGATGGCCCTGAAAAAAAGGATTAGACATCAACTGTTGTGTCCTTACGTGCTTGAAAGGTGTACTCATCTTGATTCGTTTAATATATCATCCGTGCATGCTTTCAACATCTAGTGGGTCCTTTTGCTACGTAGGTACAACGGTACAGGGTTGAAGTTAAAATTTAGTCCGATCTTGGAGCGAGGTTTTAAAACTGTTCCAGCAATCTAGAGTTTCTATAACATAAAAAATTTCACCGTTTTTCCACTTTAATAGCAGTCGAAACCGTGGTCGAAACGTGTGCTTTCATTTAGTGCTTCTTTCCATATGCACATCAGGCTTTAATTATTTATCCCGCGCAATTAATATCGGAACATAGTGTAAAGTAAAGTAAACACGCATTATAGTGAATAATCAACTATGTTGATATCTATCACTTTTAAAACCACATGCTTAATCCGTTAGGCAATTTAGACCATTTTCCGTATAACCAGTCCAGTGAATGTCCGAGATTTTACTCTCGGATCAGCGCGGCCGGGATTCGAACCCACGAGGATTCAAATCACCTCAGGATTTGTCATTTAAAACTTCATGACGTTACCCTACGCTATTTAGACATTCTAAATAACAAATAAATAAATAGTGTGGTCCACAAGTACAAATGGTAATATATGTACCAAACAGATATTCAAGCTGCTATAGTAGTATAGTACTATAATTATAGTATCCCAGGCCTATTATGCATTCAGTTTGAAAATGTTTGAATGTCTCAATGGCGTATGTAGTGGTAAGAGGCGAAAGCACGTAACGTCATGAAGTTTTTAATCACAGTTCCTGAGGTGAACTGAACTCTATTGGTTCGAATCCCAGCCGCGCTGATCTGAGAGTAAAATCTCTGACATTCACTGGACTGGTTACACGAAAAATGAACTAAATTGCCTAACGGTTTAAACATGTGGTATTACGAGATAGATGGCATGGACATTGACACAATATTTTTGAGATAAATATTAGTCTACAGCAGTAGTTAAGAATTTTTATTTGATTTAGATTGAAGCTTTAATTGCAGCCGAAGTCTATTACACTAAATGTCTGTTTTTATTGAAAATGGATTAACAAAACAAACAAAAGAAGGCAATACAAATGCTCTTTCAATGTTTAGAATATTAATATAACAAAATATGTTAGCATTATTACACTTGTACGATATACATGTATGGATAACAAAGCAAGGCATTTCAAGAGCTATTCGATTCATGCATTAAGACTGTACCCTTTATAATGTACCAAAATTTAAAAAAGCCATTACCTTAAATTAATCAAATAAACATCAACATACAAAGTTAAAAATAAATGACGAATTATTCATAGTTAGTACAGAATTGCAATAAATGAAGCTTATATTATCATCTCATTTAGAATCCGCTCAAACTTTAAAAATTATAATACAGTAGGCAGGATTAGAATGCTTTATATTATCACTAACAGGATAGACAGAAACTGCGTCAACTGATTTGACATTATTAGAAATGGAATGACTATTAAATAAATGATAAATTTTATTTAAAAAAATTATACAATACCTAGCTATATAATATTAATAAATGTATATTAAAAAGACAGAGATATAGCAGACATGCATATAAGAATCTCTTCTTGTAATGACAACATCGAAACATTGAATTTGGTTTTAATGTTTAATTTCTTAATATTTAATATTTAATATTTAATTAATTTAATATTTAATTAATTTAATATTTAATATTTAATTAATTTAATGTAGTAGTAAAACAGTCGTAGATTTCATTCACTATGACCTAGTAATGTATGGTACGGGTGAATTATTTGAAATAAAATATAGTATAGTATATTATACTAATAAATCCGGGATTCTGTCATTTGATAAATATCATCAAATGAATATGATGTATTGTCGATGCAATATCTTGTGTTACGTAAGAACACTTATTAAATTTGCTTCTTCTGTTAAACAAAACAACTATTCAGTTTGCTATAAAATCGTTCCTTAGATAGCATCAATTAGGCCTACATTCAGCGAAGCTAATATATTGTATTTAAAATTAGTGTAGTAAATAATTAATACAAGAAACAGCTACCCCTATAGATTAACATCATAGCGATTTTAAGCCGCTCTTTCAGCAGCTGAAGATGTTTGGGACGATATTAAGAGGAAAGTGTATAAATGTTAAATAATGTTAACTTCATTTCACACAAGCATTTCATGATTTATTGAGCAGAGTATAGGCCTATAAGCCACCAATCTAGAGTTCTCCACTAAATAATTCAACCATATTTTTCGTCCCCAGCTTCTGTCAGAGATGTTAGAAGTTGTAATTGATCGAGGGCATCCTCTTCAATCTAGAGATAGTTGTTAAGAACCCGCTCAAAATGTTCCTGTCTCCCAGATATGATCGCTGGTTCACCGTGAGCGAGAATGTATGCCTACAACAGAATCAAATAGCAAAATTAGTAACATCTCCCCCCAATTTACAACAAGTGGCAGGTCCAAGATGCACATTTTTATTCTCAGTCTGATGTCAAGCTCCACAGACAGCTTCGGTCAACAAGTTAATCCCTTCACAAAAGGCTAATACAAGTTAATCTCGTTAAAAAAGGCTATGCCTTATTCATACTTTAATGTAGGCCGTGACTTTGGAATAATGACTTTTGAGAAGGTTTACCGTGGCTTCTTTAGTTCTTGCCTAATCGCCTCTTACGACACGTGAAGCATACGGTTAGTCTATTCTTCAGTTGCCTGAGACAAAGCGGAATTGATATTCTCAGTACAGCAGAGTAATATAACGTGCTGAGCAAACAGTTTAGAATAATCTGGTTTAAGAGGTGGCGATGTAACAGGAGAGCGAGGGTTAAACTGGCAGGTAAGTGCCTCGGCCCTCCAGACAACGATGATGCCTTCAGGAATAATATAGTGCGCACGCGTGGTTCACTAATATGAACTAATCAAATAGAGTATAGCATTCGATGTTAATTAGCTGTGTCCGTCTCGCCCGGTATCGCTGTAGTTTTACTCGTCCTTCATTTCATCAGAGTTACCCAAGGACTGAGCGACAGACAGCGTATCTAGCTCAACAGATAACGTCAAACATGCCATCATCAGCGTCCACGGACGTTAAATCGATCGTCAACTTCATAATTGTATTTCAATTTTGCATAATATTTATATGAACTCACTGTAATATTTATAGGAACTCCTGTAATATTTATAGGAACTCTCTGGAGTCTTTATAGGCTGAAATCCTAAAAAGAACTCTCTGTAATCTTTATAGAAACCCTCTGTGATCTTTATTTTAACTTTCTGCCTTCACATCTTTGGTCTTTTTCTATTATTTCCACTTTTTGGAGTAGGTTGAAAACACATCCTTTTACCATAGGTATAAATTACCTCACCTGATCGCTTTTTGATCAGCGGACTAGCACCGTTTATAACCTCCTCTTCAATACAAACTGTTTAAAATCGCTTGGGGCGAATCAAATTGTAGTGATATTTGACGGGGACGTCCCTGGTATCATTCATGTATGGGGAAATGGACGCTAAGCTTTTATTATTCTTTTTCATCTCATAATAATTATTCTTACCTCGCACTCTTCAAAAGTAGCTTCTCCCATTTCAATTTTAACTCCTAGTCCCTCTTTAAAGCTCTTGTAGCGATCCTAAAATATGATAAAAAATACAAAGTTATTAAGTAATTACTAAATTCCCTAATTTTTAGTCAATTCTATGAATCAAGAAAAAATGATAAAATTTAAATTTGTAATATAGTCGCAGTTACATACAACAAACACCCTTGAGAAAAAAACTAGTGTATTAAAATAGAGTTTAGAAATAAGAAACAAAATTATCTTAGAATCAGTTACAAGGAGAACTTAACAAATGATAATATTGGGACATGGAATAATAATAATAATAACACACATTATAGTGAAATGATCAACTACGTTGATATCTATCACTTTTAATGCCACATTTTAAATCCGTTAGGCAATTTTGACCATTTTCTATGTAACCAGTCCAGTGAATGTCCGAGATTTTACTCTCAGATCAGCGCAGCTGGGATTCGAACCCACGAGGGTTCAATTCACCTGAGGATCTGTCATTTAAATTTTCATGATGTTATCTACACCACTAACTATTGCGCTACTGAGACAGTCGTCATTCATACTGGACAAATCAACAAATGCTTGGTGACATTAGAACGAGAAGAGGAATGAAATGGGTTGGACATATGATGCACTTGGAGAAAACAAAATCCCTCACTATTCAAAATATCTAAGGTTAACGTCAGTTTCCTCACTCGAAAGCGATGTCAGTGACGGGCGAGCCCAGGATTGGAACCCGCACATACTGATCCGCGGTCGAGTATCTTACCGACGCCGCCCCACTGGCTACAGTCAGTGGCGGCGTCGTCGTCTTTTGCCACCTGCTTCTACAAGGCAGGTGGCAAAAGATCAGAGAGAAAAAGAGACTGCCTTCTTCGAGCAAGTCATCTTCCTGCTTCGAAGAAGACCTGAAGGCTGCTGGAATTATCATTTATGGGAGAATAGGTGGAAGAAAAAGAACGAACATCGAGGAAATGGCGAAGAATTGAGCCTTTTGGAGGAACATCATAGATAAATCTTTGACTGGAACCAGCCTACTATGACAATTAAATACATAATAATAAAAATGTATAATTAATTTCCGTTTATAGAAACAGAGACTGGATCGAACCTGCTTCAGTTTGCTCAGTACGCCATCTTCTATGATCTTAGCGGCAATGCGCAGACCCCTCGCGAAGCAGTCCATGGCTCCGATGTGTGCGATGAACAGGTCGTTCAGATCTGTAGACTCTCTTCTCACCTTAGCATCGAAGTTCAGACCACCAGGTTGAAGACCACCTTGTTCCAACACCACCTAATCAATCACGTTCCATAATTAATTAATTTATATCATCAGGTTGATGACCACCTTGTTCCAATACCACCTAATCAATCATGATCCATAATTAGTTAATTTATATCACCAGGTTGAAGACCACCTTGTCCCAACACCACCTAATCAATCTAAATCTAATTAATTCAAATCATCCAGTTAAAAGCCTTTTTGATTCCAGTAACAACTAATCAAGCAACCATGATCGTCATTTAATTAATTTAGACTGCCAGGCCTTCTCACAGCAAAATTATCTAATTAGTAATCTGCACTTAATTAATTAGTCCAGTAGAGCTGCAAAAATTCTTAATCTAATATCACCAAATTAATCAATCATGATTTACATCTAATTAACTTAGTTAACTAAACCTAAATCTGAACTAAAGTATCATCTAATCTCTCAATGATGATAGTGATTTAATTCAGTTTATCACAGGATCAACAAGTTGATCCCTTCACAAAGGCTATAGCGTCACCCTTAGCTTAGAGAAAATATGGCTTCTGAGGTGATTTCTCTTTATCTTCCTCAGTTCATGCTTAGTCGATTCTTATGATAAGTGTAGTTTACCGTTAGTCAATTATTCAGTTTCTGGGACATAACACGGACTATACTACTTCGTACAATAGGCATCAAACCTTCATGATTAGAGTGCTGTTGTGAACGTCCATAGGAAACTGATCCGTGTCCCAGCCAAGATCCGGGGATCCTGTGTTAGCATCGATTGAGCCCAGCATGTTAAACCTATACAATACAATGCAATGCAATACAATATAATACAGCACAGTACAATACAATACAGTACAATATAATATAATATAATATGATATGATACAATACAGTACAGTATAGTGAAATACAATATAATACGGTATGATACAATACAATACAATACAATACAGTGCAATAAAATATAATGATTTGATACAATGCAATACACTACAATACATTACAATATAATGCTTTACAGTACAATACAATATAATATGATATGGTATGATACAGTACAATACATATACAATACCCTACAATACAATAAAATAAAGCAAAATACAATACATTAACAATATAAAACATTAAGATGCAATAAACTGCAATATAATATAGCATAATTCAATATAGCATAAAACAATAAGCTTACAATACAAGAAAAATAAAATGTCATATCATGTGATCATCTGTAGCAGGTTCCAGCTAAAGGTTTCTCTATGATGTTCCACCTCATTACACCATTCTTTTCCATTACTTCGATATTTATTCTTTTTTCCTTGTGTTCTTCCATAATTAATTGCAAATTCCAGCAGCCTTAAGGTCTTCTTCGAGGCAGTCTTTTCATCTTCTTTTAGGTCTTCCCACAGTTCTTTTGATATCTGCTTTGTAGCTAAATATCTTTCGCAGGTTTCTGTTTTCTTCCATTTGTAGCACTTATCCAGCCCATTTCATTCTTCTTTTCCAAGAAAATTAGAAAAATAAGTACAATAAAACTAAATATAATACAAGACATTATATTAAAATAAAAGGCAATACAATATAGTAAATTAATGCAATAAAATGTAATATAGCACACTGCAATGCATTGCACTGAAAAAATCATTTGTCGACAACTTCATTGCTGCCCATAATTATTATGATGGATTAAAAGATTTAAAATATAACCACTACAAATAAATAAGAATTACAGAAGAACTTACACAGACGAGATCTGTATGTCATGTTCATGGGCATGCCCGGCTAGGGTTGTGTGATTGGGCTCCACATTTATCTACAACAGCAACAACATTATCCTCATAAACAACAACAACAACAACAACTTAAGCTCATGGGCATGCCAGGCTAGGGTTGTGAGATTGAGCTCCAAATTAATCTACAACAGCAACAACATAATCCTAATAAGCAACAACAACTTAAGCTCATGAGTATGCCCGGCTAGGGTTGTGTGATTAGGCTCCAAATTAATCTACAACAGCAACAACATTATCCTCATAAGCAACAACAACAACAACTCAAGCTCATGGGCATGCCCGGCTAGGGTTGTGTGATTGGGATCCACATTTATCTACTACATCTTCATCATCTCTTGAATCCCAGTTTTTCTAAGGTCGGGATTTATCCACAACAATCACGACAATATCATAAGCAAATACCAGCAACATCGTCATCAATAAATTGCTATTTGAAAGCCCTGTTAGTGTAGCAGTGTTGTCCTCTCTGCTTTCTCAACCTACATTCAGTTCTCTTCCATTGAAATATTTGGTTAAAGAATATAAATAGGAGTACATGTAGGTATTAAGAAGCTGCTAATACTTTAAATTACAGCCATAATGAGGCACGTGTACAAAATTTCTTCTTCCTCTTCAGTGCACCGCCAAGTGGCAGGTTCAAGGTATATTTATATATTTAGAGCACATGTCAGTGCTTTCGTGGCCTTTGTGTCCATTTTCACTTCATCTCATGTATTTCTTGAGTGTAGTGTGGCCTACAGTGAAATAAACATGATTCAATTCAATACATATTCATACTCAAAGTCTGTTTTCTCTCTTTTTGTAAACAACTAACACATCCAATTTAACATTTTGTAGCAAACCTTAAAATGTTTCTCCAAGTTAAACGTCCTCAGGAATCCAATAACGGTCATAGCGTCTAATAAAAAACAACAAAACAATAACAATAATAATAGTTAAGTTTAATAACAATTTAGCTAATATTAAGCCAAGTTTAAATGAAATGTTAAACAATTGGTGAGTTTAAATAAAAATTCACATAATACCTAAAGTCTTTTATCATAATACAATGGCTATTTGATATACAGAGAAAATTTATTAGAAATGGCAAAATAAATAATGTTGCCCTTCTCAATAAATTTTTATTAAAATATAAATACTTGTGAAATCATCATCATCAACCCTTGAATCCTAGTTTAACTAGGGTCGGGACTATTTCACAATAAAAGTAAGACTCATTCGACCGGATATTAAACCAGAACCGAACGAAAAATTCGGAGAATGTATTTTTCAATAATTATTTTTTATTCGTTATTTGTTGCCATCTATTTACTATTTTCTATATAAACTAACACAACAGCTTAGTTTGTTATTTACTAATTGTTATAAACAACTCAATCTTACCGTAATCATATTGATGTTTCATTGGTTCCTTAGGTTTCGGCTCGATTAGAAACTGTCCAGTAAAACCGATCTTTTCCTTGTAGGCTGATAAAATATTTTACATTAGGCATAGTGGCACAAATACATACGATGCTAATTTTTTACTTTTAGGCTGATAAAAACATTTTAAACAAGGCAGAATGAGCAATGTAAGATGCCATAAAAGTAGAGCATTCAAATTGTATAAATATTAAATACAAGATAACATTTTTACCTCAAACCAACATTTTAATTGAATTAACAAATTAGACAGGCTAGTTCAACCTAACTGTTGGTTTAATGTTCCAGTAGTTTCTGACCATTGTAGATGAAACAGATCGTACAACAGGACCCTCTCAAAAAGCAATTAAGCCAGGACAACTGGTGACATCCAACATACAGAAGTCCTACATTCAACCTTATAAAGCTTAGCATAAACCTAGTACCACAAGAGATACTGTCATCGACAGTCTGGCTAGGATTCGAAATGATTGCCTCCTGCTAATCGGACAAACGTGCTGTCCACTTGACCATCAAAATAGTATCATAATTTTACTACATCATATTTTTAAATCTTGTAACTGCTTAAGGTCTGCAAAATAGAAGCTACTTTAAAAATGTTTCACACTCACAAGAGCATCTCCGGTGCGACAATGTAAACCACACAAAATGGTGGTCAAGGAATTCACGACAGTTAATTTATCATTAAACTGGCAGTATTATAGAGATAACATAATAATAATAATAGTAAAGGTTTAACGTCCGCTTCCTCATACAAAAATGATGTCAGGGACGTCCCCTATCACATACCACTACCAGTCGATTCACCCCAAATGATCAGAAAAAACATGTGCTGAAGAGAAAAAAAGAGATCCTAAACGGTGCCGGTCCGGTACCGTTTAGGTGTACCATATATACCAACATTAAGTATCATCAACAGCAAACTTTCATAGAATGGTGAGCCACATACCGACAGCCATCTTGAAGAAATTAGCCATATGAGTGAGCTCAGCATGCACATCAGTGTTGAGTAGAGACTGAAACCCCTCCCTTCCTCCCCAGAATACTACATATTATATATAGAGCACATTAACTACGTTACATCTCCTGACAATACATAACACTATCGATTATACATAGAGCACATCAACTACCCTACGTTTCCTGACAATACTTAACATTACAGATTATATATAGAGCAGATTAACTACCCTACATCTCCTGACAATACATAACACTACATATTATATATTGAGCACATTAACTACGTTACATCTCCTGACATAACATAACACTACAGATTATATATAGAGCACATTAACTACGTTACATCTCCTGACAATACATAACACTACAGATTATATATAGAGCACATTAACTACGTTACATCTCCTGACAATACATAACACTACAGATTATATATAGAGCACCTTAACTACCCCACATCTCCTGAAAATATATGACACTACAAAAATACATAGAGCATGAGCATATTTACTACATCACATCTGATATGTTAACAATAAGTATAAATAAATATACAAAATAATAAAATTAAAAAAGGAAAATATTAAAAAAACTTCATAATAATACATATATTATATTATATATTACAATATAATATAACAAACAAATTTACAGAATCTGAAAAAATATAGACACCATGCTTTTTACTAGAAATAAATTTACCAAAATTTTCAGCTCCAAGTTTCTTAGCAATCTCAAGCCCTTTCTTGACTTGAGCCGCAGCGTATGCCGTAACATGAGCATCTGGATTTGTGGCGGCTCCGTTCATATACCTGCATAAAGTATCATCAACTCCATTCAATTACCTGCATAAAGTATCATCAACTCCATTTATATATCTACATAAAGTATCATCAACTCCATTTATATATCTACATAAAGTATCATCAACTCCATTCATATACCTACATAAAGTATCATCATTTCCGTTCATGTATCTACTTAGAGTATAATCAACTCCGTTCATATACCTCCATAAAGTATCATCAACTCCGTTTATATACCTAAATAAAGTATCATCAACTCCATTTATAAATCTACATAAAGTATCATCAACTCCATTCATATATCTACATAAAGTATCATCAACTACATTCATATATCTACATAAAGTATCATCAACTACATTCATATACCAACACAAATGATCATCAACTCTGTTCATATACCTCCATAAAGTATCATCAACTCTGTTTATATACCTAAATAAAGTATCATCAACTCCATTTATAAATCTGCATAAAGTATCATTAACATATACCTACTTAGAGTATAATCAACTCCATTCATATACCTACATAAAATGTAATCAACTCCATTCATATACCTACATAAAGTATCATCATCAATCTTCAGATGTGTATCATATAAAGCAAGACAACTACATTTGTCGTCTGTTTCCATACAGCAAGATCTACTGTCAGAATTTGAACAGGGCCACAAGCTAGTTAGGCAACTGTTCTATAAACTCTGCCTTATAACTGGTAAAATACGTGAAGGATGACAAAACAGTACATGACAGTACTTATAACAATAGCTCAATAAATAATTTACTGGCAAATAATCTCAATTCATTTCTTAAAAACTAAATCATTCTTCTTTAACCTTTTGGAATTTATGACAAAATTTGCAATCATGACAGCTAAACTATTTAGTTAAACTTTAGCCACATCGAAGACATCTTGTACGATACTCTTCGATAAAGATCAGACAATAAACTTTAATATTTAATTAATCAATAATACTGCTTATATATTTTTCAGTCATTCGTACTATGATGTTGAAAGATCGTACTATGATTCGATAAGATACGTTACACTACCTGGGATGTGAGAAGAGGTTACAAGTGGCCCACAACGGTTTGATTCCAGTTTTGTTCTGAAGCTCTAAAGCATGGTCTGTGATTTCGTCAAGATTTGCATTCATCTCTGTCAAGTTCTTTCCTTCTGGAGCAATGTCACTGTAAAAAAAGGATGACAGTCAATCAATCATCAATCACTTACTTAATTATGAAGTGAGTTATTAGTCTATTATTTATCAGCTAATTATGTTAATATTAGTTTATTATTATTAGTTAATGATTGATAATTAAAGAAAATTTAATAAGAAATGAATATTGAAATATCAATTGCAATCGGCAAAACAATTATCGCACAGAATCATCAATCAGTCTACACTCTAGTTAATTATCTGCACAATCAATCAATCAATCAATAAGAATTTAACGTCCGGTTCCTCGCCATAAGGCAATATCAGGGATGTCTCTTGCGGACCCTACACAAACAAGCATCAAAGTAACACATGATGACGACTGAGTACATTGAGACCACAAGAGAAAGCGATATCAAAACAGTTTAAGTCCAAGCTCCGAGGCAAGCAGGCCAAAATTTAGACAGCAACAATCAAACAATCAACAACAACAAAGGCACTATCAGTAGTCTGCAGTGTATAGTTAAACCTAACAGTACCAGTTATGTAAAAATTTCCTCGAAAGTACGTTTTGATAAATTAGTCAAGTTAATAATTAACTAGGATTAAATAATTTAATATCAATTGAATTTTAGTAACTATTATCATAAACATAAATATCTTTCACTTTATGTTAATTAAAATGAAACAGCTACGGTAGACATTATTCCAATCTTTTATCTAGTTATCCAGTAGCATAACATCAACCAAATAGATTCTCTACATTGCTAGCGACCACTGCGAATATGACAGAAGGCACTTTTTTAGAAGTCATTGATTGTTTTGAATTAAAAGTGTGAAATTGCCAAGTAAACGGTAACTTCCAACAGAAGTACCTTAAGTCATATTTGTAGTGGTCGCTAGTTGCTAAAATTTAAAATAGCAGCAACTTTTTTAGCTATTTTATGCTCAGCTTTTCTAATTGTATATAGAATAACAGAAAAGTGAGCTATATAGCAAATAAGTAGTAGATTAAAAGAAAAGATAGAAATTTTTTTAATCTACCGACAAATATTTTATAAAATGCAGTAAATATAAAACACTTCAAAGCTTGATAGGCATAGTAATTAATTCACTTATCCTAATGCTACTATGATCCAAATATTCTTACACGTCATGAAACGTCCAAAACTTAACACCGAGTTTGTCCATAAATTCGAATGCAGCCGTCATTCTTCTCTTTGCATTATCCATGCTGTTTGACCTGTCGTCAAAATGTCTTGTAATTGTCCCAGGGCCAAACGGATCCAAACCTTATATAAATTATGACATTGTATATTAATAATAACAATAGTAATAATAATAATATTATTATTATTACTATAAATAGTGATATAATAATGATATCACCCATAATAGATAAACACGTATCTTTAGATAATTAAAATCTACGAAATATGCAATATTACATGCAATTTAATGTTTGATAATACATCTGATTTCAAATCACTTGATAAAATTTTGTACATTTAATTTAAGAATTACAGTCCATTTGGAGATTTATATTAAATAATATATTTTGGATTATTATAGAATTTTTTAGTTTTTTCTTCAATAATTAAAAAATCTGTTATTACCCACACAATTAGACTTAATATAGATAATTATACTACAAAGCACTGAATAGAAGAAATAACATTCTCAATGGCTAGAGCTGTAAATAACCATTTACCATTGAATATTAAACTAAGTAAATATTTAGATGTAACCTGTTCCACGAAAGCTGTGCCAGTAACAGACAGAGAACCTTAACCAATCAGCCATCTTCCTTCCATGAATTATCTACAAAGATAATAATAATATATTCGTTTATTTTCGTTCAATCTGACAACCGCAGAAAGTTACAGCACAGAAATTCCAACAGACATAGCATAACAAATTACAGATATAGCATAAACAGTTAATAGGCTAGATATAAGAGAGATAAAACTAAAAATTGTTCTCGCTAACATTTACCACATGAATATTACAACATTACATAAATCAATGGCTTATACTATTCATAATTGCCATATAGGGCGTACTGTACTATGAGTAAAGAAGAATCTTTTAGTATTCATTAAATTAACTAGCATCATCTAGAATCATACGAATAATGAAGTTTTTATCGCTCAGACTGCTTCGTTTTATGGGAAGGGAAAAGCATCTCTTAGCAGTATTTCTTCGGGTTGGGTAATTATGATTGTTTTGTGGAGGTAACAAATGCGCCAGTAAATGTGCAGGGTTGTTACAGATTGCCTTGAAAAGATTATTGTCAGCAAAGTTACATAGATCCTCAAAATTAGATTCTTTACTGTAGAATCCAGCTCTCCTTGCCTTCTTTAAAAAGGTTTCAAGACGGGTTCTCTCTTCAGCATTTGTAAAGCCCCACCAAAACTGGGAGGCATATAGAAGCTTAGAGAGTGTGGAGGCTTGAAAGACTCTCTGAAGAAGGTCATTTGCCAAACCTTTACTACGTAAAGAATAAAGCGCAAAAATGTTGCTAGAACACAAGCTAATGATGTTTGTGATGTGAGCAGAAAAAGAAAAGTTATCAGATACTAAGACACCTAAGCATTTGATGTTAGAAACCCGCTCAATTCCTTCAAGGTGTGGGACATCTCTTATCTGCCTTTTTTGCTTGGGTAATTGGAAGAGAATTTCTTTTGTTTTATTTCGATTTAATAGTAGATTGTTAGAGCGGGACCAGTTTTCGATATGGACTAATTCCTCTTCCGTTGAGTGAAGGTTAGAGGCAGGCACAATCAGGTATGTGTCATCGGCATATTTGAACAAAGAGTTTGTAGGCTGTAGGGTTTTTAAGTCTGATGTAACAATGACAAATGCAGTTGGTCCAAGGGCTGATCCTTGGACTATGCTGGCATTGATTGCTGCTGATGACGATGTTTGACCATCAAAGATAGTGGTGTGTGAACGGGCCGAGAGGAAGCTGGCAATCCACCCATTAATGTTGCTAGGCACATCTAGGGTACACAGTTTATCAATCATTTGTGAGTGTCTGACTGTATCAAACGCCTTGCTGAAGTCTAACGCTATTACTCTGACGAAGGTCTCAGTTTCGAGCATAGACGAAAGTTTGTGAAAGAAGGCAATGAGAGCAGCAGTAGTGGATCCTGTAGGGCGAAATGCATACTGATTGGTGAAATCAAGGCTTGGAGGTGAAGATAATAGCGCTGAGTATATATACCGTGACGTGATAATACGCTCAGTGATGCGTGAGAGTACAGGGGTGATGGAAATAGGGCGATAGTCAGACATGACACTGGGGCATGGAACCTTGGGTATCGGTTTAATTACTGAGGATTTCCACTGAATAGGTACATAGGAATTGCGGATAGACATATTGATTAAGTTAGCAAGAGGAGCTGCAAAGACTGGAGCAGATAGTCTCAAGAACCATGAAGGAAGGTCATCGGGACCAGTGGCTGTTGGTTTTAATTTGTCCAGAATGTGGAAAATGGTAAATTCTGAAACGGGGTTATTAGGTATATTATTCACTTGGTTTATGATTGGTTCATTATACTCACTGTCGGTTGAGACTAGTGCATAATAGCTATTAAGCGTTTCAGCATTTATGCTCGGATTGGGAGAAGATCGTTGATATAGCTTCTTACCTGTGACCTTCTTTACTGCTGCCCATAGATCATGGGAGTTAGTGGCAGAGTTTAGATTTGTTAACTGATAAGAGTTATATTTCGTTATGAGTTTTCCTATTTTTATCGAGAGAGCATTAGCAATATTTAACTTTCCTTTGTGCATTAATGCATTTCTCTTTCTAAGGAGTGACTTAATTTCGGGTGTAATATAGTCTGGCTCATTGGATGTTATTGTAACAGTTCTAGTCGGGAAAAAACTATTGAGGAGAGATATTGCCTTTGAATAGAAATGATCAAATGAATCCTGCACATTGGTGATTGAAGGATTAAAGAATTCTGAGGATGGGATGGAAGAAATATGCGACAGATACTTAGCATTATTAGATGGTGTTTTATGACGAAAGGTATATGTCTAAGATCAATTATTTCAACCAGTTGTTGCAATAATATTAAAATTTAAAACACTAACATAGTTAGTCACACGTCTACTAAATTAATTAGCAATAAAAAAGCTGGTACAGCTAAGGTTAACGTCAGTTTCCTCACTCGAAAGCGATGTCAGTGACGGGCGAGCCCAGGATTTGAACCCCGCATCTACTGATCCGCGGTCGAGTATCTTGCCGACTTCGCCACTGGCTCCAGCCGTAATTAGCTAATAGTAATAATACTTTAATTAGTACAATAAAAGCATTATCATTACTATCATAAGAATTGACAGAAAATTTTTCATTTTTCATATATATCAAGACATTTATTTACATTTTGCAAAATTGTTATCTTTCGCATTAATATTCAAGTTGAAATAAAACGAAAGGAAATTAATATTACTACATCTAGTGTACAAATAAAATATGCCAAAGCAAAAGTTTTATGCTTTTTCCTTCGGAATGATTAAATTAAATTACAACATTTTCAACCCCAAAAGCTGGTTTATAAAAAGAAGTTTTACAAAGTCATAAAATGTGCTTCCTATTCATGTCCGAAGGCTCTTGATCTAAAGGTATCCAGCATTTTAGGCAATCTAACTAGCAGCCAGGTCAGCCAAGACAATAACAAGATATTATAGAAATTTTTACAGACCACACAAGTTTCAAAAATGGACTAGATGTTTAACAAAAGATCATCATCATCATCATCCTCCCTCAAATACCTGTCTAACCAGGGTCTGGACAAGAATGCACTATTTTCCATTCGTTTATATTTTGTAGCAATTTCTGGAGCCTAGGTGCTCACCAACTGAGTGTCCTTTCCGACGTTGGTTTGGATTTAGTTTTTATGTCGCTTTCTAAGACACATGCATATTTACACGGTTGGTCAGTTCTTCAAGCAACCCGGACCTAACACAGGAACGTTACACAAGAGATACGTTTCCATAATGACTAAGCACCATCCATTACGGATTGGAATAATTACATTATTTTTATTTTATATTGGGGGCGGGATTAGTACAGTCGGTTAAGCGGCGCGTCAGTTGAACGAAGTTAAGCTCCATCGCGCCGGTTAGTACTTTGTGGGCGACCACATTGGAAGACCGAGTGTCGACAGCATTGAAAGAAAAAATCCCGAGGGTGTTGGAAGGTTATTCTTAAATCCGCGCCGGCTGCAATTAATGTGCCTACAAAAGGCAACGATTACTAATAACCATGGAGAGGAATGGAGGAAATAATGAAAACTACAAAAACAGAAACCAAGAAAGGAAACTATGTAGCACATGCGGTATGTCATGTGTGTAACTATGCGAAAAAAATAAAAAATAAAAATAAAAATTAACAATCGTGAGATTTTAATTAATACAGACTACACAGATCTGTAATAAAATTTTAAAAAATAAATCAATAAAATTAATTAAAATAAAGGCCGTTACCTCGTCCGCATTATAGTATTTGAATACTATTGACTCTTCCGACTTGGCATTCGGATTGTAAACAATCTTTCCGACACCTGCCAAATGAATTTAAAGGCAAAACATAAAATTATATATTGAAATATATTCAATGGCATTTATAACTTCAATATATAATTATTTTAATTTTAGTTTAATTTGTTCTTATTTACATTTTTAAAAATCACTGACACAGTTCCATGGCTCACTAAAAAGCGTGCAGGGATAGGAGATTACTAAAAATAATCAAATTAATAACGATAGTGTTCATCACTAAATTGAATTAACATATGCATTGTGTATTTTCATTGATTTACCGACGGACGTAAAATTTCAAGCAGTTATGTTAAAAAGTTAAAGTCGCAGAAGTTACCATCCGTTTTAAATTTGAAAGGGAAATTAGCAATGGGTGGGCCTAGGTTATGGGCAGACTCAGTTGATGGGCAGGCCCATGTGATGGGTGGCCCTGGTGATGGGTGGCCATGGTGATGGGCGGGCCTAGGTGATGGGCGGGCTTAGGTGATGGGATGGCCTAGGTGATGGGCAGACCCGGGTGATGGGCAGACCCAGGTGATGAGTAGACCAGGAATTGAAATCCCCACTTGGTGATATGCAGCAGCTTTATGCAGCCGCTGGCTCAAATGATAGACAAAATGTTATAGCGTATATCTATGGAAATATATTTAATAATAATATAGATTTTAGCACAACAAATTTTAAAAGCAGAGACAGATCTTAGACATTGTATATAAAACAACAGAAATGGAAGAGAGGACTAGAAAAAGAGAGAGAGAGAGAGAGAGAGAGAGAAAGAGGGAGTGAGAGTGAGATGGAGCGCTTTAGGCTTCAGCATACCTGGAAAGTATTCTACTGAAGATGACATTTTGACCGTCTGGGAGGACAATTTAGTAGTGATCTACAAATTTCAATCTAAGTCAAAAAAGGTAACAATAAAATATTTAGTAATAAATTCAAATTTATATTTAAAATTTAAGAATATAGTAACATAAGCAACCTAACTAAAAGATAGTTTTCATGCCTATCAAAATAGTCATCTTAACAAAATGTACTAGCGTAGAAACAGCGCTTTTGTATATACATAAACAGTGAATACTTGGAATTTAAGCTTTAGTCAATTGAAATTGAAAGTTACCAAATTTAGAAATTGCAGGTATAAATAGTAAAGTAAACACGCATTATAGTGAATAATCAACTATGTTGATATCTATCACTTTTAAAACCACATGTTTAATCCGTTAGGCAATTTAGACCATTTTCCATATAACCAGTCCAGTGAATGTACGAGATTTTACTCTCAGATCAGCGCGGCCGGGATTCGAACCCACGAGGATTCAAATCACCTAAGGATTTGTCATTTAAAACTTCATGACGTCATGAAGTTTTAAATGACAAATCCTGAGGTGATTTGAATCCTCGTGGTTTCGAATCCCGGCCGCGCTGATCTGAGAGTAAAATCTCGGACATTCACTGGACTGGTTATACGGTTTTACTTACTTTTTTTTACTGTTGTCAGGCCTTAAAATGAGCATGATACTTTCTGTTTTATATATTCTATAAGTAGGTTTTTAGGCAGATAAGCTTTGTATATATATAGTTTATACATATATATATATATATATATATATATATATATATATATATATACACACACACATATATCTATTTATATATATATATATATATATATATATATCACATTAGATATATATAATATATATATATATATATATATATATATATATACATATATATATATATAGTGTACAATGAAGATGCTTTAATTAAATATATTAAAACGATATAACTAATTATAATATCAGACATTGCATAGCATGCAACATATGAAATTAAGCTTCATGGCTTATGTCGATCCTTTAAAAGAAATTATTTATTAGATTCTAAAACTTTCCAAATTGAAGTTATACAACCACTTCAAATAAATACAGAATGTTGCTATAATTAGCAAAATATAAACTGACAACGTTTAAATTTTCTTTAAAATATCAGCATTATATACAAAAATTCATAGAAAGACGAACCTGTACCTTTTACAAGATAAATTTAAAATTTATAGAAATTATTGATTAATCTTGCCTTTTATACGAAATCAAAAATTTGTAAACAAGCCGGACACACCCACCGCAGCGTTGTCACGTGCAACTTGTTGCAGGGCAAAGTTCAGAATAATGTTGCAACAAATTCGAGCCGCCGTAGATGGTGCCTTTGATCATGGAACATACAGTCATGCCATTGAAGCCGAATGGCAGATTGACTAGTAAGTATGACTTGCAGGCGTTGGCATTCATATAGTCAACTTGTAGTCTAAAAACTTGCTAAGAAAAAAATACAAACACTTATATACGTACCTATGCTTGACTATAAAGCTTATCTACCTAAAAACCTACTTATGGAATATATAAAACAGAAAGCATCATGCTCATTTTAAGGCCTGAATATTGCTGCATCGCATAATTATTAAATATTACTTTACTGTTACCTTTGAAATTCTGAATATTACTATATCGATTTTTGGTTTGCACCGTTTTTGGACACCACACTGTGCTCATCGAATCTTTGAAATTGAATCAATCGAAGCTTTGAAAGAAAAAAATCCCGAGGGTGTTGGAGGTTATTCTTAAATCCGCGTCGGCTGCTACTGAAGCGCCAACAAAAGGCAACGATTACTAATACCCATAGAGAAGAATGGAGGAAATAACGAAAACTACAAAAACAGAAACCAAGAAAGGAAACCATGTAGCCCAGGCAGAATGTCATGTGTGAAACTATACGAACAAAAATAAATTTAAAAAATCGTACTTTATTTTATTTACTTCTGTTGTTGATGTTGCAGCAACAACAACTTTGGCAACATTGTCGATATTCCATTAAATACTGATCTGATATGACAGTAACAATATTCTAAATAAATCTTAAACATCGTCAAATCCTAACTACTAACTTTATTGTACCCTAAAGGTAACTTGAACTCATATCCATAGCAGCAGGACATGTATATATAAGTAGTTGTTAAACTGAAAAATAACAAAAAAGTTAAGTTACCATGGTAACAGGCCTAGATTTAATGATTTAGCACTGCGTTGCGCAACTGAACATTTATAAACATATAAACATATTAAATAAACCATTTAAGTAAATTAATTTAAAATAAATTAAGTAAAACCTAATTAAAGGCAAAGTAGTTAAAAACCGAGAGGAAACAAAATGCCTGAGACTCGCTGGCTTCCGCTTGAATCAAATCCTGATGTAAGATGTTTTTCGATTAAATATTTTATATTTTGAATACATGAAACAGAAATTAAATGTATGTTATTTGGAATATAATTTTAAAGGCTATAGTAATTTATCGCATATGTTATACATTTGTTTGTGTCGTTATGTGTTCAGTAGTGTGAGTTTTCTGAAACATAAATTTGTTGCTGAAATAACTATATGCGTATATATTGATTCATTTTTATGTTAATTATAACCAGGGATGGTTTTGTAACTATTTCTATGCAATTTTCTATTTCAATATTTTAATTAATTTACCAAAATTTTGCATATTCTATCCAGTAATTAGATTTACTGCTTTTTATATTTATAAGACTCGCACACTTACGTGTGCTAGTGTGAAAGTTGAATGCAGCTTATGGGAAGGAAATAGTTGAACTTGCCATATACTGTCATGTTTAAGCTGCTTTTAAGAACATTTACTTAGATATACTCTGAACCAGTGAATACTAGAAATTAAATTTTA
The DNA here is from genome assembly GCA_905160935.1 of Enchytraeus crypticus. Lineage (NCBI taxonomy): Eukaryota > Metazoa > Annelida > Clitellata > Enchytraeida > Enchytraeidae > Enchytraeus > Enchytraeus crypticus. Next base: position 1,253,083 of record CAJHZI010000452.1, on the reverse strand, counting down.
TAATCTATCGCATGATTTGAGAAGGAGCACTGAAGCCATAAGAATGCTATTGACCGCCAGAGTGATTATTTAAACTTACCAATCAACTGGCAATGACTCTACATATTATTTGATATTGCTTCAATAAATTTAGTGTCAAATGTATTAACATTTATAATTTTGTAGTCCAAATGAAATGTGTCATTATTCATGATATATTGCATTTAATCCACATAATCTTCCATATCCTTATCATTTCTGAGCAATCTTCTAGTGCACAGCCTAACAGCAGGTTCATGGCATGCAACTTTTCCAAGCAATCCTATCCTCAGCCTTCCTTTTCATCTCTATATATGAATTTGTTATATCAGATCATCCAGCAACCCTTGTCTTGGTCTTGCTCTAACTCTTTCTTTGCATTCTTCCTTCTATTACATTCTTTAGCAAACAACCCCCCCCCTCCCATATAATATGTCCTCTCTAGCTTTTCTTTCTATTTTGTATCACATTTATAAACTATCTATATATATGTACTGACTCTTTCAAGAACTTCTTCTTTTATTGATTAAGTGATCAATAATTTATTGCTGAGCAATATGACTAGGATATTAATTTGATTTAAAATAACTTGAATTTGAAATGTTATTTTTATTAAATTGCTGTTTTTGGCAATTCCTTTAAATTGTTATAGATCCATTCATAAATTAATAATTTTATTTTGCATATTGTGTTTCAGGTCATGAACAAGGTATGACAGTCTAGTGATGTTATCTATATATTGTCCAATTTGTATTAAATTAAGTTTTTTTGCATTATATATAAAATTGATAAAGAAAAAATTAACGATTTATTTGCTATTTTAATAACTTAGATATTTACTGGATGTCAACAATAAATTATTGATTAATTAGGCAATAATTAATAAATCAGTATAAATCCAAAAATATTGATTACACAATGCTCCTTCCAAATGGAAAATAATAATTATTGTTGAAGCTGAATATTATTAATATACTGAAAATTATAAAATGAAGACCGAGACTAGGATGTTGTATAACATGATGACTCATTCATAGATAGATATCAAAATGAATGCAGAGGATAGACTTTAATTAGAGGAGTTAAATATTAGAGGAGTTGAATTTATTTAGAGGAGTTAAATAATAGAGGAGTTAAATTTATTTAGAGGAGTTAAATGATAAGGACCTGTTTTAGGCTGTACTGAGACAGAGAGGGTGAGAGAAATTTTTAAATTTTGTTAATAAATTAAATTCAGTTAGAGATGCTAATTAGAGTTTTCATTGCTATTTGTGCTCGCACTTCCTTATTTGACAAAGTATGCGAGTAAGCTTGGAGTACCCGGTGACTTTGTCTTCTCCGATGTTTATGACCTGAGTGAGGAGGGGCTTAAGGCAGTGCCGCGCCCTGTTTTAGCGGTACTGCTGTTGTTCCCTGGGAAGGTACAAGTAGTGGATTCATTAGAATTTTATCTACTGAGTATTAGATTTATAGGAAGTCGTAAAATAGTTGTTCTTTTGTTATCTGTCACTGATGTCGTGCTTTTCGTTTATGGTTGAACTTTTAGATATACTTTCTTTTAATCAGAGCTATACCTGTTCTATGTTCGTTATCATAGATCTCCAGTTTATAGCTTATCCAGTAAATACTCGATTTCAGTTTCAGATTTTTTTGTTGAATATTTTTCTAGTTTCTGTTCAAATAATTTTCGGTGTGTTTAATTTATCTTCCCTGTAACAATATATATTTATGTTGTTGACTTTGATTTCATTCTTTCTAAGTCTCATTAATTTTTAAAAATCTTAATTTATATTTCGTTACTGCTCAGTATGTGCAATCGTTAGGCATCTACGACTCGTGGCAGTTTGTGGATGTGTGGGGGTTGGATCCTGAGCTACTTTTAGCCATTCCTCGACCGATATGTGCCGTACTCTTACTTTATCCCCTAACGGAAAAGGTATTGCATCTGATTGATGACATGATATATACATACAGTTTATACTTAATGTGATAATTATTTGCATGATGTGGTAGAGGCAGATGAAGTAATTAGATTGCATTGTTTTTTATATTTTCTTTATTCCGCTAATTAAGACGTCAATTAATTAATATCTTGAGTTATGTATTATATTGAACTAGAGATTGTGCTATTTATTTTCTAATTATTTAGCTGTTGTTGCATGTCTGTTGTAGATTGTAATTATTGCCAAAACAATTGTAAGTCGTGTAGGGACAGTAGAGTATATTCACTATATTAATGACTTCCGCCATCATGTTAACTAGAGTATCTACTATCTATTGCTCTTTTCGGATTCATAATGACTCACTTGTCAATAAATACTTTTAAGCTAATTTTTCATGTTGTATTTAAAGTTATTTGCTCATAAAGATAAATCCTATAAAAAGAGCTGATTGGGACTTTATAGATGATCTCTTTACAGTACAGTATATTGACCACTATTGTATTGTATATTGACCACTCTTCTTGATTAGCTGGAAAAGTCAGGGAATTTGAAAGTGGTAAGGGAAAAGTCAAGGAAATTGAAAGAAGTCAGGGAAAGGATTATTGAAAGTTTAACTATGTTAAACTTTTCCTTTTGCTTTTTTAACTTTTTGATAGCTTTAGAGTGTCAGAGTTACAGTGTTTAAATCTTATGTATTGAATCAAGTTTAGTGTCTGTACTTCAACCATTTTGATGCTTGCTATTGAGTCTAATTCTAGTTAACTAAGGCTTATTGTCTTATTGTGCTCCATTGTCAATCTACAACTAGTTTGGAAATGAAGATTCAGGTAACTATTTAAATGATTCAGGTTGCCTTAAACAAGCACTTGTGCTTCCCGACCCAATGTGCTGTTATGTTATAACTGGACGCCTCCATTCCCATGAAGACAATGCAACACTACATTACCTTTCAGTTTTACGTAAATTAAGTCTTAATTATCGTTTATTAGACTATAGTTCAATTCAGCATTTTATTTTAACTGTATTCTACGTTCATGAAATGTGTGTGGCACTAATTATTATTATTATTAAATTAAAACTATTGATTTCTTTAATTGATTGGAAACATAATTAAAATATTGATAATCCAGAACTGGTATTCCTTTTTCTTATATCTGTAGACCTCAGCTTCAATGATAATGTTGCCCTGATAATGCTGCACTAATAATGCTGCACTAATAATGCTGCACTGATAATGCTGCACTGCCAATGCTGCACTGACAATGCTGCACTGATAATGCTGCACTAATAATGCTGCACTGATAATGCTGCACTGATAATGCTGCACTGATAATGCTGCACTGATAATGCTGCACTAATAATGCTGCACTGAAATGCTACATTGATAATGCTGCACTGAAATGCTGCATTGATAATGGTGCACTGATAATGCTGCACTGCCAATGTTGCACTGATAATGCTGCACTGACAATGCTGCACTGATAATGCTGCACTGATAATGCTGCACTAATAATGCTGCACTGACAATGTTGTACTGACAATACTGCACTGACAATGCTGTACTGATAAAGCTAAATATTGTAAATGTCACTAAGGACACTCTTAAGTGTTTTTTTATCGTAGAGTGAGTCGACAAAGTTCGGAGACGAGGACACTACCTCAGGACTGTACTTCATCAAGCAGACGATTGGCAATGCCTGCGGGACCATCGGCATCATTCACGCGCTGTGCAACAACGCTGACCGGCTGGGATTCGATAGTTAGTTTCTCGTCTTGTAGCTCTTTTAATTATAATGTTGAAATTGTCAGTTCTACTTGTTAGGATTTTTTATATAAAATTTTTCTATAATTATCTGGGGCTGTGAAAGCTTTTTAGGGGTATTTTTATTTATAGTCGAACTGGTGTTTTTGATTTAGCACTATATTTGCCAACAGTTTTCTACATTTCAGAGACGCTGTGGGCTACTGTTAGTTAAAGTTATGCCATTTTTGCAATTACTGTTAGATCAGCCTGCTGTTTTATCTAATTTATTGTAGAAGTTACAGCTTGTTTTACTTAATTATATGGTTACATTATAATATATACATGTATATTTAAATATTGATAAATGCTGCTAATTTCTTGTTAGATCATGCAAGTATAATAAAATTCACGATATCTGGTAGTATTTTATATAGTTGAACATGCTTGTCATACTGGAGCTTCTATGGCTTCTTTGCTTCTTTATCAATTTTAATTGAAGTCATATAGTCTTAACCCTTTTTAGCCACTAAGAAATATACCAAACTTAAAGTGCAAGTGTTGTAAGAGGCGACTAGCAAGAAACTGGTGAAGACAGCATTGGAACACTGCCTCTCAGTTGTATTTGCTGTAGTTAAAGACTACTGTAGAGTTTTGTATAGGCTTAGATTTTGTTATGATATTGACTGTATGGTCAATTGAGTGCTCCTATAGAACATGAAAGATAACTGTGAGCAGGAATATGTATCTTGGACATGCCACTAGGCGGAACGCTAGAGCCTTATAGTATTTACAACATTGTTGTAGAGGAGATACTCCTCATGTTGTGTCCGGCTTGTTTGAAGAATAGACCAACCGGTGACTGCACGTGTCGTAGAAGGCGACTAAGACCCAAGCCAACGTCAGAAATTGCATTCAGTTGGTTAGCGCCTAGGCTCCAGAAATTGCCACAAAATTTTATAAAACGAATGGAAGAGATTTTGGTATGGGACAAAGAGGAGTGGAGACGACCCATCCTGACTGTAGTTAAACTGGGATTAAAGGGAAGATGATGATGATGATGATGATGATGTTGTAGAGGAGAAACATCTGAGTCATTTCTTTGGAGATACTAAGAACTTGACGCCAGAGGAACGTGGAAAGTATCTGGAGTCAGATGAGGTGATTTCTCGTCGTTACCCTTCAACATTTAACTGGATTTTGCGACATCTTTTATCTCTATTAATATGTTATAGAATGTAATACAGGTTTTTTATCTAGTAATCTTTAGATTTAATAGCAAGTGGTAATTTAAAGAATATGTTGTATTTTACGCTATTCGTTATATATTTCATATTTCTTATACATTATTAGTATTCTTTCCCTGTTGCGTCCGGAACACTGAAGAATAGACCAATCATAAACTGCACGAGTTGTAAGAGGCGACTGAGTAAGGCAATGGGAAACCACCTCATAAAATACATTGTTCCCGAGATATATGCTACATTACGGTCTGGATAAAGCATGACCTTTTTGAAGGGATTAACTCATTGATCGATGGGGTGCTCCTTATGGAGCTTGAAAAGTAGCATGTGACAAAGAATGTATACCATGGACCTGCCACTTCAAAGAACACTATAGAGATATTAGAGTTGTATAATTATAGAATTAATAAATATTGTTAGTAAACATTTTTTTAACATTCGAGTCTGGTTGGCATAATTTTAATATTTAATGCTTTAGAATTTCTATCAAGCATTGTATAATAGTGCAGATAAACAGGATAGCTTTCTCAGGGAATGCCGACCCTGCCCAGTAAATGTTAGTCGAAGCTGAGGAAGGCATCTCGTCATAAGCAGAATTTCCCAAGAATAATTGTATAATCCAAGTTAGATAATTTATAGGTCCACTCGTATGTGGACATGAAGAGAAAACTGAGGACGTTATATACCGTGAATCTGCCAGTTGGCAGTGCACTAAGAGAGAGAGAATAATACAGATCTAGTAACGTAAACAATTAGACGGTTGAGATGTCTTGTGTTTCAGGCATTTGGAGAGGCCCACGAGGAAGTAGCCCAGGAAGGCCAGACCACGGTGTGTGATTTATTTATAAGTACCTGTTGATGGTCGAATGGATAGCATGCTTGCCTGAGAAGCAAGAGGCTATCACTTCGGATTCTATGTCAAAACGTCTCTGGCAGTATCCTTCGTAAAAGAGAATAGACGTTAAATTTAGCTTAATTTTACCTGTGGATTATTTTTATATTTAATTCAGGCATAATAGCTCATACAGAAAATTATTAATGCAATAGAGGTAGCAATTATTTAGACTAGAGAAATATTATAGTAGCAGACTAATTTAACTTTTATACTTAATTGACTGACAATTTTGTAGTCATTAAAATGCTGCATATGAGTGCAATTCAATCCATTTGGGCACGACTGTATATTTTAATCTACTTTCTGTAACAACAGGTTGCGTATTTTTGAAATTTCACAAGTAACATTAGGTTACCATTCCAGAATTTTTACAAATATCCAGAATGATTTATTTCTTACATTTGAATGCTTTTCATTTGTGATTTTCGAATTTAATAGATTTAGCAAACTAACACATGAAAAATTAGTAAGAAAATTGCGTTGCTTCGATCGCCACATAAAAAGGCTAAAATCTAATTTTGTTATTTTACTTATATTATTTAAATTTTTTTCTAACTTATCCAAACCATTACAGTTATGCTCAATTTTTAGTAATTAAATGAATTCTGTTACAGGTGTGAGCAATCAAGTTACTATCAGACAACAAAAACAAATAAAAATTATTGTAGATTAAAGTTGCTGACAAATATATTGATTTGATTAATTGATGGATTGAGTGATTAACGGAATACAGGCGCCCTCTCGTGATGAACGCATTGATCTGCACTTCGTAGCATTCGTACATCAGAATGGATCTCTTTATGAACTTGGTGAGTATCGCAGCCTCATTTCTGTTTATCATTACAGAGTTTAGCTTCTGTTTTCTTCTGGCAATGCTAATGGTAGGATGTTGGATGCTGAGAGAGAATACTTTCTGCGGCAGAAATAGAAAGTTTTATTGATAATTGTGCTCGTCTGAAATGTAGTTTTGTGTGACTGTAGAAATTCATGTAACTTTTGCTTAATGTTTTCTTTATTATATTTAAATAGTTATTTACTTTAAAATTGTATTCAAATTAATAATTGTAATACCATCCCCTTTTTGTTGTCTTCATTAATTGTGATATGATTCAAGTTAATTATGGTTTCTTACATCTGCCTATAATATATCTAGCTATTTCACTGCATTGATTCTCTCTACATGTCCACCTTTACCACCACTTTGTTGTGACTTTATCTGTGACTTGTTTTGGCGTAATCAGTAGCATCTACTATACTTTCCTATATTAAGCGAACGTGATATCGCCAAAAACGACTGCATCTATAATAAACTGTTATTATTTTGTTTGTTATTCTGTTACCTTTTATTTACACATCAATGTTGTAACGTACATTCTGTTTTCTGTATAATACTGTTTTGTATTTTTCTATTTTTTTATTTAATAGTCAGTATTGAATGTGGATAAGATGTTTTGTGTTGTAGATGGACGCAGAGACGCGCCTGTGCGTCATGGCGCCACCACCGAGGACTCTCTGCTAGAGGTGAGTGAGTGAGTGAGAGAATGAGTGAGAGAGTGAGTGAATGAGTGAGTGAGCGAGTGAATGAGTGATTAAATGAGTGAGTGAATGAGTGAGCGAGTGAGTGAGCGAGTGAGTGAATGAATGAGTGAGTGAATGAGTGAGTGAGCAAGTGAATAAGTGAGTGAATTAGTGAGAGTGAGTGATTGATTTGACGAGTGAATGAGTGAGTTAGTGAGTGAGTGAGTGAGCGAGCGAGTGAATGAGTGAGTGAGCAAGTAAGTGAGTGAATGAATGAGTGAGTGAGTGACTGAGTGTGTAAATAAGTGAGTGATATTGAGTTAATAAATGATTGCGTGAGTGATATTGAGTTAATAAATGATTGCGTGAGTGAGTGAGCGAGGGAGTGAATGAATGAATGAATGAGCGTGCGAATGAGTGAGTGGGTGAGCGAACGAGCGAGTTAGTGAATGAATGAGTGAGTACATTTAAGAAGAAGAATTGTAATAAATAAGAAGAAGAAGATAATAATAATAATACGATAAATGTATAGAGTATAGCTTGTCGAGCGGCAATCTATATACTTAAAAGTATCATTGATTTAGTTCGTCATTGTATTTTACTGTTTATCTTGTCGAATATCTTTATTACTCTAGCAAATATCTAACAAAGTTATTTCAGTTCACTTACCGCTGGTATACTTTCAATAATGGTTTGAGTAGAATTCCTGTTCGTGACCTCGTACTTAATAGACAAGTTTTCTAGCAACTCGCCCATCCTGTACTCTCTGTTTGCAGGACAGCGCAGAGGTTGTGAAGAAGTTTATGGCTCGTGATCCAGAAAATCTCAACTTCACGGTTGTGGCTCTTGCCAAAGCTTAACTCTCTCATCTACCTCACGTCAGCTTTCTCGTCTCGGTGTTGCTTCACGTGGTTCTATCAGCGTTGCCAAATTATCTGTTGTCGGCTGTGCTATGTGTCGCTTGAGTGTTTTCTCATCAAAACTTATCTGTGATTACGTAGCAGTACTTGTATTTGTAGTGCTTAACCGGTTAAAACCGGATTGAATGAGAATCGTTGAGTATTAATTATTGAAAAAATATAAGCATGCTACTATGAACTATGAATATTGTAGTTAGGTTGCTAGGATTCCACATTATTTGATAATTTATAGTTGTAGTTAATTTGTTCCATATTCAAATAGTGTAAGTTAGGATAAATTTCATCGTAGTTACATTTTGTTGTCAATGTACACTTATATTCTGTATATGTCTACTCCAGGCTGATTGTTGATCTTAACTTTGTTTAACTTAGGTTTACCGCTCATTATATTGCAGTCGGTATTGGTTATGTTGTGAGAAATACCACTAGTTAACCCATTAATGCCCAACTTTTCATTTCATCATGATTTTTGTTGACAGTATGTATTTAGGGTCACAATAATGGAGTGAGGTGGTTTTTTCAGAATTTTTTCAATTTTGTGAAAAATATCTTCAAAAATATATGCGTCCCATATATGGGATCATAGGCACGAATGCACGCGTATTTTCAAGCGTCGCTTCTGATGTGTTAATTGTTCATTAGGCACCATATGATTATATCTGAGATATCAAATCAATATAGGCAACTAAGAATTAAGAGTCTGGCACATATTTAAATGATTTTTAGGGGTAATATGTGCTCCAACAATCCGGTAAGGTGCCTGCCTAGCTCTGCTCAACTCGACAAAAAATCACATGCTGTATTTTTGAGACTAACTTTAGCTTGGTATTATCAGTCCAAAGTATCTCAGATTTGTTGTAACTTGCTACAAGTAAAAAATTCTACAGTGTATAAGGTGTATTAGTTTATAATATACTTACTGTGCAGGCCTACGTTGCATTTCTGGCATTTGTATTTAGACTTTCCTCTACAGCTCTCACTAAGCAGCTATGTTTTGCTGTGGTTTGTGTAATGATTTTGATGATCAAAATGTACATCAGCAAGAACATAGCGATCCCGAGAGACTTGATACACAGTAGTCTGCCCAATCTTCAACGAATTGTATATCGTATCGAATACACTTGATACACATTAACCAAAATTTCAGCAAATCCAATTGTTTATCAGTATTTCTGGTGACTTGCTATTGTGAGTCGTGCGTTCTGCATAGCAACATCCGATCAACATTTATGCGAAGAGTGACCATCATCATTTATTACATGGTATGCTGATGTATATAGGCTGATAAATTTTGATCAATTTGGTCCTTACTTCTCATTTCACACCAGTACGCCAAGCACAAGTATGTTTGCTGCAAGTATGTTTGCTGCACCTCAAACACACGCCCTTTCACTCTAGAGCAACGCTTGATATTTCCAAGTCGATTAGCAAGTAGCCTACACCATGGAAATTCGAGGTGAAAATTTGTGAAAGCAGAACTATCAGTCCAACGAAAAATTAAATGTTTGACTTCTCATCCTAAAGACTTTCGAAATACCCACGCTCAGTTCTTTCATATTCTTGAGGTTGGTCAGGGGACATTTGGATACGTGGTTTACGCGGATGGTTCCTGTTGCGCCAATTCCACTACATTATCAATCAATACCTATTGTAGAGAGTTCAACAATATATCTAAGCTTTAGAGGGGTAAGCAGATTGTCATAGTAGAGTTGGTATACCATCAGTGGTGGAAGTTCTGCTATCACATTTACATGTATACTATATGTATCCGTGCTGTAATACACTTATAGGCCGACACAGCAGATTCTAATACCTTATTGAACAGACCAATTATCGCTTGATAATAATTCATAAAAAAGTAACAAAACTATCATTTCTGAGTGATATAGCAGCTTAAACTGAAAATGTTTGTAAATATAGAAGATAGCAACAGAATTATAGCATTTTACAATGATATGTCAAACCGTGTGTATTCGTGCCTACAATCCCATATATGGGACGCACGAAAGTGTAACAAATTTTTATGAAAAATTTAAACTAGCGATATTTTCATAATTCACACATTTCGAAGGGCATCTAGGAGTACAACTATCAGTAAAAAATATTTTAGGATTAGGTTTCTAAATAATGAATCTTAGCTTTTTGATTGTGCGAATGTCATTGTTTGCAAAATGAGAGCAATATGGAGAATTTATGCCTGAGAACTGGAGCGAGGAGAGGTATTATTTCATCATTTATTGATTAAGTGTCTTTAATAATATCCTAGAGAATTGCTGTATAATCGTTTTGACGAAAGCAATTGAATTGGGTATTTTTCGCATTGGTTTTGCTAGCGTTCCATATATGGGATCATAGGTATTAATGGGTTAATATATTATATATGCTATATAATATGTACAGAGATATTCACATCTACTGTAGTGACCTACACATCTACTGTAGTGACATGTGATGGGGGGACGTCCCTGACATCATCCTTGTATGAGGAAACGGACGTTAAACCTTTATTATTATTATTATTATTATTATTATTATTATTATTATTAATTAGTTTCTTAAATATCAGTTCAGATTCGGGTTAAAAGTAGCCATTTGTAAGCTCTATACGTTCTGGACCAGTTTGAATCAGTGAATTTAATCAGCTTATTCTGTCATTTAATAAGGCATTAAAACTGGTTTTTAAGTTTAGCTTTTCCGAATTCGTTTAGTTATTTCCCTCATTTGAGCAAAGATCAGAACTCACTTGTTATAAGCTCAGTTTCAGAAATCGTTCGCAGACAGATAAGACCTTGGAAGAGAAGTACTTGATAAAAGGTCCCATTCCGTGACTGTTTGCTTAGCTGAATATATGGAGAAGGTTTTGTTTAGTTTCTTGCCATAGTATACTATAAACTTCGTAATATGTGACACATTTGCATCATGTGAGTGTTAGAAAAAACTTGCCTTCATTATGTGTAAGGATTTTGTCGCAGTTGTCCTAAATATTCTATTTATGAAGCTGGATTTTCTAATTTAATCATTAAATGTAAGCTATTGAAGAGAAAATGAAATTCTTGTTTAATTTGAAATTTGAAAAGTAAAGTTTTGAAATCGATGTAAACACAGACATTTATAGTGTTGTTTAATAAAGTTTAGGGTTTCAACAAAGATTTAATTCCTGTTAGCTTTTCTTGATAAATTTAACTCTTAAATATGGTTGAACTTTCTGTAAAAGTAAGATTTATTATACTTCTACATATATAATATGATTTATTATACACATATAATATAAGTTATAGTTGACTCGGCTTTTCACTTCATCTCCCAGACAGTTATATACTGTAGCTAATACTTATGATGTCTTTGTGGTAGGATATTCTTAAAGTCCTAGGAATTAAGCAGGTTTGGCCGGCATTGTTGGAGTCTACGAACTCTTTTAATTAAATGTGGGTTTAACGTCAAGTCACAAGCCCGAAGGGCTTCTCTTCAAGACGGCAGGTGTACCGGTGAACCGTTGTACTGAAACCTTGAAATGTGAATATACGAGATTTTACTCTCAGATGAGCTTTACTGGAAATTGATCCCAGGACCTCAGGAACAGCCATTTAAAACTTCAAGCTGTTCATACTTAACGTGCTTATCCACTGAGCCACTGATACATTCAAAGGAGTCAATGAACTGTTAATAACGTCGATGTTAAATTTTAATTTGATGAGACTATTTAACATAACAACAAAATGGAAGAAAAAATAGCTTTACTGCAAATTTGCAACCAAAATATTGAAAGCTTTGCATAATTAAGTTCAACTGTCTGAAAGTGAGATGTTGGAGTTTTTTGCTAGATTTTGATAGAAACAGTAGGCCTATGTGTGTATAAGCAAAGCATTCGATAAATTAAAAAAAGTAAAATAAAATAATTAATTTAATAAAAGTAAAAAGTAATTTGAGAGACAATAAATAGACCTATACACATGTAGGCCTATGTTAATTAAATTTAGCCTTAGGACTTAAAATCTCAAATCACATTGTATGTGCTAGTGAAGTCCTTCAGTGTAGTATATGTGCACATTAAATGTATACATGCATGACTGTATATTTGTGAATAAAAAAGGAAAAATTAAGAAGTGTTTTGTTTAACCAATTTAGGCATATGAACTCGAATATAATATATTTAGGTAATGTAAAAGATTTAACGTCTTTTTTCTCAGGGTCGATGCTGCAGGATTGATACTAATTTTATTACCTTGAAACTTAACCGAACTCTATATTACTGAATTTCAACTACCAATTTCTAATTCTGCCTCGTAATAGTAAAAAAGCGAGCCAGTCTTCGTTTGGTTATAGCTCCAATACTCAATATTGTCATGAATAACATTGCGCTTAAATTTCTATGAAGTATCGATTTGAAATTTCAGTGTTTCGTCCTTTTTAATCATGAAAGTTTTAGACTTGGTGTATCGAACTATTTAAAGCCAATGACTTTGATAATTTTGAAGGAAATGGAAAACTATGCCATAGACATATTATCGCAGCTGAGTGCTGTATTTAGGTGTAGCATAGGCATGGGCTCTTTTCTAGAATCAACGCGAATGGCTAAAATGTGATAATCTAGGAATATGTAACTTAGATCCACAATTTGCCTGAACAATAAAGTGAGAATGACAAAGATATCTTTAATTTAGCTATAGCAATAGATTATTCTCAGATGGCGAAAACAAAATCAGTAACGAATTACATATAAATTATATTTTATTCGTAGGAGCATCTACTTTATGATGGCTATTGGTAGAGAAGTTCTTAATACAAGCTTCAATCATTTTCTTTGAGAAAAAGCAATTTCTATATAAGTGCGATGTAATGAATTTATCGAGAAGTAATTGAAATATTAACACAAGACGCTGAGGGCATTGTTCGTTGGGCGAAAGTTATTAGCAGAAATTTGAAAATTTAGCGACAGCGTCTTTCTAATTTCTCTTCATTTATCCACACTATTCGAACATCAGCAATCAATTTTGAGTGTGTGTGTGTGCGCGCGTATGTATATCTGTGCGTGCGTAGAGACGGGCATGACAATCTTCAATTCTTTGTAACCATTTTTTTCTTCTAATTGCGACTTTTTATTTCTTTAACACTTTCTAAAATTAACTTTCGACACAAACTTTTCTGTGCATGATTTATGTTGGCGGATATTTGAAAGCGTACTATTTCAGTAAAATATATTTTAATTTATATATTATAGATTTGTTTAATATTTATAATATACATACATATATTTTTAATGTAGGCCTACTGTATTTTAACTAGTAGGCCTAAATGTTCTGAAAGCATAAAGTTATAGTTTCAGTTAGGGTTGTAGTTATATATAGATACAGTTGTGGGTATAGTTATAGTTTCACTTATAAACTTACGGTTACAGTTATTGTTACAGTTAAATTTACAGTAACTGTTATATTTCGTTACAGTTGCAACTTGGAATTTGAGTTACAGTTATAGTTGACGTTATCGTCATAGTTACAGACCTCTAGTCATATAGTTAATGTTATATATATACATGTAATTATAGTCATAGTTACAGTTAATTTAAGTTAGTTACCGTTATATGAACGTACTGAGGAAGGCAACGGGAAACCACCTCAGAAGCCATATTTTCCCAAGCTATAGGCTACATAAAGTATGGATAGGCATAGACTTTGTGAAGGGATTAACTTGTTGATATAAGGAGTGCTCTTATGGAGCGAGAAAACTGACTTTGAGTATGAATATGTACCTTGAACCTGCCACTTGGCAGTGCACTGAAGAGAGAGAGTTATGAACGTAATTATAGTTACAATTACAGTTATATACATGTAGTTATAGTTACAGTAATTTACACGTATATAGCGTTATAGTTACAGTTAAATATAAGTCAGTTACAGATATATACATGTATTTATAGTTGCAGTTATAGTTATATTTATAGTTATACACATGCATTTATAATTACATAGTTACAGTTAAATACATGAATGTATTGTTATAGTTACAGTTAATAGAAGTCAGTTACATTTGTTATACATGTATTTATAGTCACAGTTATAGTTTTTTATGTAGTTACAGTTGAATACACGCATTTATTGTTATAGTTACAGTTAATAGAAGTTATTTACAGTTACTTCGTTCTTGGTGAGTCATGGATCGCGGACCAAAGAGGCAAACAGTAGCAGACCACTCATGGAAATAACTGCACTTTATGCGGACACGCTCTCCAGGATTCTGATTTCTCTCCTCAGTAATCCACGGCTTCATCCGCCAACCCTTGCATTGGTTAATCTCTGCCTCTGTCAGCTTCTGAAGCTGAAGTGCCTACAATGTGTAGTATTGTGTATAGAGTCGGAAGACGGAGATATATATTCGTTTATTACATGAAATCTGACATACCTCAGAAAACGTAAAAACATACAAGGAACAAAAAGCAAAATAGAAAGTTCAATAATACCATAAAGTCAAGATAAAGGTGTGAGAGAAAGTTCAATAATACAATAAATCAAGAGAAGAGTGGAGGCGTTATATACCATGTACCTGCCAGTAGGCAGTGCACTAAGAGAGAGAGAGAGATAAAGAGAGAGAGAGAGGCTAATAGTGTGTCGTTACACTGTTTACTATTTGGTCTTATCTTGGATTTGCACTGTTTTGATCTCGCTTTCTCTTGTGGTCTTTGTATACTCAGTTGTCAGCGTGTGGGGTTTTGGAGCCTGTTTGTGCAGAATCTGCAAGAGACGTCCCTGACATTGGTTTTTTCTAGGAACCGGACATTAAATTCTATTGATTAATTGATTTATTTTATCTCTGTTTAATGTTCAGTCAATTGTTATCATTATTATGGTAACATCCATGATATACTGCATGTATTACAGAGTTTTTTTGGGTTAGTTTCTGGTTTTGTAGTTTTTAATTTCCTCTTTCCAGGTCCAAGGTATACCTGATAAATTTGACTCTCAGAGAAGTTAACCAAAAGTTGATCCCATCAAGAAAGCAAGCCCATAAACTCTCTATCACACCATATTTTAGACTTTGACTTGAGGAAACATAGTATCTTAACTGATTTTCCAATGCCCTTTTCATATCTTTGCTTTGTGGGCTCTTTAGGATACATTTAGGGCAATTTGTATGATTGTTTCTTTCCGTAACGGTCTAGACACAAAAAAGGAGATCGATCTTGTTGCCTTAAACTCGTAACATTTAGCTACTACTGTAATCTAATGAAAATAGACAGAACTAATGCTGTAGTCTATATGAACTCGCTGCACCTTGATTGTAATGCCAAAAATTGTGGACCTCTCCGTTCTCCTGACTTAGGCCTATACAAGTGAATAGACCTGCAGAAACAGTATAGGCCAATAGACGAGCTTGTAGTAGAGTGCTACAGCTTACCTAACTGAATCTGTCATCGTCTGCGACTATCAATAACAATTACAAAATAGAGTCTTACTGGTATCTAATAGCCATACCGAGCACTATCATGAATATTTCATTGCTTGCGACCATTAACTAATAGCGAATATAAGTAACTAAGTTAAAGTGCAAGGGCGTACATCGTATTAACTTAATTTTGGTTTGAAATATACTTATTTTTTTAGCAGATTCTAGATTCTAAACAGAACCTACTCTTACAAAGTAAAAAGCTAAAAAGCTAATGTTAACGTCAGATTCTTAACTCGATTTGATGTCAGTGACGAGAGAGCCCAAGATTTGAACCCCGCACATACTGATCCGCGGTCGAATAAGTTACTGACGTCGCCAATGGCTCCAACCATATTATTGACATTTTCCAGCCACATTATCGACTAGTTGCGCAGTTGTTTTTTTACAGCGAGTGAGTGATTAGGATTCTCCTAATCTGATTTTACAGGCCTGACATCAGCATATACACAATCACATAGTCCCAATTATGCTGGCTGTTCTAACAGCAAACAGCTTCGCGGTATCTTTCTATTATTTATTCTTGGAAGATAAATTAGAGAATGTTCTACCTGCAGAGCTGCAGTCAAGTACTTTAGCAATGACTCTGTAGATGAGAGTGATCGATGAATCTCAGTTTTAAACCTAACCGATATGTTTAATCATAACCGATATGACTGTATGTTTAACGTCAAGTTCAGATGCCTGATGTCTTCTCTTCCTTCAAAAGGAGTTGTTATTCGATCTTACATCTCGTTATAAATTGTGGATTTATTAGAATCTGTAAATATTCTTGTCTATAGTGATATATTTTTAATGGGTCTTAAAAAAGCTTGTAATCTTGCTTTCTGACTCAGAACTGTTATGTATTTTATGTTATATGCAATAATTTAGGTATTAAAGCTGAAGAGTTTCAGCAACAAGGTCTTGCATAGCTTGATATTTTGAGCATGCAAAAGCTTCCTGACCTAAGCATTGACGGCTCTCCAATGTTATCTCTGCGGAACATCGGAGTGATAGCATCTCCTCAATTGTTGCTATATCGTTGAGCCTGTTCAACAGTGGGGATAGAGAAAAAGATATAAATACTAATGCTTCTTATTTCTTTGAGTTGATATAATTTTGATTTGCTTTGTTCAATTTTAGTTTGCATATTCTTTTTTTAGTTTTTAGTATTATGCATGCATGATGGGTGATCAACTAGATAAGTCTATTTTTAACCACTTTGACGGCCTCTCGTGTGTGCATATTTGAGTATATTTTGAAATAAAACACAGTTCTCTTCGTATTAAAATTTCAAAATAATTTGAACGAGCTACAATTTACGAATTATAGCTCGGAGATTAAGTTAATCCAACAAACTGAATTATTCTTGCTAAGCTATTAGCCATGTGACATATATTCATAATATTCTTCCAGAAAGATTTTCCTAAAGGAAACTGATTGCTCCAGAAACCGGGATTGGGAGGCTTGGTCTTGATTCAAAGGCAACAATTACTAATAACCATGTAGAGGAAGGAGGATATGCGCCTTAAAAAGCGGCTGTGCTTACTGACCCAATGGGGCGTTATTATTTATTTTCAGAAGATTTTGGTAATTAAAACAATCACTTTAGATGAAAATTTTACCGATTTTAATAAATAACTTAATTTTAGGTCATATTATGATGACACTGATTAGGTGCTTATTTTATTTTAATTGTAGTTTCTCTTTTCTCTTGTGTAGGACACATGTCCGTGTCGTTTGTATTTCGTCACAGTAATTGTTGTATTTCGTCACAGTAATTGTTGTATTTCGTCACAGTAATTGTTGTATTTCGTCACAGTAATTGTTGTATTTCGTCACAGTAATTGTTGTATTTCGTCACAGTAATTGTTGTATTTCGTCACAGTAATTGTTGTATTTCGTCACAGTAATTGGCACTGCGTGAATTAAAATAATATTTTTCTCCCATTGTTTCTTGAACTAATTTAAGTTTAATATGAGCTACTGCTGATTTAATATTATTCTGACTTAACAATATGAACATTGGCTGGAGCCAGTGGCGATGTCGGTAAGTTATTCGACCGCGGATCAATATGTGCGGGGTTAAAATCCTGGACTCGGCCGTCACTGAAATCGCTTTCGAGTGAGGAAACTGACGTTAACATTAGCTTTAGCTTAGCTTTACCATTGCTGAATTATGCCGGGAGCTTCGACCACCAACGACTTCCTGAGAGAAGCCTTGTTTTCGATTAGGGGAGGGGGTTGAACCTGGATCTACTGTGCCTGTGACAGGCGCTCTGTTGAACTGTGTATGAGTTACGAGCTGGGATGACAAAACGATGACCACAATCTTCGATTTTTTCGCCACAATTTATATTGGATTGCAGACATTGCATGGAGACTAAACTTTTGCTGAATTTAGGGGATCGAATGAATTTAGTTAGATGATATAAATGGAATAAAATTCAAAGTTATAAAAGTAATGATCGTGAAAGCTTAATTTGTTTTCGCGAAATTTTATGTGACAATCTAGTTTTTGATTGTAGTATATTTAAACGCTAGTTATTGAGTAATTAATTGAGTATAGCCAGCAGGACGTATTATAGTACTTAGCGGCGGATCCAGAAATTTTGTAACGGGGCAGGCCACAAAAAGTTTTGGACGATGTACATATTTCATTGCTTACGCCCCACCTTCTCGGGGATTTGTGACGCAACCTGAAAAATGTTGGTGGGCTCAAATTTTATTCACTACTACGCTCGGCTCCTACAGTGAGTGTATCTCCTTATCTAGCCCCCCCCCCCGCCCACCCTCTCATTTCCGTACTACGGTCAGGGGAAAAGATAAAATACCTAAAATCCTACATTTGTTTTGGAAAAAAGTAGGTTAATTTGTTTCACCTCTGAAAAAACTCAGTGGATCTGAACGAATTACAAAAGTGACCTAATTTGGGCTGTGGGGGGAGGAGGCTTAAGGTTGGTTGCACCACTGCTTCGGGACAGAGTTCACACTTTTACTTGCATCCTTTACTACTGCCCTCAATAACTGGCCTCCTCATTAACTTCCGTCCTCAATAAATAACACCCTCATTAACTACCGCCCTCAATAACTACCGCCTTCATTACTACAGCCCTCAATTTAATAAGAATTCAATTTAATTGCCGCCCTCAATAACTACTGCCCTAATAAATACCGTCTGCATTAACTGCTGCCCTCATTAACTATCCCTCTCATATACTATTGCCCACAATAACTATCGACATCATTAAATTACTGCTTTATAACAACTGTCTCCATTAACTACCGCCCTCAATAACTAGCGTCCTAAATAACTACCTCCATTATTAACTAACGTCCTAATTAACTACCGCTCTCAAAAACTACAGCCTTCATTAACTATACCGTCCTCAATAACTACTGTTCTCAATAACTACTGTCCTCAATAACTACCGTTCTCAATAACTATCACCCTTAATAATTAACGTCCTCACTAACTACTATCCTCAACAATTACCACCATCAATAACGCATCTTTCAAACCGTTGGGCACTTAATATTTTAATTGCAGTACACGATTAGTTTTACTTAGAAATATCTGGATGGCGCAAAGCAGAAAGCAATGTTTCAGTGTGCTTCAGATTTGATTAGATCGCGGTTGATTCCGGTATATGATTCATTTGCTTTAGATCAGCAAGGCGACGAAACCTCCTCATCAAAGACCGATAGTAAACTAAATGAAGAGAGATACAATCAGCGAGTCATAAAACTACCATCGATTTACGGACCGCTTTGCTAACACTGAATCTCCTTGATTTATCGAGCTCGTCTTATGCACTTTCTACAGAATTATCTGTTTTTATCGTCAAAAGTTTTACCCAGCTACTCCTGCAGATAAAAAAGTAAACGTAATAATGCATTATAGTGAAATGATCAACTAATTTGATATCTAGCACTTTTTAATACCACATGTTTAACCGTTAGGCAATTTAGTCCATTTTCCGTGTAACCAGTCCAGCGAATGTCCGAGATTCTACTCTCAGATCAGCGTAGCTGGGATTCGAACCCACGAGGGTTCAAATCACCTCAGGATCTGTCATTTAAAACTTCACGTCGTTACCCCTACGCCATTAAGACTTTCTAAACATAGCCCAGCATAGTAACACGTGGGCCCATCATACGCTGTGTCGCACTAAGACTATTTCTGGAGAGATTTGAAAATATATGACTGCACATTGGTTTTTAATCTGAAAGCCGTTATTTAAATTTCGATTTTTTAATTAAATTCTTTAGCTGTCTAATCCAGTGGTTTGTTTATTTTCTATCGATCGACACATTCGTCACCTTTAGGCGACCGCTATATTTGTAGCCACTTTTTCAAGATGAACATCATAATCATATTCCTTTTAATCCCAGTTTAACTAGGATCGCGAAACGAATGGACCTTCTCCACTTCTCTTTGTCCCATGCCTTATTAGAATTTCTTCCATTCGTTTTAGAAAATTTCAAGACGAACCTAATATTTAATTAGAATCATGGAATTTAAAATAGACTTTTTCTGGCGAAGTTTGTTCCTTGATCGTGTGATATGATTATAAATTTTAAGTTGTTTTTGTTTGGCGTGTACATTTTTTCCTGTACAAAATTTCGAAGGGGATTAGAAAAATGCAAGGCCAAAACATGTGATAAAATGTAGCGTAGGCGTAATGAGGAGTAAGATGGAGCTGAAGACGTAACTCGATTACTCCGTATAATTCTTCTTTTTCTTCTTCTTCTTTTTCTTTTTCTTCTTCTTTTAATTCTTCTTTGACAATCAATGCTACAATATTGACTTGCGCGAGAGCTTTTATTAACTTCCTCAACTTAATTTCCACTCTCGTCGAATTTCATCTCAGATTTCCAGGTTAGCAAGTGCTGACGGTAAAGGGAAATATAACATACTATTTTAACCTGCTTTTGCCTTATATCTAATTATTGATTTAGCCCTCTCTCTCTCTCTTTCTCTATTATTCTGCCAATTTTCAGGTCCAAGGTACATATTCATACTTAGACTCTTCCTACACGCTCCATAAAGAGTACTTCATCGATCAACAAAGAAATCCCTTCACGAATGACTATGCTTTATCTATATCTTATGTAGCCTATAGCTTGGAAATAATATGGCTTCTGGTATGGTTTCCCTTTGTCTTCCTCAGTTCGTGTTTAGTCGTCTCTTGCGACTAGTGCACATAACTGTTGGTTTATTCTTAAGTGTTCCGGACACAACACGGAACAAATTAATATGGATTTTTAAAGTTTTGATTTTAATTAAAGTTTTACAATTTATTACTGTCTTTACTGTATGATAATTAATTATTATATTGAATTGAGAAATGATTTTCTCTACATCGTCATTAATATAAAAATTACAAAGAACGTCATCTATAATAATTTAGTTACAGTAAAACAGGAGTTCTTAGTGCTATTTATCTTTTTGATTTTCCCAATGTTGCGTAATCGAAAACTTATAATAGTCTGCCGTCAATTAAGCTTTCATATACTTAATTGATAAAATCATCGTTTTACACCAAAGCAGGATTTGAAGACTATTAATACTTCATCGTATTTTTGAACTTCTAAATTTATATTAATAAAACCACTTTAATAAAGGCAACATGGTACGAACAAAGCTTGCAATTTAAAAAATAACTCAGAGTTGAATTCACTCAGAGTTGAGTAAGTTAAATCTGTGACGGTAGTTCGAGTGTGTCGAGTTGTCTTAAAAGATTCCATGTACTTCTGAACCTTGAAGTTAAATGCACTACCACCTACACTGTTTACAACGTCGCATCGACGAACTTAAAAGGCTTAAAAGCTATTGTAAACGCCAGTTTCCTCACTCGAAAGCGATGTCATTGACGGGTGAGCCCAGGATTTGAACCCTGCTCATACTGATCCGCGGACGAATACATGTATCTTACTGACATCACCAATGGCTCCAGCCAGTGGCACGTTTAAAGCTACGTTTAAACATAAAACATACCGGCACACTGGTTCAGGAAGCGCAGATGCTTGCTTAAGGCCCATTTCCTCCTTCCTCTCCATGGTTATTAGTAATCTTTGCCTATTGATGGCGCATCAATTGCAGCCGGCGTGGATTTAAGAATAACCTTCCATCACTCTGGGATTTTTCTTTTAAAGCTGTCAACACTTAGTCTTCCAAGGTGGTCATCCACATAGTACTAACCGAGGCCGAAGTAGCTTAACTTTGATTATTAACGCGTAACCAAACCAAGTGCGCTAAATCCCGCCGTTTATCGTCCTTTACTGTAACAAATGTGTATTGTTATTAATTTAAACTGATTTAAACATCAGTTTATCTAGAAATACTACGGATGCTATTTATTATGCTATGGACCATATTGAGAGGAGTGCAGATAGGCAGCTTTTTAATTCAACTTAAGCCGCTTTCAACAGTCATCTGAAATGTTGACTAAACTTTAAGCCTATTGGATTGCTAATCAGTTATTAGGAAGTGTAAAACTGGCTTAAACTTCTACAGGAGGTTTTCAGACTTCTGTCAGAGCTGATACAATCTTATATTGCAAATTTTATTTCTTTCTCAGCGAAGCTTCGGCTTAAAGTCAAGAAAACAGGATCATGTTAAAGAAACAGATCTCTATTATTAAGCGATATGATCCGATAAATTAATTAGCGGACAGCCTTGATATTCCAGAGCTTACACATTTTAATCTACAGGCTTGAGTCTCCAAGCGTATCTATCTCCCTACGTGCGCTTGTATGTTTATCTCATCCTAATTCTGCTTATTGGCTGAGCCAGTGGCTTGATGTGTGAAGTTTCAGACTGTGGTCAGAAGATGATGATTTCATATTATCCGGTTGTTCACGTTATGCGGGATTTACGTTATGCGGGATTTACGTCATGCGGGATTTACGTCATGCGGGTTTGCATCATGCGGGATTTACGTCATGCGGGATTTACGCCATGCGGGATTCACTTCATACGGGGTTTACGTCATTCGGGGTTCGCTTAATGCGGGGTTCACTTCATGCACTCGTATTTCATTGAATTTCGTTTAACAAGACGTGAAAGTTTGGCGTTTGGCTAAAACGTGATTTGCCGTTGCAGCTAGTAAAAGACAATAAGGTAATGCACAGTCTAACTGTTGGATAAGTCGAAAATTGAGCATATTGGTATACAACTAGAACCAAATATTGAAGATTTAAAGAATATTTGACAACGCAGAAAATTTTAATATCGTTGTTAAAAAGTTTTCGATACCCTCTTTTAGGAGATCAGCATATTCAGTCCGTCGAAATTCCATAAGTAAAACCACACGCTAAATGCGCTCCCCTGTACATGTTTCTTAAAAGTGACTATAATTACTACTAAAGTAGTAGTATTGATTAAAGCGTATCCACTGCAAGACATAGCCTACTGTTTCAAAACCCTGATTAAATTAGAAAAAATCCTCGCTTTAGTGTAGCATCATTTATACAATCACTCCTCTTTTGCAAGTGTTCTTTCTGTCTACCTCATTTATTTCATTCCTCAGTGTAATTTAACAGTTCTTTATAAAACACAAGGGTTCGAGTAGCAGAGAGAGCTGGGCCTCCTTTGTCTCAATACGACCTCTGAAAGGACTCCTAAAGACAATTAGATTAGTTCTGCTGAATGACTGGAAAGAAGAGAGAAGCGGAAGAGCAGATGGATAGAGCAGATGGATAGAGCAGCTATCCCACGGGGCTAGGGTCAATAGGCCAGCTCCGAAAATTTGTTTAGTCTCTCTAAACTTATACGGTTCGGTTGATGAATTTACAGTGTCTTTACAAGATCTTTTCACGTTCCCGTTGAATCTGTCTCAGGGCGTTGAATCTGGTAGTTTCTGTAGATACTATTCGAGTCTACAATAGGCTGAGAAAAAATTCCAATCAATGTCAGTCAATTGAATCAAGTTAGGAAAATTTTCTGGAGTATTCAATGTTCTAACTAAATCTATTATTAAGCTGAGATAGTTTCATTTGTCGTGAACGGATTACGTTCTATTAATATACCTACTGCAACTAAGCCGATTTTAGTACAAGCATTCTAATATGCGCGAAATTAAATTTCACAGCCCTACAAAATTTAAGTATATCAAACATTATAAAAATACATTTAGTAAAACGTGTTTGATGGATAAATATTAGGTATCCCATAAAGCCTAAATAGCTGAATATTAATTTTACAAGATTCCGACAAAGTATCTCGACTCAGCCTAGTAGATCTGATGGAAATGTACAATGCAATTCTGTAATATGGGCTACTTTAGACTATACACAAGCAATACGCAAGTGATGGAAAGAAGTTTACTAGTGATGATCTAAGCGTAGTCTGTAATTATCTGGTAAACTAAGCGATCTGAAGCATCGCATCAGTGTTATTTTGTAATATGTAACATGTAGTTCCTCTTATGAATTTATTAAGTTATTTAGTATTTCTTTTGTAGTGCATATTAATCTTCCACTTTTTAACATTTTCTGCCTTTCAATGAACTAACGATTGACAATATCAGAATATTGCGTTGCCTTGAAAGTTGAAACCACGACCTCAATAGTCTATCCATCATATACACGCGCTGCCAATTAGGCTAATCATTCGAGATGGCATCCATTGTTCAAAATCCATTGATTGGATGAGTTCCCAGGAACACGTAAAAGGGCGTTAACAACGACCTGGAAGAAATGGAAAATCCCGCATGCTGACTACTGACACTTAGTCACTTGAGAAGCTTCATCAATCCTACTAATGTAGATGCTATTTGTCAGTTAAAATCGGATTCGAGAAATTTCAATACAAGATTTTAAAGTTGATAAGATGTATTTCAATTTGATTCGATTATAAGCATTTCAGAGAGCCGACTAATGGTATTTGGCATTTAGTTGATGAGAAGCCCTTGTTCTGAATGCATTAGAAGACTTAACTTCTTCATTATCACGAATTATTTAACAACCTATTAAGTTATCATTAAAACCCAGAAGCTTTCGAAATATAATTGTAAGTTTAGTTTTACTAAGAACTTAAATATGAGACAAATTTAATTCTTCTTAAATGTAAAACTTGATTTGACTGGAAGAATTTGATTTTCTAAATAAAAATGAGAAAAATTACTGTAATTGATGCGTATGCATAATTAAAAACAATGCTAACGTTTAACTGGCGTTTGAATGAAATGTAGAACCATCGCAGCATAACAAAATATTAGGATTCTAGCGCTATCAATGACAACATCGAGCAACGTTTCTTTCACTCTCTGTTCGATTTAACATACTACTACATCTCATAAACCATGATTAAATGAAATAAACTTAGCAACAAATATTTCAGGAGATCATGGGTTATTAATTAATTTCAGTCAACATAATCTCAAGTGCAAACATTCTGCTTTACAGGTTAGACAGTTAACAGTAAACACGCATTATAGTGAAACGATCAACCATGTTGATATCTATCACTTTTAAAGCCACATGTTTAAACCGTTAGGCAATTTAGACCATTTTTCGTATAACCAGTCCAGTGAATGTCCGATATTTTACTCTCCGATCAGCGCGGCTGGGATTCGAACCCGCGAGGGTTCAATTCACCGCAGGATTTGTCATTTAAAACTTCATGACGTTACCCCTACGCTATTTAGACATTCTAGATAGCGTAGGGGTAAACATAATCTATGAAATGCAAAGTTTATCGTCAACCAGTCAAGTACGTTATCAATATACAGCATAAATGAAACACTTCGATCACTAAACAGTACTTATTTGCTGATGAGCTGCAGATCTCAGTCTATAATATTAATAAATAATAAAAGCTTAAAGTTCGTTTCCTCATACAAGGATGATGTCAGGGACGTCGAGTCTATGAAATTATCATTCAAATACGAAATTAGACTTTAAACAGTAATACTAGAAAGGATAAAGAAAAGTCTAACGGAAGTTTTTGATTAAATGGCATATTAATGACGGAGCGAGCACTGCCTTTGAACCCTGAACCTACTGACCACATTTAGGCAACTTACCGATATGCTACCGGATCAGTTCAAGGATATTCTGTAAATAACTGTATTGAAAAAAAAGTGAAATGCATACGTGCATATTTTTCTAATTGCGTAACTTCTCGAAGGTTAAACAATGACAGTACTAGTACTGTACCGAGTTTGCATGTATTTTGGGGGATTTGCACTGGTTGAGTTTTGATCTCCAGTTTTGTTGTTTGAGTTTCTCAAAATTCCAACATTTTTTAATACTGTGCTACCATGCACACTATCCTTCTGATTGTCCTCCTGGTACGGAGGCGTGCATGGCTTTCCATCAGTTTCGCTCGATACAGAATGCCTCGCAGATAATTTACTATTACTCAGACGAGTACCAAACGTACTTAAACATTTCGCTTGACCACTGCTGACGTCATCGCTATAGTAACCGCTGCTTCCATGACGACGGTTGTCATGACAACCTGCTGGCAGGATCTTCGACGTCGACTGGTTATCCTTGAAGGCAGTTGATGTCGTCACCGGAGCCCGATCAGTCGGACGCTGATCCCCATTCTTCTGAGAGGTAAAGCCGTAGGAAGACGTTTCGCTGTGGAGACGAAATCTGGCAGGTCCAGGTAAGGTCAGGGATTTCAGTTGGGACTCAGAGGGGACCTTGCAGCAAGAGCCTAGGGGTCTGTGAGGGACTTCCATGTAGGGTTGTCCGTCAGATTTAGTCACCGGCGCCCTGGTTTGACCGAGGGTTGACGATGTGGAGGAGGGAGAGTCGTGGGCCCAGGGATTGGGGGTGGATAAGACCCCAGAACAGATTGGGTTTAGGGGTCGTTTCTGTCGCAGCGTACAGTATGAGAGTTCTGATGTGGGACTGGAATAACCTTTACCATTCTCTTCAACTCTGTCTTGCCATATAACTTCCTGTTAAAATATTACAAGATATTTCTTTATCGATATTCGGTAGAAGATTATACATAATTCATAGCTAATTAATTAATTTTTTAATTAATTCAGAATTTAATTTTTATTTTTATTTCCTATAAATGTTGAAAATAATTAATAAAGAAAATCAGTCGGACTAGTGATGCATAGTCGAACGTCCGTTATTACCATTTTTATGATTTCAAATAGCTAAAGCTAAAGCCATGTTTAACGTCAGTTTCCTGCTTTATAGCATATCAGTGACGCGGAGAGTACTGGATTTGAACCCTGCACCTACTGATCTGCTGTCAAACAATTTTACCAATAAACTACCGGCTCTGCCTTCTATCGGCTGTATTAGTCTGACCTTAGAAGAATACACACAGTATTCTTTACAATACTGTGTACAATTTAGGTGTTCAATTTTCTTCAGTTAGAATTTCGTTCAAAGCACTGAACAATTGTAACTTGCTGCTCACAGTGTGAAACGAAGCTACACAGTTATTTTTATCGCCTTTTCGCCACCACAACAAAATCATCAGAGTCGGTCTCACTGCGAATCGAACCAATTTCATCCTTAACCACGTTAGCACCTTCCTGCCAAATGTCGCTTCTTTTTCCAGTTCCGTTACGCCTTCAAATATTTCCACCCAATAAGCTGCTACGTAAATGTCGCCACTGGAGCACTCGAATATACTTTCATCTAAATACATATCGAAATTGGAAACGTCGTTTATGGGAAGGACGGATCGAAGAGTCACGGAGGTGAAGCCAATCGAACATCGGATCCTCTTCGCTCTCGGATTTATTACGATCAGAATTGTAACGCGATTGTTGAATGCGATAGAAAACAAGGGCGACAATTCGCCTGGGAAATACCGTAGCGACGTCAACGCGGATTTCTTACAAAGCTGGAATGCCCCTTGTCCGACATGTTGGAAGGGTTTGTCGAAGATAAGCCATACGGCTAGATTAACGAACAGACCAAGAGCTAGATTAATTTTTCAGGGCTGAATTTTTAGGTGGAGTTTTTCTAATTGATATCTAGGGTTATTCTAAGAAACAGTTATGTAGTGATACCAATATTGCAGCCGACTGAATTTTATCTCGCGTAAAATAAACAATAGGGTATAGTTTTAGTGTCGATGGCAGATAAGCTGAATTACGGAATTAGTTATTGTTGACTGACCTGAAAGGCTATATTACAAGTATTTTCTTTATTTGTTCCAGATTGCGTCGCCTTTTGGAACGTAAAATGTGGCATATAACACAATCATTATTTTGTAATGATTCATTTTATTTGAGTATTTGCTACAACATCGTTCCAAACTTCCTTCCTCAGTATCCACTTTAGTCGTTCCTTAAAATCACTTAAATGTTAAATTGAAATATTCCAAATATTTTTGAAACTAAAACATAATGACTGACGTAAAATCAGATAATCATAGCATTCCTAGTTACTTTCTCTCTCTCTCTCTCTTTCTCTCTCTCTCTCTCGCTGCCCTATTCGCTCAATATCACATCCGATATTTCGCTATCTTTCTTCATTTACAGAGAAACAAACAAATCCGATGACCGTCATTGCGAAATTAAAACGAAATCCAAAGGCATCTTCATCTCCAACGTAAAATGAAAATATACATGTAGTCCTAGAAATTGCCAATATTTGAAAAGTTTAACTTAACTAATCGACTGTCTCTCCGCTTCTCTATCAGTCCAGGAAAAGAGAAATAAACAATTATCAGGAAAGATAATTGAAAATAAGAAAAATATAAAAGCCACGTTTGTTTCCTGTCCGACATAGTGTAGTGACGGGGAAAGCATTGGATTTGAACCCCGCACATACTGATACGCTGTCGAACAACTTACTGTACTTACAAGCAACTCAGCCCAATAGGTAAGTCGGTTATAGATTTTGTTTACTATTTCACCGGCTCAGATAACCAAATAGTAGAGAATTAGCACTAGAACAAAACAAATGGATTCTGTCTAAATTAATTAGAAATTAAAACTGAATTAATTTAATGCATGTGCCCTGCATATCATTACGAAAAACAAATTCTGTAAAATTAATTTTAGTTAACTAAAATGCTTATACAGAAGGATGTGCACTGCATATCTTCACGAAAAATAAATTCTGGAAAATTAATTTTAGTTACAAATAATTTTGAGTTCCATTCTATATTATTAGCATTGACATTGGTTTAGTAAATAATAATAATAATAATAAAGGTTTAATGTCCGTTTCGTCATCTAAGAATGATGTTAGGGACGTCCAATAAGTGAACTTCATTAAGTGTTGACATGGGGGACCAGTGGATTCCAAGCTGCTTTATTAACGGTGGAACGGGGGTACACGGAGCCCCAGGCACGTTTTAAAGAGACAAGAAGGGGGTAGGTGTGTCTCAAGCACGTTCTAGTGATATTGTTTTCAGCGATTTATCTTAGAAACGTCAGGCACTGAGATAGACTTTCTCTGGGTGAGGCAAATGCGTTACTTTTGTTGAGTAACGAAGTTGAAGAAAAGACTATATGTAGAAGAAAACAGAGTCGTACTGAAGATGTCACTAACATACCGGCTAGACTAGAAGTATAGTTAAGGACAGGATGTACTCGCGAAAGAAAGGACAAAGAGAAGATATAAGGCGGTAGGATGTAAAAATTAAATGAATGAGTGAGAGGATGTGAGAGAAATGAAACTGACATAAAATAAGTGACGAGAGCATGTCCGGGTGCATACCGTGTAGTGCAGTAATGAAACGCAAGTTAAATTCACACGAGAAACTGTTTGACATGCTGTTGAGAGAGATTAAGCGTCATGGGCTATCAATTTAAATGAAACTATTTAGATTTGTCTATCATCTAGTGTTTCAAATAGAGGCTCTAGGTGAATAATTTTCTTTTCACTATTGGTTATGGCGCCCTCTAAAAGTAATTTTGACCAACAGCTAGTCACACCGAGAAAGTTATGCTTTATAAAATCATCTCGACGCAGCCGTTTGCTTTAATAATATTCTCCTTCCCGTTGGCTTTCTGTGCTTTTCCTATGTCACCAATTACTGCATGCTTAGTACCCTGGTGCTATATTTATCAGCGGCTCTGATTCTCTAACAAAACCCCTATCAGTAGTATCTAGCAGAGTGTGAAAGAATTGGAACTAAAATGTTTCATTTAATATAGTGTACATGTAGTTGCGTAGTAATGGATTACTGAAATAGGTTTTGCTTTTCGTGTTAAGCTTTTGTAGTGCTGATAAAAGTGGTATTTCCCTATTTATAGTAATTATTGAAATACTGTTCATATACTTATTTTATTTCAGTTTAAGCAATTGCATAGCGTTATGGAGTAGAAATATTTATACAAGCAGATTTATGATTCGCCTGTGAAATTCATATCATCCAGCAGTTTTTATGTTTAAATGCAATAAAAGACGTATACACTAGTACTGTAATCACAACCGAATAAACAAGAATTATATTCCTGTAATTTGACGTCCCTGACATCGACTGTGAATGAAGAAAAGAAAGTAAATCTTCCTGATTGATCATTTATTGAACTATTTAAACAGCTTAAAATATTAAGGTCAAGTTTAACGGCAGTTTATTGTCTGGAATGAAAGGTCTGTTACGGAGCTAGCTCCATATTTCAACATTTAAGAACCTACTGGTAAGTTGTTGGAGGAATTAACCGCTCAAATTGATATTGACGAACAACAGCTGTTTTTGTATTAACATTTAAATTAAACATAACATTCGTTTAAAACGAATGGAATGGTCTATTCGCATCCCTATCCTTGTTAAACTGTAATTCATGGAAATGAAGATGATGCTAGTGATGACGAATTATAGACATCGCCTCATCTCTCAATGATCTCAGAATCATTCAGGGATGAAGCCATCTAACCATCTTATAAAATAAATTATTTTCAATGAACAAACCTTGATACAAATCTTTAAAGTTGGTATAAATAAATTTATTTGCATAAATAACTAAATAAATTTTTTTACATGCATCTTATATCATAAATTATTTATTAATTAGTTATATATACCTTAGTGCCGCCTTTATTAAACATTTCCTTAGCCGATCCAGTTCCGGTGTAAATAAGAGCGGATTTGGACGGCGTCCTAACGGGACTCGATTCCGGAGAACTCTGGACGTCTCTAGAGGCAAGCATCTTCAGTCCCTCATTGTTTCCGCAGTCCAGACTGAGGTTAGTGTGCTGGGAATGAAGTCTAGCCGGGTGATTCTTTCTGCGTCTTAGCAAAGCTCGCGAGATCAGAAGCGCCGAACAGGCGATGAGCAAAATAATTACGACCAGAGATGCCAAACCACCTGCCAAAAATGCCCAACTGATTTTCTTATTAACCAGCTGTATTCCAGCCGGACTGTCGCGTACTCTTTCCTGATAGGGAACGGTTTTATCCACGATGATGTTGAGTACTGCTGTAGCACTTCGCTCAGGATGACCGCCGTCGATGGCCTTAACGACGAGTTGGTAGACGTGATAATCGATGTCTTGAAGATTCTCGTTGGCGAATACAGTACCGAGCACACGGTCTACTCTGAACGTTGCAGATTCCGGTTTGGAATATCTCATACTGCGCTCACCGGACAATTTCTCTCTTGACGTCATCTGACTTTCGGCATGAGTAGAATTGCTGGTAAGTTTTCTGTTCAGTCTCTTCGACGCAAGAGCGTTACTATTCCACACTTCGTCTTTACTCGACGCTTCCTCGATTTCGTTTTCTACTAAGTATTCGTCTGTCGTTTGCATTGGTAAGTTCGTATTGTCTTTAGCGTGCATTCTGTCGTCCTTAGAGTCGTGAAACGAAATTGGGATGTCTCCATTGGTTATATCGTAATACGATATCCTTCCATTCATGTCCGCATCCGGATCTCTAGCTCGAAGAACAGCTACCGTATATCCGTACTCAATCCTGTTTGACACTTTGACCGAATCGTTCGACGGAACTGGAAATTCAAATACGGGAGTATTATCATTCACATCATCCACGTAGACGATGACGCTGGTGGAACCGGTTAAAGGAGGGGTTCCTGAATCCACCGCAGCCACCTGGAGATAGAAAACCGGCTGTTCCTCTCGGTCAAACTTCCTTCTGGTTGTGATCGTCCCGGATACTTCATCAATCTCAAATCCATCCGTGGCAAGATTATACTGAACGAAGCTGTAGCTCACAGCTCCGTTAAGCGGAAGAAGATCAGCATCAGTAGCTGTCACCTGTCCAACAACAGTTCCACGTGGTTGATTCTCCACCACGTTGAAAGAATAGCTGACCGCAGAGAATGTTGGTCTTTCGTCGTTCATATCACCGACTTCGATCAAAACCGTCGTAGTACCAGATCGACTGAAGTTTCCCGAATCGGTTGCTACGACACGAAAACGAAATTCGGATTTCGTCTCTCGGTCCAGCACCTGTTTGGCACTGATGACCCCGCGCTGGTCGACGTTGAAGTAGTTGGACTCGGAAGGGTCGAGGGAGTAGCGTAGCTGGGCGTTATCGCCTATGTCTCGATCAGCGGCCGACACCTGAGCCAGAGTGGCCCCTATGATGTTGTTCTCGTACGTATGCACGACGTAGAGCTCCTTGGAGAACTCTGGGTCGTTGTCATTCTCGTCAGTCACTGAGATCTAGAAAGTAGAGGAGATACTGATTGTCTGGGATTAATTATTAAAAATGTAGTATGGTGTGGATATATATATATATCCACATATATTTATTTATTTATATATATTTAAATTTATTCATACACACACACTTATATATATATATATATATATATATATATATATATATACATATATACATATATACTGTATATATATTCATGCATATACATATATACATATATAATATATATATACATGTATATATATACCTATATATATATATATATATAAAGGAAATATATATATATATATATATATATATGTGTGTGTGTGTGTGTGTGTGTGTGTGTGTGTACATGTGTATATATATATATATATATATATATATATATATATATATATAAGAGAAGGAAAAGGAAAAAGAAGGATAGAGATTATAAATGGATAGCGGGTGTTGATAGTTTAAATGGATCTACGGCAACAGCTTCCAACGAGAGAGAGAGAGAGAGAGAGAGAGCGAGAGAGAGAGGGAGAGAGATAAACAGATAGTGACAAAGATAGAGAAAGTGAGAATAGATATGTTAACTTATAGAGCTACAACAGAGACAGGGAGAGAGAGAAAGTGGCTACGACATAGAGAGAGAGAAATAATAAACAAGCTAAACTGTAGAGACAGAGAGAGAGAGAGAGAGAGAAAGACAGAGAGAGAGAGAGAGAAAGACAGAGAGAGAGAGAGAGAGAGAGAGATAGACAGAAAGAGAGAGAGAGAGAGAGAGAGAGAGAAAGAGACAAGAGGGAGACAGAGAGAGCTAGAGATAGACAGAATAGATAATTTAAAGTGCAGAGAGATAGTGCAGGGCAGTATGTGCGGGTTCAAATCCTGGGCTCTCCCGTCACTCATATTGCTTTCCAGTGAGGAAACTGATGTTAACCTAAGCTTTATCAGCTTTTATAGAGAGTGAGAGAGAGAAAGAGGGTAAGATAGAGAGAGAGAGAGACAGAGATAGACAGAATTGATAATTTAAAGTGCAGAGAGATAGTGAATAGAGAGAGAGAGAGAAAAAAAGAGAGAGGGAAATTGAAGAGAGCGAGAATGAACCTGCACATATCTGATAGATCTCTGAGGAGGCGTGCCCTCATCCACACAGACGAGACTGACGTTGAACAAGTCCATGGACTCTCTATCCAGAGTCGCCTCTGTCAGGATCTGATACTCCACCTCCGACTGATGCATCAGAGGTCTCCTCACCAGACGAAACAATCCTGAATCCGCCGGAAGTTCACATTCCACAGTTCCATTCATTCCTTCGTCCGGATCCACTACCGTGACGTGAGCCACGAATGTTCCAGGTGGAGCATTCTCAGGAACCCTGGCAAAGTCTCCGCCCACTGAGACCAGACTGTTGACCTTGACCTGGGGTTTGTTGTCATTGAGATCAGCCACGTGGACGGTGACAGTCGCATCAGTGGGATGAGCGTCCGGCCCCGAGTCCATAGCTGTGACGATCAGCTGAAAGAAGAAGAGAAGTAGATTGAGTTCATTTCGTGAATGGAACCCTCGTGGGTTCGAATTCCAGCCGTGCAAATCTGAGAGTAAATTCTGGGACATTTACTGGACTGGTTACACGGAAAAAGGACAAAATTGGCTAACGGATTTAACATGTGATATTAAAAGTGATAGATATCAACGTAGTTGATCATTTCACTATAATATGTGTTATCGAGTGTGTAGGTGCGGGGTTGAAATCCTGGGCTCGCCCGTCACTGGCATTGCTTTCGAGTGAGGAAACTGACGTTTACCTTAGCTTTTTTAAGCTTTTTATTGTTGTCTGAGTGTGATATTTTCTAAAGATTCTGCTTAAATCGGCGAGTCGTGAGAGCTTACGATGCACAGTGTGGTGTGGTTACCGGCAGGCTTAGTGAACCGACAATTTCATTTGTGCCTATTTGATCTGAGAGATCTGAAAGACGTTAGGTTTGTAAATGATCAAGGTATGCTTGCTAGCTGTGAAGTAAGATTGAAACGGGTTATTGATGGTCTGAATATCAAGGCATATGGCATGGTATACGGCATGAAGATGAATATGGCTTGAAGACGAATAAGGCTTGAAGATGAATAAGGCATGAAGATGAATATGGCTTGAAGATGAATAAGGTATGAAGATGAATATGGCTTGAAGACGAATAAGGCTTGAAGATGAATAAGGTATGAAGATGAATATGGCTTGAAGATGAATAAGGCATGAAAATGAATAAGGCTTGAAGATGACTAAGGCATGAAGATGAATATGGCATGAAGATTCGGTTCATTAGCATGAAGATTAATATAAAAGTGAAGGTGACGAGAGTCGTAGATAGGCTGTACATGTACAAATACTGGAAGAAACGGGACCGGATCTATTGCTCAATATCATCACATTGAGTTCATTCTCGTTATGTTTAAACTGGAACTTGTGCCTTTGCCATATCATCACGCTGAGACGATTCAGATAGATATTCGTTATTGAAAAATTAGCAATGAGTAAAAGGTATCTTATGTTGTGTACGCCTTTGCAGCACAAACTAATTGCGCCATATGGAAATACATTCAAAACTTATGTCAGATCACTCGTTACATTATACCATCTTAAACTTAACAGCCTAATAAAAATAATAAGAAATAAAATAGTAAAGAGAATATATAAAAATTTTAAACCTTAGAATAGAAAGAACAAATTATTGCATGAAATACCTGATACGTATCAGCGACTTCTCTATCCAGATTTCCTCTCAGATAAATTCGTCCACTGGTGGAATTGATCGCAAACAGTCTATCATAAAGAGCCTCCGTCTGAGCCGTGAATCCGTACTTAACTCTTCCATTTTCGCCTGAATCCAGGTCATCGGCCTTGACCGTGATGACGTCACTGTATAGCTGCGAATTCTCGACGACTGTGACGTCATAGTTGTGACGATCAAAAACCGGATCGTTGTCATTGGCGTCGAGAACTCGGATGTGGACGTTGATGGAGTCCTTGAGGGGCGGGGTTCCTCCGTCGTACACTGCTAGCTGCAATTCATAGTTGTCCACTTTCTCTCTGTCCAGTTTCTCCTCCAACACCAGCCTGACGTCGATGAAGCTGTTCGAGTACATAGAGCAACAACAACAATGACAACATCTAGCACTATCCATTCTAAGGTCTATCAATCTGTTCAAACGCACAGAGCAGCGCGATAACAACAACAATTACAGTGCTAGTGTCGTCCGTGAAAACATCAAGCACTATTAAACCGAATCCAAATCGATGAGTCTCTGTCCAGAAACAGAGGGGTTCAAACTTCTTGACATCAGACATATCCTACGATCGAATGACACCGAACGTTATATTATCATTGACGTTTTGATAAAATTGAAAATGAAAAAGCGCATTAAAATATGCATAAACCAGTATATTTAAATATTAATATTAAATTAAGTCAATTTAATCTGTAATGTAATGTAATGTAATAAGATACTTAAAAATACATTGCAACGTTTAGACGCAAGTTGATAGAAGAGCTTTACCCGTCTAGTTTCTGGGTTTGTTTCAGTTCGAACATCTTGGGCTCTTCTTGTTGGAGCTCATACCCAACTATTCCATAGGCCACCCCATCAGCATCCACGGCTGATGGTAGCAGGAAAGTGCTTCCAACCGCGGCTGACTCAAGGATCGATAGGACCGGATCAGTGTCTGTGAATCTAGGAGGATTATCGTTCACGTCCAGGATGTCGACTAGGACCTTGAAATAATAAGTTCATTATTTTTGAGTTTTGTTATTTGCCGAAAGCAGGAAACTGATGTGCATTTAAGATTTATAACTTGAGAGATGTCGTTTTAGGAGAATATTTAATAGTTGATTTATTATTTTTCTATACACAAATCTCTATTTCTTTGGCCAGTTCGTAAATTTTCCGGATGCGGACAACGAAATATGGAAGCAGTATTTATATTATAGCAAATATGATTTTTATATCAACTCAAGTAGAGCTGAAATCCTTTGAAAAAATTAAAGATATGAATTTAGCAAATACCCATATAGTATAAACTAAAGGTATATATTAAGTTACATGTATAGTATAATGCATTAAAGATATCAATATAAGACAACATTACTACGAATAGGCTATATTATTGCAAGATGAAAAATATATTACTGCATAATTTTTAGTATAAAAAGTTAAACTTAAAGTGTAAAAAAGTTTAAGTTTTGCTTCTTAAAATATTAGAACAAATTTTGATATATGAAAATAGTTTCACATATTCAAATACATCGTTTTAAATTCAAATATCTTTAGATTTTGAATAGAATTATTCAATATTATGTTTCAATATTTAAATTTGACGTTTCAAATATTTTTATTTTTTGAGCTTCAACTAAAATGTTGAAAATAGTTTATTCGAAATTCCATTTCATTGCATGTAACTCGCTTTAATTTCTGCTCAATAGCACCCACTTATACTTATCATAAAGTCATATTCATGGTTATCACGATCATTATCAGCTCTTATTTTTACTGAATGTTGATTATATCGTAATCCTTCAGTTTACTGCACCATAAATGTATCCAATCCATTGAAAAATATATGCCATCTGGGAAGGTGTCCAATTGCTTTCATTCATTAAGTGCTAAAATTACTCTGCTTTACATGCATACTCGAACAATAACGTTCATTGATTATCGCTTATCTTAATAAAGATACAAAATAATTACGTGTACACTTGAACGATCACATTTATTAATTATCGCTTACCTCAATAAAGACAAAACAAACTATCTGTACTCTTGAACGATAACAATTTTAAATTATCGCTTACTTTAATAATGCGAAAGTAATCGACGGGCTGGATTGCCACATCAATGCTGACGTCACAAGTAGGTCTGCGTCTGCATGACGGCATGACGTCACGATCTAGGTCACCGGAAGTGCGTATTACTCCGTCGTTGCGTCCTATTGTAACGGGAATTGAAGGAGGGGAACTAAACCGGTATTCCAAGCGATTGAGTATATCTGCTGAGTATCTACACTCAATCAATATCCAAATCAATCAAGGTCATTGTTGTTTAGGCAGTTTCATAAATGCGCTGAATATGCAGGATACATCAATCAATCAAATATGATTATATTAAAAATTGCAATATGAAATGTCAGATGATTTAGAGACCCACTTGTATGTGGTCATAAAGAGGCAAACAGAATATAGAGATGAATGGAGGCGTTAAATACCGTGGACCTGCCAGTATGTAGTGCACTAGGAGAGAGAGAGAGAGAGAGAGAGAGAGAACATTTCAATCTCTTTTTAAATTAAATGGTTAAAATTGTAGAGAGCTTACAGTATATTATTCATTTACCGGTCCTGTGAATGTCCAAGATAGCTTACAGTATATTATTCATTTACCGGTCCTGTGAATGTCCAAGATAGCTTACAGTATATTATTCATTTACCGGTCCTGTGAATGTCCAAGATTTTAATCTCTGATCAGTTCGTCTAGGAACTGTTCCAGCGATAGTTAGATATTAATAATAATAACAAAGGTTTAACGTCCATCTCCTCATTCAAAGATGATGTCAGGGAGATCATCACATCACTTATGGATCGGCTACATAAAATTTTACGACGTACCTGATGATGTACTATTTCATAATTCAATTTCAGTTGCTACATAGTAACTATAGTAGTAGCTATAGTGACTTATAGGCCGTTTTAAAAAGACAATCAACGTTTAACTGTGACAAAAAGTATATGTAGGATTATTCAAAAACTAGGTTTTTCGTCAAGACTGTTACAGTATTAAAGAAAATATAAAAAAGAGTTGATTCAAGTTGTTTAGGACATGGATTAAAATGAATTTCTATTAACTAGAAATGTAGGAATCGAGAATCGCGGCAATTAAACAATCACAATCCCTTCTTGATGAAAATTATTCTGCTTTACTAGATCAATTCCTCTCTATCTCTTTTTCTCTCTCTTTCACTATCTCTCTTTCTCTTTCTCTTCCTCGCTCTAATATTCTACCAAGGGCAGATCCAACATACATATTCCAATTTACAGTATGCTATCACGTTCCACACTCCAGCGATCAACTAGTTGATACCTTCAGAAACGTTATTCCACAACCTCACTTTAATACAGCCTTCAGCTTGGAAATAGCTTCTGATGTGTTTTTTCTTTACCTTACTCAGTTCTTGCTTAGTCGCCTCTTACGATACGTGCAGTTTGCAGGTAATCAACTTTTGACCGGACACAAGACAGAAAATCTTCGCGTGATATTTATAATCAATTTATTCGCAAAATATATAATTCTTAAATTATTATTCTTAAATTGCATACCCAGTTACTGACGAACTAAAATTGCATGCAAACATATAGATTATCACCATAGACTGAGTATAATAAGAGGCAAAAATGAAATAAAATAGGGAGGCAAGACATTCTTCTGCACAACTATTTAGAGCTTTTAACTAATCCTACCTTTTTCGAAGTCCTGCATCTGTCACAATGTCTCCAATTTTAGTTCCGGGTCTGGCACTCTCCTTCACCCTGTATCGTAGGTATTCATCCGGTTGAGCAGAGATTAGGACGTAGCGAGTTAGAGTCAACAATAAAACCAGCACCGGCGGAGCAGTCCGGTACACGGGAATGGACTTCCACATTCCAGCCGTTTAATATTAAGAGTGAGACTTTCTCTGAAATAACTTGAAACAACAAGCGGAGCAACAGTTATTATAACGGCTATATAACGTTTATTGCTCCGCTGCAGTTTATAGATGGGCGAGAAGGTCAAGTGATACGAAGTCGTGGAGCTTAGGCTGAGTTTAGAGTACGTTTTCTATTATACTTATCAAAACTTTATTTAAATTTTTACTTGAATTATATCGCTTAACTTTATATTCGTCAAATGGCAGAGCTGTAATTAGCGTAAATATGTAGGAGTTATAAATATGACGCTGCGATTAAATTTATACTCGCCAGATGACAGCGCAGTAATAAGCGTTACTTCAGACAGACAGGCGGACAGAACCGGCTCATAATATTTGTAATTATAGTAACAATATGAAGATTTATCACTGAAAAGCATTGATCGTGGTTTTAACTCTCGTTTTTCATATTTTGGATTTCTCACATTCTCTATTAAGACTTTATATAGTTTACATGGACAATGTCCTATATGCCCCCGTTGTGTTCGGGTCACTAAAGAATTGATCAACGGTCAACTGACTGGTGTCGCAAGAAGAGACTGAGCCAAAACTAAGGAAGGCAAAGTGAAAACCATTCAGAAGTCATATTTTTATTTCCAGGCGATTGGCAACATAACGGCGGGCCTACGACATAGCATTTTGTGAAGAGGCTAGCTCACTAATCGATGATATGCTCTTTATTGTGGAGTGAAAGCTGAATTTAAGTAAAAATCCTTGGTCCTGTCAATTAGCAAAACACTCGAAAGATAGATAGATAGATAGATAGATAGATAGATAGATAGATAGATAGATAGATAGATAGATAGAGAGAGAGAGAGAGAGAGAGAGAGAGAGAGAAAGAGTGAGAGAGATTTTACATATATACAGGCACTATTTTCATTCTGAATATCCAGACTCTCATAGTCTTCACAGAAAATTCAAGTCCTTCAGACACACATAACTCCTATAATGAATTGCGTTCTGCAGTAATATATATATTTGTACAACATTATACTTAAAACTATAACATTTAGTAATATAAACCATTACACTTTTAGCTGTAACACTCAGTAATATAAACCATTACACTTATAACTTCCCGGATCCAATACGAAAACTGATCGCATTCTTATACCGTAAGATAACTCTTTTACATATCACGCTTCAAATATGGCTAACATTCCGTACTCATATCGTTTAATTACTCCTCGGTCAATGTTAATATCGGCTATAGTCTAGTTGATCAGGTCGCAAAGTTTTCCTGATTTTCTGCTTCAACTCTTTTCCCATCTCCTTATGACCCCAGCTTTCCATGATTATTTTACACATTTCTATATCTCTCCATACACTTCTTCTATAGTATTTCTTCCCACCGTGTCTTCTTCTTTTCTCTTTCATTCATCTCTTGCTTTCCTGTCAATTTCTTCCTCCTCTCTATCTCTTTCTCTCTCTCTCTTTTTCTCTCTTTCTGTGCTTCCCTGTCTCTTTCTCTCTGTCTCTCTGTCCATTTCTCTCTCTCTCTCTCTCTTTCTCTCTCTGTTTCTCTATGTCTTTCTGTTTCTTTCTCGCTTTCTAAGATAGAATACCATTAGTTAAGATTTTAAATAAGATTTTAGACATACCGTATGTGCAATTTCGCGTAGTGTTCTGTATTCTGAGACTGAGCATTCACTCACATATTGCAAACAAAATAGATTTGGTTATTAATTAATGAACCAAATGTCTGGCTTCTAATAGATATATACACCCTAAAATGGAATAGTTCATTAAAATTATTCAATACTTTGTAGTTAATAAACCTTTGAGTAGTAATAGGCACTATTTGCCTTTTCCTAAACATCTCTAGGCCATATTAAACACCATTTTATTTATTGATATTATCTATTCTCAGCACGTTTCTTTCGCAGATTGGTCCGGGTGAATTGATCTGTAGTGATGTGTGCTGTTGGGGACGTCCCTGACATCATCCCTGGATGAGGAAACGGACGTTAAACCTTTACTATTGCTATTATTATTATTCCGCTCTAGTTTTGTAACAAATTTTTTTAGTATTTGATAACCTATTCATTTGTTATTGGTTCTATTTTATTATTGCAATATAAAATTGAATGGTTCAGTTGTAAACTGCTCGCCTTTTCTAGATCCTTCCGTGTCACCCCATCAAATAAGATATAGCGGCTTCTGAAAGGAATCTAGGTTACTAGTGTAATACACTGCTTAATTATTAGTAGGGGCTATTTGATAACTATTGGACATTGTTAGGCTATCTATTTCTAACTCTCTCTCTCTTTCTCTTTCTCTTTCTCTTTCTCTCTCTCTCTCTCTCTCTCTCTCTCTCTAGTGTTCTGTCAAGTGGCAGGTTCAAAGTACATATTCATACAGTCTGCTGCCAAGGTTCATGGAGAGCACTCCATAGATTATCCAGTTAGTCCCTTCAAAATTTAACTCTTACGAAAAGTGCAGTTTACGGTTAGTCTAATCTTCAGTGGCCCCAACACGTGACACAACACGTGATGTTATGCTATTATACCTCACTAATACTAAGTCTTGGACCAAGAAGTTGAGAATGGCTGCTAATTAAGCTTTGATAAAGTTTGATATGTGAAATAGCCGTACATAGAACGTGTTCTAATTTCTACTTTACGTTCTACTTTAAATAAAGCGCTTTCATCACCACGTGCAGCACATTTATATATCAAATATCACCATTCAAACTTCAATCCAAATCCCGCAGTTCCTTCGGCTAAAAGTTATCGAAGTTTGTATGACAATCAAGACAAACTATCGGCATCTCTCTCCCACCTCTCATTCTCTCGCCCACACTTCCTTCTATCCGTCTCATTCCTACTCCGCTCTCTCCATAGATCCCTCCCTCTTCAACTCCTCTCTCCTCCAGTCTCCGTTCATCAGTGGACTGCAAGGACTCGGACTCTAACGAACCTCCTCCATGTAAATTAACTTGCTCTTTCTTCTCGGATTTCAACAACAACACAAGCGAGCTACGAGAAATATTATATCAGTCAACAGAGTAGAAACTACTGACTACTAGTAGTAGATCATTGTAGAGACAGTTCTAATAAAAGCACAACAACAACAACAACAACAATACGACATCAATAGCATAGACTCTACTGACTACTAGTAAAAAAAACAACAACATTATAATGAAATGATCAATTAGATTGATATCTATCACTTTTAATACCATATGTTTAAACTTTAGGCAATTTACACCTTTTTTCGTATAACCGGTCCAGTGAATGTCCGAAATTTTACTCTCAGATCAGCGCGGCTGAAATTCGAACTCACATTGGTTAAATTCACCTCATGATCTGTCATTTAGAACTTCATGACGTTACCAATACGCTATTAAGATTAGTAGATCATTGTAGCGATAGTAAATCATCCACAATGACATCTAGATCTCTAAGAATCAAATCTATATTCTAGTTTTGGTTCCTGAACAAGCATTACACTACATAAATTCGAGAAAGGTCGAAGTAAATAACGGCTCTTCAACGATTTTTCAGGTATTTACAGACTGCATTCTTATATTTATTTATTTCAAACCACTACAGTTTACAAATCTTTACAAATTAACACAACAATAGACAATTAGCTGCGATAGTGAACAATGGATAGTTGCTTCCGGAGGAACACTAAGCCCATCGAGCAGGACACCAACGACACTTGAATAACATTCGCTTTAATCTTCTCAATTCGATACGGCTGCAATGATAGTTGAGTTTCATTTTCAGATGGCACTAGGTGTCGTGCATTACAAAAAATAATTTTTTGTATGGCTAGATAACCAAGTCTATAGCGTACTTTCCATAAACAAAATAAGAATTGTATTCAACTTCCGACTGAATACGTGTTTAATGTCAGAAAATCTGATATGATAAAAATTTAATATGAAATGATAAGATATGACATAACATAAAGTAACATAGCGTAACATAGCATAACATAAAATAACATAACATAACATAACGTATCATAACTTGACATAACATAACATAATATAACATAACATAGCATAACATAACGTATCATAACTTGACATAACATAACATACATGTAACATAGCATAACATAACATAACATAACATTACAAAACATAACATAGTAAAACATAACATAAATAATATCATAAAGTCTAATTATTAATTAGCTGATATTGAAAGCTCTTCGCAATTAGATTTCTTCTGGCTAAAATGCAAGGAAACTGAACGACACTCGTAGAAGTATAATGACGCAGACATATAGGCGCACAGGATGAATGAGATGAAATCAATCATGACGTCAACCAATCGCACCAATCAATCAGTTGAGAGCGATGTTATCTCATCCTCATCCATTCCAGGTCAAGCCCCACTCCAGTTCATGGACCCCTTCCTCACACTGCTTCTTTTATTCTCGAATATCTATTCACTTCTGACCCACTCTTTCCTAGCACCTCCCATAGTGACATCACTGAAATCCTGATATTGTCACAATTGTCACGATTGTCACGCTTGTCACGGCCCTGTCACACAAGCGACACTTTCTGTCACAAGCTCTTGAGACATTCAGGAGTCGTCATCAACTTGTAGGGTAGACCTCAAAGCTTAGCTATTAAGAGTTCAAAGTTTAATAATTTTTAGTTGTTAGACTAGTAATTAGCTATTCTAATAATTCTTAGCTATAAAAAGTTCAAAGTTCAAATAAAGAACATATGAAATCCTCAGCAATTCCCATTAGTGATTCACTGTTCTGATCTCAGCGAGATAGTATGTTTTGCCATAAAGATTAAAAAATGTTGAAAGTAAATGAATTTTTTGTTTATTTATTAAAATGTCTTTATCTCTACTCTAGGGTCCTTTACAGCCACGGGCATAAAATAGAAATAGAGTTATAAAAATATTCATCGGCGGGATGTTTGGCTGATAGTAGATATAATCACTTTATTTAATTATTTTAACAACAACAATCATACGATTAGAGTGTTACTGCTATCCATGCCAACATCGAGCACTATGGAACCAAATCCAAACCGATGAGCATTGTGAGGGACCCATAAACGGTGCGAGCCAAAATCCTGGCAATCAGTCCAAGGAAAGGTACTAGCAAAACGGATTGTATGAGGGGATATGGCGGAATGGTCTGAGAGTTTGTCAAGAATTGAGCGATGGTGCAGTGGTTAGAGGCGTCAAGTAACGTCATGAAGTTTTAAATGAATCATGTCCTTAGGTGAATTGAGCTCTCGTGGTTTCTATTCATGATCATAATTTTTATGGTTTTCTAAATAAACTGAATTTTTATAGAAATTTAATTGAGACTTTATAATTAAAACCCTAATTGACCCCTATTACCCCTATTATTTGGGGTCATTTCTAGATGTTCTTTTTAAAATTCCAATTGAAATGGCCCTTATTGGTTTAAGAATCACTACGCCTAGGTGTAACAATACTATTATAACCTCGATAGTAACAGAGGATAGAGCCTGTGACGAAGTCGGCAAGTTATCCGAATGCGACTCAGTATGTACGTGGTTGAAATGTGGTTCAGGCTCGCCCGTCACTGATATCGCTTTCGAGGGATGAAACTGACGTTAACATCAGCTTTCATTATTAGACGAGTGAAACACTTGGGATTAGTATGTTGACGTCATTTAGGTTATGCTTACAAACCCTTTCGCCATGTACCAACAGTTTAAGTTTATTTCCTAGAGCCAGTGGCTAAGTCGGTAAGACACTCGACCGTGGATCAGTATGTGCGGGGTTCAAATCCTGGGCTCTCCCGTCACTGACATCGCTTTCGAGTGAGGAAACTGA
Source organism: Enchytraeus crypticus (assembly GCA_905160935.1). NCBI lineage: Eukaryota > Metazoa > Annelida > Clitellata > Enchytraeida > Enchytraeidae > Enchytraeus > Enchytraeus crypticus. The sequence goes on along the minus strand of CAJHZI010000452.1, from coordinate 1,208,320 downwards.
CGTTAACATTAGGTGATTCATTTCACCGTGACAAATGAGGTAGTTTCACCTTGTGATATCGTAAAAATACCTAACATCCCTAGACCATTAACAGAAACACGCCTCATTGTTACATTTGCATTGTTACATGGCTTTACAACAACTGTTTGCGTTTATTAACAAAACTATTTACCCTGTTATAACCATGACAAGACAAGCAACCCCACCACTGAGTCAGGTTCCCTGGATTGTGTGGATATTTGTCACTCTCGCGAGAGTGGAATCCCTGGAGACGACCTGGAGGGAGAATAAGCTTCAGTCCCATTGCGATCCGGGATGACTGACATATCACTCTTCAATGCTCGGAGGATGGAGCGGAAAATCGGCATTACGGATTAACGCTGATCCCGAAACAACTCCCGCCAGAGCTGGACAGGAGAAATCGGCGTCGATACTGAGACGGGATTGGCAATTACGTGCGTATTATTCCAGCACGGGATGCCTCTTCGTAGGAGCCTTTCTTCCTCCTCCTCACTACCTCCCAATGCTTAGTCTCCACCCCGACTTGAATGTCTTAATAGCGTAGGGGTAACGTCATGAAGTTTTAAATGACAGATCCTGAGGTGAATTGAACCCTCGTGGGTTCGAATTCCAGCCGAAATGATCTGAGAGTAAAATCTCACACATTCACTGGACTTGTTACACGGAAATGGAATAAATTGCCCAAAGGTTTAAACGTGTGGTATTAAAAGTGATAGATATAAATAGAGCTTATTATTACATTATAATGCGTGTTTACTTTTTTACTACTACAATTGTCTCCATCTTTACTACAATTGTCTCCACCCCTACTACAATTGTCTTCCCTACTACAATTGTCTCCACCCATACTAGAATTGTCTCCACCCTACTAAAATTGTCTCCACCCCTACTACAATTGTTTCCACCCATACTAGAATTGTCTCCACCCTACTACAATTGTCTCCACCCTACTACAATTGTCTCCACCCTACTACAATTGTCTTCACCCCTACTACAATTGTCTTCATTCCTACTACAATTGTCTTCACCCCTACTACAATTGTCTCTACTAGGATAGAGTCCTTGACTGAGGTTGATTTTATGACCTCCAGACTTTCATGTAGTGGAGTTAGAGTTGTTTGACATCTAAATATTTGAAAAATATTTATTTGTTTATTATATTTTAAATCATTTATTATAGATTTTAATTTGACCCTCTTGGTTTGGATCTTGGACTTAACACTGTTTTGATATTGCTTCTCTTGTAGTCTTTGTATACTCAGTCGTCATCGCGTAATGTTTTAGCGTCAGTTTGCACAGAGTCTGCAAGGAACGTCCCTGACATTGCGAGGAACCGAACCCTTTATGGCGGGGAACCGGACGTAGTAATTCATTGATTAAAAAATATCTAAATACTCAAAATCATTTAAGTCAATTAAAATTCTGCTCTAGATTAAATTAAAGATGTTTAGCTACCTTAATAATCGTATAGCATACTACTGGTAACAGACTACCTGGGATTTGAACCGATATCCTTCTACTAATCAGGCAATCTTGCTGTCCACTTAGACATCCAACAGATAACAAAATGAACCTTGTCATTTATCGCCATAGTAAATCATATATTAGAGAAAGATAAATGCAAACTGGGATATTTTGATACAAATGACACCTTGTTTAGTAACTATAGTGTAGTTTAATTGATTAAGTCTTCCACTAGTGACTTACATGTTAGTTTATAGTACGATCGAGTTAAGTTAAGCGCAACAAAATATAAGTATGAACAGAATCGTTTCGTAGCGGGTTATAGGCCTACTACTTGGAAAAATTTTATGGCAAAATCTGAAAGGGTAATTTAATTAGTGCAAATGCTGTAGAGTTAACCAAAATTCGATATTGCTTCACTTTGTTAAATGCCCGTTTTATTTGAGTAGATGAATATTGCAGGATTGGCAAATTCTATGAGTAGATCTGTTATGGGAGCATAATATATTCTCACAACTATATTATTCATACAATATTAATTTCTTATTAAATATCATTCTTAATTTTAACTTTAAGACACGCTTTTTCATTCGGTACACAGACACCTTTTATTTCATTAAAATATGGTATCAAAATTTTTTCTGAAATTTTTTCTGAAATTTTATTTCTATACTTTTGCTTTTTGGCCAGGAATGGAAGAATAAACCATTGGTATCAAATAAAAGTATGCAATAACGTCACAACCCTGCGAAGGATGCCTTAATCTTAGTACGAAACGAAAAGAACATGAAAGTTTACGAAACATACGCCCGAAAGACTCAAAAGTGTGAAACACCCCAAAACACCCAAGAGATAAGTGTGACATACAAACAAATTACAGGCAGAAAAACTCGCTCTTTTTAAGCTATCATGAATTTTCTTTAGCTTTTATTTAATACACAGTTTTCAAAGAAAAAGCGCAAAGAACCCTTTCAAATAACTTTTGAAAGCTTCGGCACATTATTACCGGTTCTAAAGAAATTTTTTTTCTCTCTCTCCAAAGTTTTTCCAAGGGTCAGTCCATGATACATATTTATACTCTCGAATCTGCTTTGTAGCTATATTTACTTGTTTAGAGCACTCCATAGATCAACAAGCTAATCGTTTCGCAAAAGGCTACGTCTTACTCATACTTTATGTAGCCTATGGCTTGGGGACAATATGGATTCTGATGTGGTTTCCCCGGTGCCTTCCTTAATTATAGAATTTACTTTGATTTAAATGACACTCCGATCACTCTTAACGTCTCAAATCATTTATGCATAGTTAGAGCATCTGTAATTGTCGCTTCTCACGAACTGTTGCAGCCATCGTTCGAAATATGTTGTCTTCGTTGGAACCACATCAAATATTTTAACATTAATAGTAGTATAGTAAATGTTTCACGCCTGTTTTATCCTAAAAGGATGATACCAGGGACAACACTCAACCACATGTCACTACAAATCGATTCATCCACATAACCTAACAAAGAACACGTGCCGAAGAGAAAGAAAGAGGTCCTAAACGGTGCCGGTCCGGTGTCAAAAATCAATCCTATACATCTTAGACGACAGCAGAATCAAAATATTAGACCTCGAATATTTCGTCGTTCTTTTATCTAATCTCTTATCGCAAAATAATTACCTAATTTATCTAATTAATTATCAAATGATTATCTAATTGATATCGAATGGTTCGTCTAATCTTTTATTATTTATTTTATTTTATTATTATTTTTAGTTTTCTTATCTAATCACATATCACAAATTTATCGCGGATGGCAAACTTTGACAACACCTCGGAGCAGTGTAGTTAAACTACAAATCTTTTTGCTTCCGCCTCCTCAATTGAAAAATATTAAAGTATATTTTAGCCATAAACTCACGAATCTTTTAAATTGAACTTCAAAATGTTAAAACTCAAGAGTCTATATATTTACAATATCTCTTTGACATAAGAATTCTGATTAAATACAAGGTGAATTTCGAAAATATAGCTGTATCAGTGGAAGTTATTTCTAAATGCGGTAACTTTTTGCACGGAATCAAGCCTTGTTTGGACATTCGATTTGTGATTTACGTGGAATTTAGAGCTCAAATTGCGGGAATAAATAATATTTGTTGCATCCAGAATCCGGGACAATATAGCACCGTGACGCAGCCAGGATAAAATCATGGGAATATTAAATCATGATGGGACATTTTAATAATGCCTTATAACCCTTATCGCATCCTTTAAAATTACACTGGTAGCCTAACTTACAGTATGTAAAAATTATGAAATGATTTTGCTAAGCAAAATGTTTCGACAGTGATTCGATAGTGAAGTTTATAGTATAAAAAATGCCCCATTTCTAATCGCCTTCCATTAGTTGTCCTTCACGGATTTGATTTACTTCAGCAGAAATCGAGACCTGTAGTTAGTACTTTTGTTGGTTTGCATAAAAAATAGTCAATGCGACAAAACCAAATAATCTTTGACAGATTCGGTACTGAATCGTTTTATAAACGAAGGAAAAGCAGAAATATCTACTGTTTTCATGTTTCAATGCAGATGGTATTGGCCAAATGTTTTTACAGCACTCATAAATTCAAAAACAAAATTAAAGCTCGTTTTTAACTATAAAAATTTGTTTTTATGTCAATAGAAATTTTCAGTCATTATCAGAATTGCATGATCAATCATTACACATGTTACATTCTAAAATACCTGTTCTATTATTATGCATGAATTCTTCGTGGTAACAAAAGACTGTTTGTTTCAAAGGCTAAAGTCTAGCTTAGAGTCATTTTCCTGCTCAATAACACGTCAGTGACGGGGAGAGATCTACATTTGAACCCATCACCACATGATCCGCTGTCGAACAACAAGCCAAGAAGCCACCGGCATAGCCTCACATTTATGTCAATTTTATACTTAGATGCTTTATCGGTATAAATAGATGCTTTAGCATTACATATGCGTATTTTGTCATTCTGCTTGATGGCTTCAGGGTGCAGAGCTGTTTAAGGGAATTTTAAGTTGATACAGTTCTTCATTCTACCGTCGCCAACTATAAATGCAAGATATTAAAATCTCAATCCCACCTGAAATTGCACTTAGATTGCATAAGATTCTGTGAGCTCTATACAGCGATTATTCTTCGGTTTATGCTTCAGTTTTATGGAAATAAACTTAACAGAGCCTGCAATGCTGCAGTTTATGAAATTCTTCATCAATATGAATGTATCTTAAAGAATTTACATTCCTTATATCTCCATATAGATTCAGGAAAATGCTTCAAGGATGCTAGCAATTGATTACATTTACCTAGTTGGAAATTTAGCATATAGAATTATAGAACTCTCAAGAACGGAAAATGTAGTTTTCACGCTAAGAAATTCTGATAAATATACTCTGTACAATACTTGTACGGGGTATTGGAATGGCGACACTGGTATCTGAGTCTTTATTATTTTTTCACATTTTTTAGTCAGTAATCAGTAGTTTCTATTTTAAGTCTCATTTCAACACTGGAAGAATGTTTTTGGAATAATCTAAATAGACAAAACTGCAACAAGGTTAGCAGAAAATTAATTTTGGAGTGGCATTCAGAAAAATATATGCAAAAGTGTAGAAGATCGCTACATTTTTGTCATAACGGAATATTTTACAATAACAAACATACTGAGGTAAAATAATAACAACGAAGACTCAAGTCATGTTACTTCACGTAAATCACTTCTTGTTGCTTCTGCTTTGTTGTTTTGAGTGTTGCCGGATGCAATGCAACATCCCTAAGCTTAACTCTACAACGATATTGCCTTGACGCTCCAATCCCAGCGTCGAGTTTTGTAAATTACGTGAAGAATGTCACAGCAAAACATAACACCTTTATTTACAAAGTCTTAGAATGTAATAATGCAGTTCAATTTTTCTCTTCTGAGTCAAATATTGTTTGGTAAATTCAACTTAATGTAGTACATAGTTCTTACTCAATATTCTACGTATGGCTCTCTGTTTTAATAATTAACACTTGTCAAATGGTTAACTTGCTAACTTTTTCTGTTAATGTAGTATAGTTTGCTACAGCTTGAGTGTGTCTAGTCGTCTTGAAATGAAGACTTGTGGTTTTGAAACTTAAGTCTAAAACATCGCAACTGTGCACTGTTTGTTTCTGATAGCTAAAGAAAGGCATTTCTTACTGCTCAAGAATAAAGTTATAGATCGAAGCTGACATAAAACAGAAATAAAAAATCGAAGTAGAAATAAATGTACATCGCTTAACTGATTATATACACTAGCATTCTCTTGGCGGAGGCGTTGAGCGATCGAATCTTGAGCGAGAAGCCGCGAGTTCGAAACTGTGCTTCGACATGGGCTTTCCGGAAAGACAGTAAACAGTAAACACTCATTATAGTGAAATAATTAACAATGTTGATATCTATCACTTTTAACATTACATGTTTAAACCGTTAGGCAATTTAGTCCATTTTCCGTGTAATCAGTCCACGGAAAATAAGAAAATAGTAACAATAATAATAAAATGATAATACTGAAATTAAGGACGAATAAGAACCCTAGTGTGTGCTCTTGTAGTTGTCAGAGAGAAGGATAGGCAACGGATTAATTTTTCCTTTCCTACCTGGACCCCTCCTGTTGACCCTAATGGTTGGGGCGTAACGGCATTTCAGTTGAAAATAAACCTTTACGCATAAACAATGGCTTAGCTATCTCTTACCATGCTATAAACAATTACATAATTATATAGATATATATTTATTTTATTTAACACGATAGGAAATCATTCTACCACATAGAATTCATGTAGTCGTTTGCTTAAAGACTTTTCTCTTCTGGCTTTCATTAAGTTCTCTTGTCGGTATTTAATATTAGTTAAGTTTTCGTCATGGAAAGTTAAATGGACATCTACCGGGGCAGCGGGTTCAGATACAAAAATGCATTTAAAAGAATGCAGATCCTAGGACTTAGTCCAATCACTTGAGTCAAAACCCTCCATGCTATCCACTGTGCTACACACAATCAGGTTAATTAGTTTACTTCTCTAAGCCATTTGCAAAAGATGAATACTGAATTTTTCTTTCTGAAAATATTAATTACTCCTCAAAAATATAAAATTGATTTTTCATAATTTAATATGTCGATTCTGTGCAATTTGTCAGTCTTATTAATCGTACCATTCGAATGCTCATACTGCTGGAATCGACTTCGATGCCGTCGTGAAATGATAAAGCGGACGTTAAATTTGCATCGAAAGGTTAACAAATATTACTTTAAGCATGTTTTCTTCACATTATGTTCCTGAAGTAGTCTATCTACCGGACCTAAGGTGATTCCAGTCTAATCTCTCTAGTTCATTTAATTAAAGCTATTTTGACATTCTACTTAAATTAAGCAACTCTTGATGTGCACAAAACGTTAAGCACGTATTGTAGTGAAATGTATGTCCATGATGATATCTCTCCTCTCTTAAACTTAAAGTTGCATGATTAAAGCGTTAAGCAAATTTCAGTCAATTGTCCATATTACCGATCCTATGAAAGTTCCAGATTTCAATCTCTAATGTTTCCTGACAGGGAATGGAACCCCAAGAATAGTACACTAAAACTTCATACTGTTACCTGACACTGAACAAGCTGAGCTATTATTAATTATTAACAACGATAGTCATGGCCGAACTCGGTCTTCGAGACTACTTTACAGAAAGAGTTCAATAATAATAAGCAAACAATTACATTTAAATTAATATATAAACTAGTGAAAAATAGGCGTTCTACATTATTATGCTCATTGGTCGCCCCCCCCAAGTCCTTAAATATGAGAAAAATCCTTTTCATTGCAATAAAAAGATTTTGATTTCAGAAAGTTCTGTAGAGCATAATATGCCAAAGTTAAAAATTGTAACGGGCTACTCTTGAGCTACAAACTATTTATCACTACATGTATATTTCTCTACCATTATTTTTCTTAATATATTTATTTAATTTATTTTGTCTTCAATTGTTATCAGAACTTCTTATTCAGCTTGTAGAAAATTAATTTAACTGGATATTGTTTCAATCAGATTATCCAGAAAGTAACTTCATATTCTTAATTTTATTAGCCACGTGCATTCCTTGTTTCTGTATTTAATTTCAAAGAATATTTTCACGCTTTAATATAGTTACGGACTGTATTAGACAACGCTGAGTTTAATATTTTTGGGAGCTATAGTGTTCAATATTTTTCATAACTTCTTTTAATAATCCGAAATTTTGTTATACCCTATAGCATGCTGTATAAGCTTAGCATCTAGTCATCTTCTGGAAATTTAATAAATATTTCGGAGAAGATTTTCATGAGCCTTTCCTTAAGACACGTGCTATTATTACTAGAGTTTTACATGATTAGTTTTGCATCGAGTTCCTCTTGTATTTAATTATCATCATCTTCTTCTTCTTCCCTGAAATTTCAATCCAAACGGCCTACCCAGAGTAAAATTCAACGTGTGGCGAAACGTACGTTGCATTTTCTACAATTTTTTAAGTTTAAGATTCCCTTCCAATTCAAAATCTAAAGAAAATATTGAACCCAATCTTCTCACTGAGCCTCTTTTTGCGGACTCGTTTTTGTCATGCAGGACCCCCCCGGCCTGTTCACCCACTTCCTATCTCATCGGCCGTGCTTTGTCCCGTCAGACAACAAACTGAGTTCATCGTCAGTAGAAACGTAATTACACGTACGGGTTCGTGTTTTCCGTAACTAGATTAGGACTCTCTCCCCTACCCCCTCTCTCGTGCAAACACTCCCCCCTTCCCTCTCCCAGTTACGTCCGGCAGACTCTGCCCATGAATATTCAAGCAATTTCGGGGTTAAAATTTGTTTAGACACAGCAAAATTGTAGAATTGTTTAGAATTTGGATAGTTATGAAAATAGTTTCACATAAAAGATCAATTTTTGCACGTCATATCCATGATTGTTGATATTTTCTTGTTAGTAGACCTATGTTTTTTATTTTTATATTTTACGGTAAAGATTGCGAAGATATACATGTAGCTAAAGCATTGTTCCGCAAACGATGGGTTGACCTACATAGCAGATTCATTTGATTAATAATTAGAAATCTATTCAGTATCCCATACACAGTGTTTAAGTTTTACTGTATAATTGATGTTATGTAAAATGAGCAACAGAAGTAAGTGCAATGATAACTAAATAAAAAAATAAAAAATAAATAAACTAATTAATTAATAACTAAGTGCAATGTTATCTCAGTTATCTATTATCTCACGTCATTATTAACCATTTAACGTAGAAACCAGCGAAGACGTGATTTGTGGTTAGATCACTGAGTTATTTTGCTGTAATATCTAATATCAACTACGATTCCCATTAAACAGGAGGCCTAGAATTCTAAACGATGAGAGAAAATGATGGTCTGCTCTTTTAAAGAAAAATGCAAATGCTACGAAGTGTCTAAGAATTTTTCTAAGAACGTTAAATATATTTTAGTTTATAAGTATCTAGGTTTTATATTTGATAGAATTACAGTAGACATCACATTCTGAGACTTTGAAATCGCTAAGTTCAATTTTAATTCACCCATGGAAGCTACTATACTAGACCACATCAAACTTCCAATTCAATAATTGTTACAGAGTGCGAATACCGGGCTAGCGTATCTAGATACTCCTTTTAAAATAAAAATCGACTTCAAGTTAACTTTTTCGAATAAAATTGAAATAAAATTATTCTTCAGATTTCCTTTGAAATCAAGTTTCAGGGGTTGGTTTCTCGAAACCCTAGTGGAGAACGGCCTATGCCTCTTCCTGGCTGCCACTAAATCAGTCTACACTCCTCACAACTGAAGAGAGCCGCACTCAGTGAGGTTCATTGTTTGAGTTGATTTGAGAAAATATAAACAGAGACAACAGAAGCGTTCGTCCTAATATAAAGCACACTTGATAGCGGGACTGGTGCAAAGCGAGTGCTTTTGCTTTAATCAAAACACCACTATTGTTTATATCTGTGTGTGTGATAGAAGTAAGATTTATTTTGGTGATTGTAGCATGCAGTTTTTGAATAAATATTCCAACATTCATTAAGATATTAAGATTTTTAATAAACTCTTCAACGACTACAATTTAACTATGTCGTAATTCCTAGTAAATTTGTCTAAAGGAATACTATATCTATACAGAGTGTATGCTGGGTTTACTGTAAATATACAATTGTTCATATGTTAGTGCAAGTAGTTTAATTTAATTTATTGTTATTAAATTATTGTTAAATTATTAAATTACTGTTATTAAATTCTAGTGCTTATGCTTCGGTTGATTTAATTTATACGCTTCTCTTGAAATCGTTTTGCCCTAAAGCACTAAATATACAGTATATTTTATTTTTCTTTAAAGTAAATCAACAATATCAATGGCATTGCAAATTTATCTGTTCAACTTCCATTCCCGAAGAAACCGTGCCAAAGCATGAGTCTGTAAAGGTCGATCTCTGTAAAACCAATAACGATACAGGTCCATAACTCGCATTAAATATTCATTGGACATTATGAACTAATAAAATAACGCTTCACGTCTAGAACCGAAGCATCGTCAGTAACTCAGGAGATAATGCTCAAGAAGAGAATTTTTAGGGAAAATATAAACTAATAATATCGCAGGTTTTCAAATCAATGATCCCATAGTTAAACATGCCGCGAAGCAAAATAAGTTTTCTTTTCCTCTTCCAGACTTTGCCTCCTGGGCAGATTTTTCAATAATGTATATTTCGAATCATTATGGATAATAGAAACGTATAAATTCGCAGGTTTTACTGTTTATTTATTCTTATATTCATTTATTTTTCATTTTATCTATTTTACGAAAGGCAGTGTCTGATGATTATCATTTCATTTAGAATTAGTAAACACCCCGCTCTAATAAACATTCTTTTTCACGAGCTTACCATCGATCGAGTCAAAAATTTGTTCAGATAGTAGATTTTCGTTCGACGTAGATCAAGTACAAAATAATACGGGTTTTCTGAAGAAAAGTAAGAAACATTATCGGTAGTCAATATATTCATGCAGAGTTTAGACTCTTTTAGGAACACCCTTTTAGTTTCTCCTTTTCCCCTGCCTACTGGCAGGTCCATGATTGCTTCAGTCATCTCTATGTTGCGTTTTTCTTATCAAGTCCACATACGAGTGGATAGTTCAATCCTCTAACACTCCTTTTGATTTACCGTTATTCTTGGGTGAATGAAGAGGTGGGCCCCCATGCTTTCCTCAGCTTTGACTAACATTTACAGGGTAGGGACGTCATTCCCTGTAAACACTATCATGTTTGGCTAACCTGTTACTTTATCTAGTAAAACAATCTATTTAAAATAATCAAACTAATTTACATTAACACTAATATAGTAATATTCCGGTAAATGCATATAGATTATATTATATTCGCTTATTTAAAATTAACTTTCTTACCTGTTTTTAACCTCAATCTTTTAAAATTTTTATAGCAATTTCATTTCTGGATCGATCACTTGACAGTCTTACTTATGTCTTAGTTAAACATACTGCGAAGCAAAATAATTTTCCTCTTCGGGACTTTACCTCAGGGTCCTGTTTTCCTTAGTGGCTGGAAGTCTTGAAGATATAATACTCTGGAGATGAACTACTGATTTTCAGTCATATTTGGAGTCTGATATTAAATAACTACTAATTTCGAGTCATATTTGAAGTCTGATATGGAATAACTACCGATTTTCAGTCATTTTTGAAGTCTGATATGGAATAATCCCTTTCGGTTGAAATACAGAGAGGAGAGAGGAAGTTGTAGACCTCCTCAGAAATGAGAGAATTAGCTATTTATCTAAAAGATAGCACAGCACAACTAAGACCATCTGACAGATTAAGGGATTAATAAATTGGCTGATTTATTTTCCAAATTATGAATAATGTTCACAACAAAAGATGAACAAATTATGTGGTACAATATTGAAAACAGTAGAAATATATCTCAAGTGATATGTGTACCGGCATGTGAAGAAACAGGATTGAAATTTTTAGAGAAAGCTCCATAAATGTTGGAGATAGGTTGATTTGTGAAGGCTTACAAAACTATCTGCATGTAGGCCTATTTAGTAATGACTTAATGAATTTAGATTTGGTACCGTAATGCTCAATGTTGACATGGACGACAGTAGCACTCTAACTCTGTTGTTGTTGTTTCTGGCTATAAATAGATTAAGAATTAAGGGACTTACTGGACTTACGGACTTACTGTGTAGGAGTTACTGGACATATGAGAAAGTTAGACACTGCACTAAGAGAATTGAAATTCTTTTTGGAAATCTTATAACTTTTAAACATTCGAACCAGAGACATTTATGTTATATAAAATAGAATTAATATCGGTTATTTTACTTGATCTCTAAAATCGAAATCGGCTTTTGCTTCACCTCAAAATTATTAACTTCAATTTATCATAACTGCCAAGAAAAAACGAGGCTAAGGTAGAGTAACAAAATGGTAATTAAAATGGTAATTAAAATGTTAATTAAAATGCTAATTAAAATGTTAATTAAAATGGTAAATAAAATGGTAATAATGCGAACAAAGTTACCATTTTAAAGATCTGTATACATTTAAGTGTAATTCTACTCTAAAACTGCTTGTTGAAAGTAATGGAAAGTTGTTCACATTACTACAACTAAACGAAAACAATAACTCCACAAACTAGAAGTGGTTACAAGATGAACGAATTTTAACAAATTCCAATTTAAATGCACGAATTTTAACACGTGACGATAATACAAAATTTATAAACTATTTTGATGCAGGGTCCAGCCCATGATGTCAATATAGCATCCATGGTTGAAGGCCTCCGCCCATAGAGTTATTTACTCATCTCTCTTCTGCTCGCCTGGCGACAAACGTTGACATTACAAAACCCTGGGGGGAAGGTTGGGCTGACCCGCTGAAATTATTTATAATTTTGTTTGTCGATGACACAAGTCTACGATTGAAACTAATGGTTTGTGGTTATTGGAAATAACAAGTTGAGTGAAAGAATTTAATATCACGATATGAATTTTCGTAATAAATTGGATCGGCTTTCAAGTATAATCTTACGTCAAAATTAGACTATTTCGTCGTAATTATGCGTGTAGACCTATATTCCTGTCTGTCTGTTCAATGTTCAAGAGCCTTTTTAATTGCGATTATTTTGAACTAAGTTTTAAATTTGTAAATTTCAGCTTCAGATTTTTAAGAACAATTCAGCGTATCGATCAATCAATCGATCAATCAATCAATCAATCAATCAATCAATCAATCGATCAATCATTCAAAAAGAATTTAACTTCGGGTTCCTCGCCATAAGGCAATGTCAGGGGCATCAAAGATTTTTAACAACATTCTACCATGACTTGAGTTGTCGAACATTCTAAACGCATCTAGCAAGTTATCTAGTTAAATATGTTCACCATAAATCCTCATATGACTTTAGTTGTCCATCAGTTGACGTATCTTGATGCATATGCAAAACAAGATTTTACATATATTTTTAATCTATGCAATTTAGTATATTAATGAACAATTTAACGTCCTCTTACGAGCGACTCTGCGAGTTTATAAAAGTTACATGTGCACGTATCACAAGCGTTATAAGTATCACAAGCGTTATAAGTATCACAAGCGTTATAAGTATCACAAGCGTTATAAGTATCACAAGCGTTATAAGTATCACAAGCGTTATAAGTATCACAAGCGTTATAAGTATCACAAGCGTTATAAGTATCACAAGCGTTATAAGTATCACAAGTGTTATAAGTATCACAAGCGTTATAAGTATCACAAGCGTTATAAGTATCACAAGTGTTATAGGTATCACAAGTGTTAATAATACTTGTGATAAAGTGTATGTTATATTGTTATTCCGCGTCGAAATGTGTCCTCAGGTCTAGGCTATAATTGATATCCAAAAATTCATGAGATGGACAGTTATACGTTGTACGCAACTGCATTTGTATAATAAAAATATAAGAGTTTTAAAGCATTTCTCAAACCAGCTGCACTTAAGGTGTTAAATAAAAACTGCATCTAGTTTCAAAGAAGAAACTATCTCTGTCCTAGATAAATAGTGAATAGTTAAAGTTGTACCGTTATCCAGGAAATAGTTGACAAAGAAATGAGGCTGAAATTCAATGACTTTATAGCCCATGGGGCTCTAAAATTCACTCTTCGTTCTGTTCTCTATAAAACAAGGAGACTTTGAAGCAGTAAACCTTCATTTCTGCTTTCTTGTCGCTGAAAGCAGGTTAGTATAAATAGAAGAGCAGTAAAGAATAGAGTTTATTGCTTTCAAGTTATAGTCAGTATGCTTAACTACTGTATTTCTTTCCTTGCAATAATGTATTGGAGGCTTTATGGTAAAATGAATATCTGAGCTCACTATATGGCATGCTTAGACTCTTATTTAAAATAGATTTGACATTTGTGATTTGTCCCAGCGTGATATTATATTATGCACAGGTTCATGATTTGTCCGACATGTGATATCCTAGTGTATTTAACCCAATATAAGGTCTATATAAAGCCTATAAGTGCATTCTATTCATTACTGCACTGGAAGAAACCCAAACAAGCAAAATTCAGCTGCTGCTGCAATTTTGTTATTATTATTATTATTATTATATTATTATTATTATTATTTGTTATTGCAATTTATTTTTGCAATTTTTTGCAGGGAATGGCATAAACTATGCACCATGCATACACATTTAGGCTTATATGTATATTATAATTGACCACAAGAATCTTTCAATGCCTGATGAGACAAAGCAATAACTTAAAAAATTCTTTTAAAAGGCAAGAGTAGGGTCATATCTCTGCTAAATAATCGATCACTGGCTCAAATTCTGGTCGAAATGTTTAATAAAATTAAATGCGCCTATAATTAGCTAACAATGTTTTGACATTTTAATTTTTTCGTACATGATAAAGCTCTTTACTAAAAATGGATATTAGAATGACAGTTAACAATTTCTAGTTAACGATTTTCTAAGTGTTACTGTACGACTTCGCAATGTTACCAATATTGAGAGCTTTCTGCCTTCTCTTCTTTTAATTAAAGATAGAGATGTTTAACTTTAGACTTATCTGCAGAAAAGGAATTAGGTATTCTTGGAAATTGAGTGTAAAGACCTAATTATTATTACGATTCGATATATTTCAGCTGCCTTATAAAGCTTTCGCCACTAAATAAGCAATACTATGACTATTTAGAATTTAAATACAAGAAACTTTAAATATAAATGCGTATATGTATTCATCTTAGAGTAATAATTATCTATTTGAGTTAGACTTCAGCTACGGAATATTATTTTTTCTTCATTAACTTAAATCTATTGATTGCTTTAAAAATCTCACAGTTTGTTCTGCAGTCCACCTTATTATAGACTAGCCTTGCAGTTTCCGAAGTAAATTTGTTATACTTTTTAAAGAGCGATCGTTAAAGCTGCAAAGCCGATGTTAAGGTCAGTTTTCAACTTTCGAAAGCGATATCAGTGACGGGAGAGCCCCGTTTTGAACCTACATATACAGTAACTGATCCGCTGTCGGATATCTTACCGAATCGCCACTGGCTTAACCAATAGCGATGCCATTATGAACATATCGTCTAAAAAGCTGATCCCATAGCTTGGACGCATTCTACAAAAACTGGATTTCTATTTTATTTGGACGCGGGCATGGATTCATTAATAGCTTTTCAATCTCGAGCATTATTGGTCTCTAAGAAACGATAATTGCAATTTTCAATCGAGTCACTTTGGCGTTATGCAATGCGAAATTCTATTAGCTTCACAAGCAAAATGATATTTATCTAAAATATAGGCTTAAATATATTTTTTTCTGTTGTAAATATTGTCAATTTGGCAGTATTGAAATTATCATGCATTATTTTATTCTTCATTAATTAAATTATTCTATGTGTATACATGTATATGATGTATATATTGTTTATAATTATGATTATGTTAATTTATTAGCATATATAATTGAAACATATCCTCTATATAATTTAAACCTAGCCTCAGCCTAGACTCTTTGAGAATACGAAGAAATACTAATCGATATAAAGAACGCATCGAATGGTCCGAGATCATAAAGATTTAAATTAATTCGAGAAGAGCTCATACACATAATCATCATCATCATCATCTTTTCATGATTCCCAGTTTAACCGGGGTCGGGAAACGAATAGACTTTCTAAATCCATTTGTTTAAGTTTTTGTCGCAATTTCTGGAGCCTATACGCTGATCAACCGAATGCCCATTCTGGCGTTGGATTGGATACACATATGTTCTAAAATACAATCACGGAGACTAGACTAATAATTACTATTTTGTTTATTTATATCGTTATTTAATATTACGACAGCGATTGAATTAATCATTTTTTCTGCAGCTTACTCATCAGCAACGTTTACAATATAATCGCCCGCCATGGTACTAGTATTGTTATAGCACTAGTATTGTCATATCATTAGTACTGTTATAGCACTAATATTGTTATAGCACTAGTGTTGTCATAGTATATTAGTACTGTTATAGCATTAGTATTGTTATCTTACTAGTACCGTCATAACACTAGTATTGCCATAGTATATTAGTATTGTCATAAAAATTAGTATTGTCACAACACTAATATTATCATAATACTAGTACTGTCATAGCACTAGTATTGTCATAACACTAGTATTGTCATAACACTAGTATTGTCATAATGCCGATATTGTCATGGCACTAGTTTTGTTAAAGTATTGCTATTCAAAGTAGTGCTATTCATAGTATTTCTATCGACAGTAATGTCATTCAACTATGACCAA
Organism: Enchytraeus crypticus; assembly: GCA_905160935.1. NCBI lineage: Eukaryota > Metazoa > Annelida > Clitellata > Enchytraeida > Enchytraeidae > Enchytraeus > Enchytraeus crypticus. The sequence goes on along the minus strand of CAJHZI010000452.1, from coordinate 1,191,945 downwards.
TTTATTTTGTCGACCAACTTAATTTAGCTAAGCCCTAAGACGATTGCACTAATTTAACTTTTAAAATTAAATTCTCTCAAAAATGATTTCCAGAGGAAAGTGCAAAAAATTGTTGTCATTACTCTCGTAGGTTTACTCTCGGAAATTAATAATCTACATTGCGTGATTGGGAGTAATTTAAACAACATCGAAGCGAATACTTTTAATACTAGAGTTTCATCTTCAGACTGAAAGTGTCATCTTCTAGAAAGTTAATTGCCTTCGAAATGTGAAATTTTTTCCAACCAGCGGGCCCGTATATATATATATATATATACAGTATATATTATATATATAATTATATATATATAATATATATTTAATTAAAACTGAAAATATGGTTGAAAAAATTAAAAGTACTTAATCAAAAATGAAACAGTACTTGAAAGGTATGGAGAAAGAAAAATAGATGAAGGAGTTGTGAAAAGAAGTGTAAGGTTCTTGGGTCACTTATTAAGAATTCCTGAGGATAGATATGCAAAGACTGCAATTAATTGGAAGCCAAGCCAAGCAAAAAGGGAAAGAAGTAGAGTTAGAATTACTTGGTTCAGCACGATCAACAAAGATTTGAAAACTTTGAACATTTTATGGGAAGATACTGTGGGTGTTGCTAATGACAGAAAAGAATGGAGGAATGTTGCCGCCCTATGTTCTCTTTAGAACGCAAGGGACTGATGATGATGAAATAAATGGCAGGGGATCTATGTAAGGTTACTGAGTTCTGAAGGGAGATTCCTAGCATCATCACTGGATGCCAAAATATTCATTTTTCTCTTTATTATATTACGTGCGATGTGCGGTAGAAAACTACAGTATATTAAGCTAACGTCCGTGTTCATAACTGGAGGGTATTACTATTGTGTCATGCACACTGAAAAAGTTAAATAATTGGAGGTATTCAGAGTCAAATTTGATAATACTAAGTTCAATAAATTTAAAAATACACCATGAAGAATCAAGAACCGAATTCATTCATCATATTGTGTACAAATGTCTTATTCCGAGCACTTTTGTACTCTTCGAAAAAAAATAGTTTTAAATACATTTAAAATAATTTGTGAAATTACCATTTTTAGGTTTAAGCAACTAAACCGACTATACGTTGGATAAAAATGTGTGTATCACATTGAGTCTCATTCATCTGGTTCTTAACTCCGTTTCTTTTACATTGGAAGATAACCAGGTTGAATTTCTGAATATTTTATGCTAATAAACAGCTTTTGAATCTTCATCTTCACACTTTAGTCTCACGCATAGCTACTGGCGAGTCACCTATTAGCGACTCAGCTTCTGCAGTAGTTCCCAACTGTAGTCGTTCTCTACATTCAACATCTGAATTCATGAAGATTTATTAGCCAGAAAGAAATTAGCTTTTGTTGAAAGATTTTGCGTTCAGAGATTACAGAACATACACTGCTCTGCTTCAAACCTGGCAGTGTCTGGGCATTGTTTTTTGGACTTTGTTTATCAGGCATTATGGGCATTTTATGGCTTACAAAAGTCTTTTAGATATTTTGAGTTTAATTGAATAAATAATATTTTATTTCAAGAAAGTTCCTTCAAAATTTGAGTATATTTAAGGCACTACAATTAAAGGGAACTATTTTCACCGACGAACTCATAAATGCTCAAAATTAATTTTTATCTAATATATCTAGATCTGTAACCTAAGTATTTGTTTGTTTACACTGTAATAAAAGTAATTAGACTATGCCTAATTGCTTTGGTTCTTAATTCTTATCAATCCAATTCAAGCTTTAAATCTAAGCAACGTATTCCTTGAAAACCCATTTTTATAACATTTATAATGTAGGCCTGTAATGTAATTAAACAGTATAATTTACGGGTTTTCAAAACGGAAAACTTTGGTTTAATATTCTCTCTCTCTCTGTATGTGTCTATTTTCCTAGCGTTTTATTATATATGGAATATCCAAGACAAATTCTTATAGCAATTCTGATATTAATCACTAATTACAACGTCAAACTATTTACTAAGAAATTGATCTCAGCATTAAAAATGAAATCTGTCTAGTGTCGGGAGTAAGTCGCGATAATTAGAAATACATTTCCAAAAGGTGTGTTGATGCTGAAAATCCTTAAAACGCTGACAATTTTCTGATGGTTTGCGAGAGATTCGTTTCTTGAGATCTATAGCGTTAAGGAAACTGACGTTAACCTTAGCTTTACTAGCTTCGAATTTTACGTACGCGTTCGAATTTTAGACTAATTCTATTGCTGAGTGAGGCAACTCTGATTCTATACAAATTTGCAACGCATCTCGTTTTTCCAATATCTCGCAATTCTCTGACGAGAAACCGTTTTCGCCTCACATTAAAACAAGCAACGCTGCAAAGGTAAAGTAGGCCACTCGTTTGTTTGCACTAGCTATTTAAATTACAGTTTATCTCAGCTGACTCTACTTAAAGTTCAAATTACTGTGAGGAATACTTTACGGAGATGCGTAAAGTAGTAAATGATACGGACTCTTGGAGTAGCTAACACGTAGCGGCTAATGACGGATGGTCGATTTTCAGTAGAGAGCTTTACCGTTCAACTAGAACGACGACAGTTCTACGTGATGCCTCTTCCAGTCCACTAACAACCATTCCTATCCATCTCTACCCGGGAATTATGTTCCATCCCACAGGCGTAGAGCTGCTCGTGAATTATCGTGCTTCCGTATCAACGATGCATTTTTCCATCGCACTCATCTGCAGGAAAGGTTCAGAAACTTTTCCGCTAGAACCGCTTATTTATTCTTGTAATTTTGTTTGGAAAAGATGCTGGCTATCGAGTTCATCGCATGTTTCTTCGAATGGAGAGATGACGTTATATACTAAAGTTATTTTGATTTTATTCGTTGTTTTTGTTCTTATTAGAAGCTCTTTAAGGTTTTCTTCGGTATTTCAAGTGAGACTTAAGGTCAGATTTAAGCAGACTGAACAAATCGATTATATTCAGCAAGAAATTGATTATATGCGGAATAAGTGTACACCAACTCGGTCATTCAAAAGTTCAAATTCGAACGAAATACTGAACTTCACGAAATTAAATTGCAATGGCAAAATAAATGCTAAATGGACGGAATGGCAGCATTGCAAATTATACACTTAGTATAGAAATATGTATAATTTGATATAATACCTACCTACCTACTCACTTAATTTAGCTTCAAAATTGATCTCTAGCAATTTTTTAAATGAAGGAGAGCAATATATTTAACTCGCTTCACTCTATATACGCCACTTGGTGAATGCGCTATATGGCATTCCACTTTACAAAAGATACGCAATTTTATATAGAATATTATTATATAGCGTTATTCATATGCAATTCGATTCGCATGATTCCTAAATAAATTCTGTAAGTTCAATGTCTGCATGGTAACCTAAATATTTAACAATACGAAACGAATTATTGTTAAAGGTCTAAAATACCATTTATTTAAAATGTGTTGCAAAATTCTAGATTATGAATTTCCGGAAAAAGTAAAAAAAAGAAAAAGATCAAAGTAACGAAACTTTTTTTGTTAACTAAGCCACTTTATTTCCAAATTCACCCGGTTGTTTGCGATATATTTTGACCTTCACTCCGTTCAAAACCGTTCAAAGACCGTTCAACTCCTTCCATTTATACATTTGTTAATAAAAAATACAAATTTATAGCCTCTAAAATAGTAAATTTTAGCGGGAGGCGGGATTATCGCACTTGGTTTAGTTGCGCGTCAATTATTGACGTTAAGCTGCATCGACTTCGGTTAGTACTTTGTGGGTGACCACCTTGGAAGACCGAGTGTTGGTAAAAGCTTAGGAAAAATAAAATCTCAGGGTGATGGAATGTTATTCTTAAATCCGCGCCGGCTGCAATTGATGCGCCATCAAAAGGCAACGATTACTAATAACCATGGAGAGCAAGGAGGAAATGGGTCTTTAAACAAGCATCTGTGCTTCCTGAATCAGTGTGCCGTTATGTTTTTATGCTTTAAATCTAATTCTTCATCTACTATTAAAACACCAAATTAGTTGCATAATGGTAGACCAAAAGACTATACTCTCATTCTCTTTTTCACTCTCTCGCTCTCTTTCTCTCTAGTTCACTGCCAAATAGGAGATCCAATGTACTTTTTTCCCATTCGCATGCTGCTTTCATGCTCATTATAGTGCAGTCCGTCTTTCAAATAGTTATTCCCTTCACAAAAATCTACTACCCCTCTTCATAAGACTATAACTCATTTTAGTCAATCTTCCATAAAGATCATAATAATAGTAACAACAATTAGAGTGCTACAGTCACTATGACAACATCGAGCTCTATTGAGACAAAATTAAGCCGGCGAGCAAAAGGAAGGTCAAAAAACGGTGCAAATTTCAAAATTCAGATAATCAGTCCAAAGCAAAAACATAAACCTACAAGAAACAAGTTTCATCAAACACGCCACAAATGAACCCTAAGACAAATATACAAACTATTGTGTGGAAAGATCTATCGGCGGCTACTTACCTTAACGTTTTGTCGTTTGGCTCCTGCGAGATTCTACGCTAGAGCTAATCATGAAGTCCATGGACTGAGTATCCGAAGCTAACTGAGAGAGAACTATGGACTGAGTGAGAATTGAGAGTGCGTGGACTCAATCCTGATTTCAATTGATCCACACGCATAGAGACAGGCACTCAGATATACATGCACGCATACATTGCGAGCCCCATTAAGAAACACTTAAATTACACTATTGTATCATAATCTTTAGAATTAAACCGTACGATTGATTGGCACCATTGGTGCTTAAGAACAGATTAGGTTTAAATCTCCAAAAGTAGCTCAAAATACTGTCAGAATAAAGCTAAAGTCAAGTTAAACGTCAGTTTCCGGCTCAAATAGCATGTATGTGACGGATATAAAGAATCTTTGTGGGCCAAATGATCCAACACGGATAATATCTCTGTCTCATTTCATGTTATATTGTTAAGTTGAAGGCAAGGGGAAACTATCAACTAGGACATATTATTTCCAAGTTAGATGTACATCAAGATGTGTATAAGGCACAGCCTTTTGTGAAGCGATCAACACTTTGATCGATGGAGTGCTCTTTGTGGAGCATGAAAGAAACTTGTGAGTAGGAATATGTGCCTGAGCGCTGCATTGTGGCAGAACACTAGAAAGAGAGTGAGAGAGAGAGAGAGAGAAAGAGAGGTTAAGGCTTTGGGGTTTGACGGTATTAGACAATTTTATAGAAATTTCTTGAGCCTAGCCGCTCGCCAACCGAACCGAATGCCCTTTCGTCACGTTGGTTTGAATCTTAAAGTGCTTTGTCGCCTTTTAAGACAAATGTAGCCAACTGGTTGTACAGTATATTCCCGAATACGTCACGGGTATATGCTTCTAGATTGTTAAGTTCTTAACTTTTAGACCAAGGCATAAATGTACATATTTTGATGCTCATATGCTCACTCATGAAATCATTTCAACAATTAGCATCGATCTCTATTTAAAGTCACATTATGGACACTAGAGTAGTCTCTCTTCCTCCACTGATCTCTATTTGAAGTCACATTATGGACACTAGAGTAGTCTCTCTTCCTCCACTGATCTCTATTTGAAGTCACATTATGGACACTAGAGTAGTCTCTCTTCCTCCACTGATCTCGATCCAAAGTGAAGTCATATACGTTTCTGTCCACAAGAATGAATTTAATATCTAACATATCCTAGATTATCCATTATCGTATTGTTTATTTTTTTCTCTAGCGAACTGCCATGTGGCAACTCCAGGCAGATATTCATACTCAGAGTCTGCTTTCACGCTCCATAAAGAGCACTTCATAGAACAACAAGTATAGTACAATCACTTCACGAAAGGCAATGCCCTACTTGTATCTTATGTAGTCTACTGTTTAATTAAGTTATTTTTATTTCCCATACCTATCATTAATTTATTAATTAATACTCAATATGCAATTTATTCTACTTTGGTGTATTTTCATGAAGCCTTAACATATTTCCTAACATATATGATATGTCCTAACATACATGTATATGATATGTCCTATCCAACTTAATCTTTTTAATGATTTCCACAAGCTTAGGAAGTAAATAATTAGTTACAGTTCATTCACCAGTTGTCGCGATAGACTGAGATTTTGAAATCTTATAATCCAGAAAGTAGTGTTATCTGCCGAATGAAATGTGAATGAAATATGACTTTTGAGAAAATGCTAATAATAATAATAATACGATTAGAGTGCTACTGTTGTCCATGACAACATTGAGCACTGTGATACCAAATCAAAGCCGATGAGCAGAGTGAGGGGTCCATAAACGGTGCGAGCCAAAATCCGGGTGGTCAGTCCAAGGAAGGGTACTAGCGGAATGGAGGTTTACGTGTTGGTCTCAGTTCGTGGACGTTTGGTGGATATGAAAAGTCGAAGAGAAAACACACGTTAAATGCAAAAAACCTAATTAGTATTAATTTCACACTTCAGTTTTACTTGTTCATTCACTTCAGTACAGATGAGTATTACAAAATTCGTAATTGCCTATGTGCTCTTTTGTGTAATTCTCTTCTCTGCGAAATTCTTTAACGATAATACTCTAGGACATCATCCAAATCTGCAGTAAGGTGTGTTGTGGGGGAGGTCACTGACATCATCTTTGGATGAGGAAACGGACGTTAAGCCTTTCATATTATTATATATTTCCATTTAATTCTAATTTTCACAATTTTGAGTAAATAATTTAACCCTTGAACTTGCTTTACGTACTATTGTTCCTGCTTCTTAAAGCCTTTTTAGACTACGTATTGGTCCACTGGACAACTGCACGAGGACCTCACCCGCCTAGTGCACTCTAATTTTGTTGTTGTTGTTGTTATCAACTAAATCAATAGTAAAGGAATTTGTTTCCATTGGAAGCAGCGCTTCATTATGTGCGCGAAAGCACGGCGTAGCCTCGAGCCGCAAATAGGCCCAATGGAAAACGCAAGTTAAGGGGTGGAAATAGAAACTAATGGAAAACCATATTGGTTTTCCACTGCTTTGAATATGATGGGAATAGTAAGTAACCATAGAATTATCAATCGAGAGGTGCTGTGACCAGAGAATGATTTCAAGAAGTTTGCGTTCATTTGGACCAGCAATGGACGCACTTTTGCCATTCTATCATATTATGGATATTCTCATATGGCAGCTACACATATGTTAAACAGCAGTTCTTTGAACTTATTACTGGACATGTACTGCTAATATTGCCAAGTCCTAAAAAGTTTTCGTCAAAAAATACTGTATGCAGTCATCATTATCATCTTCCCTTGAATCCCAGTTTAACTAGGGTCGGGATACGAATAGACTGTCTCAAATCCTCTATGTCTTACATCATATCATCAATCAAACCCCTGTTTGAGGCTTTTCCATTCGTTGAAATTCTTGTAGCAATTTCTGGAGCCTAGGCGCTCACCAACCGAATGCCCTTTCTGGCGTTGGTATGGATCTTAGTGCTTTAGTCGCCTTTTACGACACGTGCAGTCACCGGTTGGTCAATTCTTCAAACAACTCGGACACAACACGGGAGAAATCTACTGTTTACAGTATTTCACAAAATTGAAGAATATTTCGTGCTGTTTGGGCTCGTTCTGAACAAATAATAGCATAATTAAGCCAATATAATGCAAACAAGAAAACAACTGAAGCAAAGCTTTATTACATCATTGTACAAATGTGCAAGAAAATAAATACATCTTTGAAGTATCTAGATAGGTCTGTATAACCTAGAATATGCACGATATCTTTACACGCGAAACAAATAATTAGAGATTATAAAAACACAAAAGAACAAAACGTAGAAAAGATAAAGCTATATGCGACACGCAGCTCGCTTCACAACTTTGAGGTACAATTTCTGCGACTAAATCTAAGTTTTTATGTACATAGAGAACAACATAAACTTCAAAAATGACTACAGTAATTTCTCTACTAAAAGAACAAACAATAATTTCCATACTTCGCGAAGCCACACATTCAGATAATTATACACAATAAGTACACTTCAGAATTACATGAATAAATATCATTTACAACTCTGACTAATTCGACTGAATTACTAACCGTTAGATACCACACTGCTGATAGTTTTAAATTCTTTCACAAAAGTAACCACAGATACTAAAATCTTAAAAACTGCTAATTTGTATAAATTCTCCATATAGGCCCTAGGCCTTAATTTTCTTGGACTAGTATTAGAAAACTCCATTCCATTAAATATTTAGACTTTTTACGGATAATCCTGTTTAATGTCTTATTGACTCTGCATGATATTTTACATTGATATAGATATATAAAATTAAAACAGTAAATTGAGGTATATTCAGTTATAAAATGCTAGAAAATATATTACAAACCTTCCTAATCTAATTTTCAATTTTACTTCTACACGAACAATACGTGATATGAAATATTCAAGCATTTTCAACGGATTTTAAAATAAAAATATTACGATACAAAGCTCATACCTTACAAATAACAAAATTCTCATCTTCTTTACAGCAACGTTATACAATAACATTTGGCCCGTATATGATCGGTTTTGATCTAACTTTATCAGAACCACAATTCCCATTAGTTTGTTTATGATTTACCAACAGGCCTCTGTCCTGCAGCGAAGGCTTACAGTTTAACTGATCGCATGAATTCAGTTTTCGAGGCAGCGCTGCCTGACCCGAGGCAGCCTGACTGGAGGCAGCCTGCTGCCTGGACAGGGAGGCTTTCCTGGAAGAATCAAGTCTGGGAGACGACTTGGTACTTGAAGGCTGATTCGGTGAGCCAGCATTGTGTCGAGCCACGTCGTTGCTGATGGTGCCTACGATCCATGGACTGACACCACTGCAGGAGTTGGGCTGAGGACAGAAAGGCTTGGCGTGGTTCTCGTGTCCAGTTTTGTTGCCTTTTGTTGTTAAGGTACTGGTTGATAGACGAACAGGTGAGGTCGTCCTGAAAAATATCACATACTGAGGTATTTTCTGAGTTTTGAATAATTACAATCAATCAATAAATACATCAATAAATCAATGAATCAATAAATCAATCAATCAATCGTATTAATCAATCAATCAATCATTGAATTATTTAATTAATCAATCAATCTCTAAGAATTCAAAGTCCGGTTCCTAGCCGTAAGGCAATGTCAGGGACGTTTCTTGCAGATTATTGCAGATTCTGCGCAAACAGGCGCCAAAACACAACACGATGAAGGCTGAGTACACAGAGACCACAAGAGAAAGCCAGATCAAAACAGTGCAATTTCAAAATCCAAGATTATATACTGAAAATGTTACGTGTAATATAACAGAACGTATTTTGTCAGACGTTTCAAACAGTCAGAGATTTGATGTCGGAAGAGTACCTCCTGCGGTCCCAAAGCATTTCTTACATCATACTGGCAAACTATTTATCTTATAATAAACTGTAAAAGGGAGCGTATAGTCTATATCCGTAGCTCAAGTATACCGTAAGTGATATCTAAACGAGGTTTAGAATCCAAGCTCTATGGCTTAGAAAACAGGCATGTTACTAACAAGTCAAAATATCATTTTGACGATGCTATAGCTGCTTAATCAAATCCAATAAACTAGTCCAAGATCAAACAACCTTCCTCGTAGATCAAGGGGTGAATTGCTGCGAGATGATTGGGGGTTAGACGACCCAGCGGGTGAGTCCCCCGCAGACTCTACGGCCTCTTCAGGGGTGGCACTTAACCCCTGAAACCTGACCGTGGGGTGGGGGCCAGAGTGGGCAGAGCGGGGCTGCAGCCAGTAGGCACCTCGAGGGGGCGGGGGAGGGGGCGGTAGGTACCTGCAGTGCTTGCCTGCCTCTCCCTCTTCGCTCGGACCCCGGCCGCTGTCCGTGATCGAACCCTCGACAGAGTGGATGCTGTCCCTATCAGTGCCCTGATCGCCTGGGCCCATCACGTGATTCCGTCCACTCGCCCCACTGGCTCGCTGTATGAGAGACTGTATCTGAAATAACAATGGTAGCGTAAAAGTACAAAGACATACAGGGATGATGTCAGGGAAGTCAAAATATAATAGACATCTTCTCTATATATAATAGTATAACAAGTATAAATAGTATATAAAGTATAAAATAGTATATACAATTTTTATGACTGTTTTGTAGATCGCGTTTAGAGAGTTCTTTTAGTTTCATCCACAATCACCGTAGTTTCTATTGTTCTGTTATATGGACCTGTATATGTATCTGAAATAAAATAATTTGATTTCAATTGAGTGGGATGTTTTAGATCTAAACAAAGGCATAGACACCATCAGCCAAACAATCCAACTCTTTACAACATGATGTGGCAGACTAATCATGTTCATCTAATGCAGCAGACCAGTGTTACTCAACAACATTTACTGTGACCAAAAAAATTAAGAAAAAAATAACAGGGTGTACATTACAACGATAAAAATGCGTGCGCATATCTTATAAATAGTTCTTGGCGAAAAATTTATTTTATATAAATAAAATCAAAAAAATAAAGCGCAAATAATTTCACTTTCCAAATTCTATAAATAAATTCACAAGTTAAGATTAAACGTCCGATTTTCCACAAAAAGATGCTGCAAGAGACTTTATACGCCATGACGTGTCTGTAAGTTGATGTCGCCACGAACCGCGTTGAGTAATGTCATACGTAAATCCATGTTCTGATACTGTTGCGACTAAGCCCCTAAACAATCACCCAGGCTTTGACAGACGACAAGGAATCGATCTGACAGTGGATTGACTGGAACTTACTGTGAACTAGGCTCCCTCCTTACCAGAGAATTAGTTCTATATTTTGTCCATTTTAGACAAATAAGATGGTAAAGCTAAGTTTAGCGTCAGTTTCCTCACTTGAAAGCGATGTCAGTGACAGGCCGAGCCCATGATTTGAACCCCGCACCTACTGATCCGCAGGGTCGAGAAAATGTTTTTATGTTTTAAAGCTAGAGAACTATTTTATAATAATGAAGAAACTATTTAGTATACTTAAATTAGATATTGATATTCTCAAGAAAAAAGTTTTGTGCAGTGCAGTATTTCACAGGATAATATTTGATACCTGTCTTCATATATTGCGGCACCTTTTGGATTCTTTAAATATAAAGACGTAATAGAACGTACACAATTTTTTAATAATTGATAGTTGGATTGATTGTTTGATTTATTAATTGATTAACATAGGCTAGAGGGATTGATTATCATGGATGAGTTCTGTCGCAAATACCGCATTAGTGGTACCACGATATCTACAGGAATCGGTATCTTTGCAAGTATAGTAATTTATAAGTACCAGTACTTTACAAGTATCAATAATTTACAAATACCAGTACAGTGGCAGTACTTTACTGTAACAAATACTCTACAAGTTCCATTACTTCTCAAGTACCAGTACTTTACAAATATCAGTCCTTTAAAAGTACCAGTATTTAGCAAGTACCAGAACTTTACAAGTACAAATACTTTATAAATATCAGTACTTTATAAGGGCCAGTACTTTACAAGTACCAGGATCATAGATAACAAACGACGTCTGAAGCAGCATATTAACCAAAATCGAGTCATACGTTTGCGCCCCTAACTATGAGACCTTGTTTCAGTTGGAGGATCTTCTACGACCCCTATGCTAAAAACTCCAACAAAGCTACAATGATCGACCACAATCAAGAATCGGAAGTCTTTTTTTGACAGACATCCGTCGGTTCACGGGATCACAGAACCAGGTCCCGGACTTCCGGAAGTTTTTTAATCATACGGAACGTCTTTCTAAGATTCCATCTATAACAGTTGGCAAGCTAAAACATAGTTTAACGTCGTTTTCCTGCTCGCTAGCATATACACGAAGGTGAGAGCACAGGATTTGAACCATGCACCTAGAGATATGATGTCAGGCAACTTAACGACCTCACCAGTGCTCTCAGCTAATCTTAGACATATTATTTAATCACTATTGAAAACAATAGTTCAATTTCGCTTTAGATTTTAATATCTGTTATATTTATAACAAAAATCAAACCGTGTTTATATAAAATCCTTTTGCTACTAGTAATATGAACAATACTCGAAAACTCTAGAATTTCAAAATAAAACTCTAGGTATATGTACGAGGCGTCCAACCTAGATGCTAACAGATCATCAAACGACTGCTTTTACTCCAGTAATATAACCTCCTCTATCCGGACTCAAGCTTGACTGACTGACGTCGGTGTGGATTAATATTCGCCCAGCCATCCATTTCCGTCAATCCGGCTTTCAATCAAGTCCTGGGCAAATACACCCCTGTAGCCGACTGTACACGATTAATTCCAAGATTGGGATTATTATTATAGCTCTAAAGATGCGAGGCTAGGGATTTAGACGCCATTACGATTTGGAGCTTTATGGATTTGTAACAAGTCGCAATACGTCTACAAAAATTAGACGAATAAAAATGTGCGTTTATTTAGTAGAGTATAAGTTTTATTGATAATAGTTTTGGTAATTTTTGTTTAAGCTTTTGCCTAAATCTTTTTCAACGTTAGAGGCTGAAATAATTATCTACTTATTTTCCAGTTCGCGAAGTTAAATTCAGATCTTTTGCCTGTTCTTCATTTCAGCTTAGTCGCCCTTTAATTTTTAAACGTGCTGAAAACATCTCGTCTGTTTTTTCAGGAAGTAACTAAAATGCTAAATATGAACCATAACTTGTTTAACATCAAAATCGGAGGTAAATGTTTTAAATAGGGACCAAAACTTAATTATTTTAATTGTCAATGATCAAAGCAAAGGCCGGGATCTTGAACACATATCTTATTCCAGATCTCGCGGCACTTTAGATAAATATTTAATTAGAAGATCTTCAGTTTCACAGATGATGCAAGAGCAAGCAAACTAGGGTCAGGTAGGAGTCTCGCTAGTTTCTATTAGAGCAAATCATGCCTCTTGAGCCTGAGAAATGAATATTATTACTTTTATTTTTATTTCTATTATTCCTGACAGCTTTAGTGACCCTGATCTTCCGGTAAGAGCACTTTATGTTAAATGTAACCAGAACTTTCAATCAACGTATATCAAAAAAGATTTTATTTTCAATGCAACTGTCGTAATTTAATTTCAACTTGTGTTTTCTATCAAATGAATTGTTCTCTGATTTTATAACACGCCAACTTCACGTATATGAGAAATTAAAGGAAAATTCCAGACGAAGCTAATCAGAATCATCGTTATCATCATCATCCTCCCTTAAATCCCAGTTTAACCAGGGTCGGGATATAAATAGACTGTCTTAAATCATCTCTATCCTACACCCCCCAAAGATATTCAGAAGCCATTCTGAATAATAACTATTAATTGTTTTATAATATTGAGTGGTATTCCTGTAAAACAAAGACTAATTTATAAATAAATTGAATTAATTACGTTGAACTTTTCGAGCTGCATGTAAACTTAAGAAAGAAATTCAGCCATTTTGTCAATATGGAAAGCCTGTCATTCACTAAGATTCTAAGCGACATTTTGTAATGCATGCGATATGCCGTATCATATGAGATATTAAATTAAAAGTTTAGTTTAAATTGAAGAAATTGATGTTTAACTTCAGAATTTTTTCAACGGTCGATTAGGCAGGGTACATTCAGTAAAATTAAATTTAAATTAAACCAGCAAATTGGTAACTAGGAACTATCTTAATTGTTGCATTAATCTTCAGCCTTTTACAACAAAGTGCATATCACCTCCAAAGACCTTACAACAAAATGAAGGGAAATAGGTGCGAAGAAATCCATCTCTTCAATTACTAAACACGTTCTTAATTAACATCCTCGATGAATCTTGATTCTTTCCAACAACAGAGGACTCTTTGAGCGACCATTTGGGTCGTTTTAGAAGTCGATTTAGTCCATTTTTCTCATCCCTTGTTCTTCTGGAACCAATAAGAGGTTCATCGGCTTAATTGAATTGCAGGATCTTTGGATGCAAATGGAGAGAAAATTTCGTCAGTTAAAGCAATGCGAGAATAATTTCATTTCTTAATCAGTTTGGGAATATTTGGACAAGGTTAGAAGATCAATTAAAGCTTACAAATAGAATATTTATTATCAATGAGGAGTCTTAGGGTTTAAAGCCTGGGCCATCCAACAACCAAAAGGAAATCCCCTAAGGACACAGCAAGGTTAACCTAGTATTGGTGCTTGCTACCATTTAGTGCTATCAACAGCAAAGATGTGATTTCTAAAAGAAATAACTCATTGAATAGCACGAGCGTCTGTCAAGTGGCCAATAAAAACATACATAATAATAAACTTTAAATAAAATAATATAATAATAATGCACTTTTAAAGTCTGTTGCCTCATCCAAGACTGAGAACCGGAATAAACTGGTAAAGTTGCGGCTTAAAACAATATCAACTTACAAATTGTGACTCAATTTAGTTCTAATACTTGTTTGTGTAATTTTTATATCTTCTTTACTGTTTTTTCCTGTGACATACTGATCTAACTTCTTTAGCAAATAAAGTATTGACTTTTATTAGTATTATCTAGTTTGGATGCAACTATCTCTATTTAAAGCAAACGAAATATTTAAATTTAAAAATATTTAGATTTTAAATTTTACAATCAATCAATTGGGAAAAATCTAATTGAACCGGATTTGGGACCGGATACAGTGCCTATCCATTCTCGTCTCCACTAAATCCACTTCAGTTGTAGTGGGCTTGCCAGAGGCTGCAGAAAGCACCGGTGAGTTGATGCGATATGACAGCGTTACATAAAATGGTACTAAAGGCATCGCTCTACTTCCCTACATGTCTCGCATGCTCGACACCTTTGTTCATTATGAATAATTTACGGGTTCTGAATAGCACTTGAAGCGGAATTAAAGGCTTATAGGATTTTAAGTCATATTGCCTACAAGAATATATAGGTTTATGAAAAGTTGAGTTTGCTCAATTTTTCCGAGGGAGGATATTCGGGAGCGGTTGAAGGTTTTATAAGGGGTCATGAGGGCTTTTTCATGGAGCGGAGGTTAAAATTAGCTACTACTTTCAAACTCAGTTCTATATGTAGAACATTGATGTTAAACACAATTGAATAAAATTTATTAGTTTAATTCATAGTTGAATAAAACGTTCTTACCAAAAATAAAAAACCTTAAAAACGCGTATTTTTTCAAAAAAATAAAAAACGTAAAAAACGTTGAAAAAACGTTAGTAGCGTACACGTAGGCTTGCATGTATATTACCATGCCTTCATTCCATAACACTAAACAATTTTATTACAACTAGACTTGATCTAAAGTTCTAAAGTATGTCCATAGACTCCATACAAATAGACTATAAACAAATACTTTCAGGTCACATACAGCCACACTGTCAGTTGTTCATAATGTAAGTTATACCTGTCTTAGTTAGTGTATCTCAGTGTAGAGCCTGTGCTAACTGATTTCTAAACATCATTGACAAGTAAAATAATGTAAATACGTATAGGCCCTAGTGTTGTTCATAATTATCAATACAAGAAAATTTAAATTCGTAAGAAATTAAGAATAGACAATGTCTTAAAAATTAGAACATCTGCCTAACTAGGAAAATCAAAAATGTAATGAATTACCTTTTGTATGTTGATGCTTACGGTTTACGTTTTACGGTTTACGTTTTTACGTTTTTTATTTCTTATAAAATAAAAAAACGTAAAAGAACGCGTTTTTTAACAGATATAAAAAACGTAAAAAAACGTTTTATTCATCTATGGTTTAATTTGATGATGAATACGTTCGTTTATAAGTACGTTCGTTTATGAGTTTATAGTTAATCAAAAGGTTTCGGAAGGAAACCGAAAGTCTACATAATTTAATTGCAACACACAGCGTCGTTCCTCGGCTCAGCGACAAAATCCTATAAACGATCACGATGATTTAGAGCTCGCTTTCGCCGAATGACAATTTAATCTTTCGAAGAAGCGGCGGTCCAGTAAATTACAAGTGACATCCACACTGATTAAAATTATTAATTATTCAAAAGAAGGGTGTCACAGTGCTTCTGGTAAAACCTGCCTACGTTTTAATGCTGGATTTTATAGTGCCTATATTGGTCTAATGAAGTAATGGGTTAGGCATATATAGGTCTAATGTGTTAGACATATATACATAGATGTAGGTCAAATATCTTGGATGAATTAGAAAACCGCGAATGTAAGTTATACCTGTTTTACTTTATCTCAGTGTACAGCCTGTGCTAACTGATTAATAAAAAACATTTGCAAGTAAAAAGATGTGAATATATATAGTGTATAAATAATTAACATAGATTAAACATAACATAGATTAAAAGATACATTAGATTAAAACATAGATTAAAAGATAGATTAAAACATATATTAAAACATAGATTAAAACAAACAAGAAAACAAAGACTAAAACATAGATTAAAACAGATTAAAACATAGATTACAATATAGATTAAAACATATACTAAAAATACGTTAAAACTAAGACTAAAACATAGATTAAACCTTAGATTAAAACAATGACTAAAACATAAATTAAAACAAAGACTAAAACATAAATTAAAACAGATTAAATAGCTAGAATTTAAGAATCTTTACCTCAGCGTCTTTACAGGAGCCACTGCGGCGACTTGAACCTTGAGACCCTACAGACAGAGTTGTGCTTGATAGCTGTTGCGTCGTTTTAACCCCGCCCTGTGGAATAAATAAAACTAGAATATTAGTTTGCAATGTAGGCTTAACGTCAAGGTCAGAAGTCTAAAGGGCATCTCTCCAAGAAGTCAGATGTATTAGTATGTCCTGAAAGGTGAATGTCCGAGATTGTACTCACGGATCAGTTCTACGGGAATTGATTCCAGGACCTGAGGAACACGAATTTAAACGGCTTGCTTTTACCTAACTAGCTTACCCACTGAGCCGTGTAGACATTCTAAACTAGAATATTATCTGCAGGCTAACTGATAGATAAATCGTCGAACATAAATAAAAAGTATCAATAACTTTAGCAAAACTTTCACACAGGAAATTTTAAACAGTAATTATATTTGAGTAAAACTCCTTACTATATTAAGACATTATGGTTTTGTGCTTCTGCTATTCTGTTTTTTTGATGAACTCCATTAGCCTTATTGCGACCCAAATATTCTTTCAATAGAATCATTATTATCAAAAAACTATTAAAAAATATGTAAGTTATTATCTATTACTATTAGGTATATTGTTATACAGGTAATTCCATTAACCAGTGCTATCTTAATAAGAAAGGTTACTAATTGCGAATCCAATTCAAATTCATTTAAATTTTAGAGCAGATAGTTTTAGATGCTGAGAAAATTAAAAGCAACTTTAGCCCTGCAAACGTCGAGTAGTGTATTTTTAACAGTAGACCACTCTGCTAAATTAAAACCAAAGAGATTCTTTGGTGATTAAGCTTTAATTACATGAAAGTCTATCGGCCGGGCTGCATTAAGATTACATTTTTAACAATACTTTTCAAGCTAAGCATTAAATAAAGAAGACAAACAAAAAATCAACTTAAGAATCGAGATGAATCATTTCGTAAAAGATATCTAATGAAACTATATTTAAATCGCTATGAAAACGAAATGTGACTTATTTAAAACATAATGGAACTTTAATTTCTTTCTCTCCATGTTCTGCCAAGTGGCAGGTCCACAAACCTAATAACAGTCCGCCTTCAAGCTCCATTTAGAACATTCCATAGATCAGCAAATTAATCCCTTCACAAAGGCTATGCCTTACTCACATCTTAATATAACCTACGGTTTTGGGAAAATATGGCTTCAGAAGTGGTTTCCTTTTTGCCTTTCTCTGTGCTTGCTCAGTATCCTCTAACGCTACGTGGTGCAGCTTACGGCTGTTTTATTCGTCAGTGTATCGGATATAGTCAGGGAATTTTATGAGTTGATTGCTAGATTCGTAGTATATGCAAACACATAATAGACTAAATAAATAAATTGAGTCGTCTATCTAATAATTTGTGCCGTTATGATCGTGCATTGTAAATTCTATTGTATTTTGTGAAGTTTAGTCGGAACACGTGCCACTGTTGGCATTTGTTTTTTCCGTTCACGCATACACTTGATATTTTTACACTCAAGAATTGACACTTATAATTATTATATAATTATTATTATTATAATATAATTATTATATAATAATAATAATTATTATATAATTATTATATAATTATTATATAATTCGTACACGTATTACATGTACGATGTGATAAACGAATAAATAAATAAATAAAGGACTGATGGGTCATAATTGCAATGAAATGATATCAATTTAAGGTTCGTAACTAAAACGTACATGTAGTCTTTGTCTAAATGCAAAATAGTATTATGATCAGATAGTGATATTGTAATATAATAATATAACAATTATTATAAGTTATTATTTTATAATTCATTTCATTGAATGAAGTATCCACAACAGTGAATAAAATGTAACATAGTAATGTACTTAATATAAAAATAATAATAAATTATAATTTTATAATTCAAATAATTCGATAATTTGTAAACAACAATGAATAATATGCATCATAGTCACGTACTAGTATAGCACATAATAAATTATTATAACTCATTTAATTGTACAAAAGTATCCACAACAATGCGTAGAGAAGATCATTTCTTTTCCATTGCGGGGGCATGAGAATGGAAGAACAAGCAACAAGAGGACTTGAGCAAAGATGGAGGAGGGAGGGGAGTTTTCGTGACCACTAATGTCATTAGTACATCCTTAGAGGACGTCCTGAAAATCTGGACAAATAGCATCGGACATGTCTTTCGTGTACTCAACATCTAAACTGGAATTCTAAAAACCATTTCTCAACCCATGACACTCGTGGATCATTTGCTATTCCGATACGATATCTTTTTAATGTCAAACAGTTCATGCTACAGTGGTTTTAGAATCTCTCAATAGCTCGGTGTGTAGGTGCATCAGATATTGCCATTAAATTTTAAATGACAGATCCTGAGGTCCTGAGATCAATTCCCTGTAGAGTTGATCAGAGAGTAAAATCTTGGACATCCATTGGACTGGTAACATGGATACCTGGCCAAACAGTCTAATGGTAAAACATGTGATATTAAAAGTGCTAGATTTCATCACGGATGATCATTCCACTATAATGTTGGTTTAATTCTAACTTTTTCACTATTATTCTTCAGAGGTGGTGTTTGCCTATGTCTATTACAATATTTATTTACCTCTTACTTCACGAATAGTTGATATTTTCTTAATTAAATAATTCGGATACATTATAATTAAAGTGTAGTTAGTAATTTTATAGTTGTTGTTGTTAGAAATGACAATTGATAAAGGAAGGAAGAGAATAGAAAGAAAAACTGGATGGATCAAGTTCTGAGACGGGATGGTTTACTAGAAGAGGTAATTTGTAGGAAGAATATAAAGAAAGTAGGCTAGAGGAAGATCGAGACTTGAGATGCTGGATGATTTAATGACTAATTATTGTGTTAATTTGAAAAGAAAATCAGAAGATATAGAAACGTAATTGGCAATAGACAGTGTATTGAGAGCGATTTGTTATTATTAATCATTTATCTATAACATTTTAATAAGTTAACTGAATCGAGGGAAGGTTGGGTAGTATATGTCGATGTTCTATTTTTACATCCAGACTCATGACCGTAGTCAAGCTAACATGCTACTCGGTCATTAAATTCCATGTTAACTTCATTCCCTCACCAGTTCTACTCAGTCATATAATTCCTTATTAACCTCATTCCCTTATCTGTCTGACACGACTGCTAGTTGTGCAACTAATATTATCAATTAGAAAACTTCTCAACCATTTCTTCACGGAATCTACGTATCTTGAATTCATTTAGCACTACAAATCCATTCAGTTTTATCTTAATTTGGCTTGTTGTTATAAAGATTTTAATTTTTGCACATTGTTTGACGGCATTGATATTGACTTTAAATCATCTAGAGACTGCATCACCTATAGCCTTTGCATCATCTAGTGACTTTACATCATCTCATGACTTTACATCATTTAGTGACTTTACATCATCTAGTGACTTTACATCATCTAGTTACATGTACTTTGCATCATCTTCTGGCTTTACATTTTTAGTGACTTTATATCATCTAGTGGCTAGCTTTACATCATCAAGTGACTTTACATCATCAAGTGACTTTACATCATCTAGTGACTTTACATCATCTAATGACTTTGCATCATCTATTGACTTGTACCAATTAGAGTCAGTGCAGTGAGTTAATCTCAACAGTTAACCTGTAAATTGCTTTATCTCAGTTAATCAATTTCTATCAGTTAATAAATAATTAAACCTATTGTTGACCAGTTGCAAGCTTTCCACCTGCTAATGACTTTCCACCAGTTAATAACATTACACCGGTTAATATATTTCCACCAGTAAACAACATTACACCAATTAGTCATAACCACATTCCTACCTCGGGTAATCCATCGGACGCTGATGAGTGGACGGCGAATCCGTTCTTAACTGGAGCTGTGGAGTCATTGGACTCACTGCCGGTCAGCATCTTCAGTGCCTCCATGCGACAATTGTACTTCCTGTCCACTCTCCGGTGTCGATCCTTCTGCCGGACCACCGCTATGGCTATCACCAGGATCACCACCACCACGGCACATCCTGCCACCATCCCCACCACCAGGACAAGGTTGAAGGCCGACAGGAAGGTCCCGTCCTCTTCGCTTCCATCCAACGGTTCATCTCCAAGTGCGGAAAGGTATCGATAGGGCACGGAATGATTTACGTTCACTCGAAGCAAGGCAGTGGTGGATAGGGGCGGGAAGCCGTTATCCGTGGCGATCAGAGTGAGCTGAAACGTCCTAAAATCAACTTCCGCAAGAGAGGTTCGAACTCGGATTGTCCCAGTTTCTGGATCTGATCTAAATGGAGTATTAGTCTCGCGAATACTATAGGATAATCTCGCGTTCTCACCGGAGTCTACATCCGTAACTAGTATCTTCGTTACTGCAGCGTCCACCGGGATTTGATTGGAGATATAGATCGTGTTGTTGCTGCCGGAAGGATAAACGAAAGTCGGGTGATTATCATTTCGATCCAGTACTGTTACAGTAACGCTTGCCGTATCCGTTAAGGAGGGAATCCGGACGTCCGAGACCATCACAGAGAACTGATGCTGTGCCGCTTGTTCCCGATCCAGGGGAGCATTGGTGGAGATTGACCCAGTTGTTGCATCAATAGTAAATAGGTCAGAGGTCAAGGAACCCGAAAGAAAAGAGAATGTTAGAGAATTGTAGAGTTCACCGTCCTTGTCGTCGGCTGTTACTGTTCCCACGGTAGAGCCGGCAGGCGATTCTTCCATGACACTGGAAATGTTAGAGAAAATGGCGTCATTGAAATCGTGGAATAAATTATTTATTGGAACACATATTTATTAAAATAAATAATCTTATTTTAAGGCTTCACCTAAATTTCAAAGTATCTAGGAGAATTACATGAAGCAAAATAAATATGTATATACCTCGGAATATTATTAATGGCATTTTATATTCTTTTTCATGACCATAATTGAAAATTATTATTTCTTAATACCTCAATCAATACTTCTTGAGTTTTCTGCCAAATAGAAGACGGGATGTCCACTGGCTAGTACTACTCGTTGTCTGCTATGAGGCTAAACAATTGGCCTGTATTCACCAGGTTGTTGACCTATCCTTAGAAATTCTCTTACCACATCTAAATTTTGTCTTAAGCTTGGCCTCTGACATAGTATTCTGTAGTATCCGTGTTAGTTTACTCTAGCGAAACGCAGGCGGTTTTTGGTTTATATATTCCGAATTTCTCAAAATCAACAATGGCAATACAATTTAAATAAATACACATAACTGGTGCGGGAGGAGCAAGACTCATCGGTTAAATACCCCACTGGCGATCAGATAATGCAGAGTTCAAATTCGCCTCTTGCTTCTTGTTTACCATGTTCTTTAAAACTGGAAACTGAAGAACAATGCCTCCGCTATATTTCAGATCATGAAATTAGAGATATTTTACCTGAAATAATATCCTGCATGAAAGAAATATATATTTTAGAATTTACCTGAAACAATATACTGATTGAAATAAATTTATATTTTAGTATTTACCTTAAGGAGTATTGAAGTATCCTAACCGGAAGTGACTTATATTTTAGTATCTACCTGAAGGAGTATCCTAACCGGAAGTGATTCATGATTTAGGATTTACCTGAACGAGTATCCGGACTGGAAGAACTTTGGTCTCTCGTCATTGACATCCAGCACGTTGATGATAACGAGCACTGAACCGGTGAGTGGAGGACTTCCGGCATCCACGGCGAGCACAGGGAACCGGAAGGAGTCGTACTTCTCGCGATCAATGGAAGCATGGGCGCTGATCACTCCTCGCTGATCTATGTGGAATGTGGCGGACAGGGTGTCCGGGATAGAGTACCGGATACGTCCGTTGTCTCCCAAGTCCCAATCCTGGGCCTGTACCTATAGACAGGGTAAAAAAGCCAATGTTCACGTCAGTTTCCTCACTCGAAAGCGATGTCAGTGACGGGCGAGCCCAGGGTTTGAACCTCGCAAATACTGATCCGCGGTCGAGTACCTTACCAACATCGCCAATGGCTCCAGCCAGTAATGGTATGATCAGTAATGATAGCAAATGTTAAGAGGTTTTTTAAAAATGAAAAAGTGTATTGTCAGAGTTGTTAGGAATATTCTTATTGTTTATTCATTTAGTTTTTATGTCTTCTGTTCTGTAGCTATTGCTTTATTTCTCTCCTTTTCTATTAGTGCACTGCCTACTGGCAGGTCCATGGTATATAATACCTTCACTCTTATCTGTCTTTCGTTTTCCTCTTCATGTCCACATATACGGTATTCTCTTAAAGTCCAGATACGAGTGGATCTTTAAATCATCTAACATTCCTATTCTCGGTCTGCCGAGATCAGGAATATTAGATGTTTGTTTGATAAGGAATGTTAGGAATGTCTTTGGTTTGTTTATTCATTCATTTGTCAATCTGAAGATTTATTTGAGTGACTATTTACGATAGAAGCAAGGCAGCTGAGGCTTGGACTCCTTTAGCACCAATCAAATATTTGGTTTATTCAATAGTGATCCAGACAGCACACACATAATTAATCTAGTCCATAATGAATTGTAACAAATATACTAAGTTACAAAGCGCTTTTGCATCTTAATTTAAACATGTAGTGTAAATATATTGACTCAAACGTTACGTCAAGCATTGAAATAAAGTTAACTGCACTTCATTCAGAATTATTGAAAGTCTTCAATCAATATACGTTTTCTTCGCTAACTTTTCTTGACAGCAGCTTTAACTCGGACGATTTTAGCACAAGACTTCGACTGATATTAAAATAACAAATCTAAGAGTGCTGCGATCAATCTTCAAATCAATCACTTATTCACTTAACTGAGTACAGAAATCATGACAATCTATGCGATTAAGTTAGGACCAGGGGATAAGGCCAAACGGTTAGAGTGTTCGCTTCGGATACAAGTGACCTGAGTTCAAAGCCCAGGTCAGTCAGCATATGACGGAAATTCGCTTGGACCGATGAAATCTTAATCATGTATTTGCGCTTGTTTTCAGTTGGCGCTCTCAATAGCAAAGATTATATTATTCATTGAAATTATTGATAAAAATCTGCCACAACCTGAAAAGCAGTAACAATGAATTAAAATGAATGAATGAATGAATTAAACAAGCACAACGTGTTTTCTGTACCCAGCACTGTTAGGATATTACTGCGATTACATTCACAGTTTACAATTCACGGATTACATTTTTTTATTTGATAAATATTATGTCGTTTTTTTCGGAAACTCATTCGCACATAAATGTAGATCATGTAAACAAATTATTCTTTTAAGATTTCTACATAATGAAGTAAAAACATTTTATTATTTCATGCTCTTATATAATATATTATGTTAGTCAAACATATACATACTCTTCTGTTACCCGATACTAAAATTTGGTTAACTGTATCATTAGTTTTCTGAATAAAGAGCGACTGAATACAATGTGTAGCTGCTATATTACTTATAACAATGATTTCGTATGGTCAATGTTGCTATTAATCATTTTATATCTATAGAAATAAATTCAACATCTCTTTGACATCGAAACCAGTTATCTGGAGCAATTAATCTTTTAAATTTTACCTGCAGAACGGAAATCCCAACGTAGTTATTTTCAGTTAGCGTTCCGCGATACGTCTGCTGATCGAAAACCGGCGCATTATCATTGACATCTAGCACCACCACTCTCAGGCTCCTCTCAGTCAACCTCCCAGCGACCTTCGCTCCATCCCTGCACCTCAGCGTCAGCGAGTACTCCCCCGTCCTTTCCCTATCCAACATCTCCCTGGTGACCACTTGGAACTCACTGCTGTGCTTGACAATCAGCTCAAAATCCCTATCGTTCAGAGCGCAGCTCACCTCTCCATTCTCCCCTTCATCAGGGTCCCTAGCCGACACGTGTGCCACAAAAGTTCCTTTTGGAGAATTCTCTTCCACTTCCGCCAGCCGAACTGTATTCTCGTTGTCCACGGCTGAGGATCGACTGCCGCCCGTCAGGGTGTGGATGATGATGGTGGGTGCGTTGTCGTTGACGTCGGTGATGTGGAGGAACACGGTGACCTCGGAGGAAAGCGGGTCGGGCCCGTGGTCCTGCCCGATGATGATCAGCTGGTAGGCAGCCGTCTCTTCTCGGTCGATCTCGCCTCGGATGGAAATCTCACCGGTAGAGTTCCGAATATAGAAGAGATGACCGTAGAGACTGGATGTCTGAGATGTGAAGCCGTAGCCGATCTGTTTGAACGAACAAAATATAAAATAAATATAGTTAGTATTGTATTTATACAGTTAACATTTACATTTAACAGTTAAGAGTTAAATTGTAACAGTTAATATTTCAATTTTTACAATTTTTAGGTATACCTTAATATTTAAATTCTAACAGTTTTAAGTTATACCTAATTTTTAAATTCTAACAGTTAATAGTTAAATTATAACAGCTAATATTTATATTATAACAGTTTTAAGTTATACTTTACTATTTAAATTCCAACAGTTAAGTTAATATTTAAATTAAAATAGTTTTTAGTTAAACTCTAAGTCTCTAATAGTTAATTGTTTATTTTTAACAGTTAGTAATCAAATTTTAAAAGTTAAAGTTATAGTTTAGGGTCAGTTTCACCTATGCAAAGGATGTCGACGAGTCTTAGATTTGAACACATGCCTACTGATCCGAAAATTGAAGACTAATCAATTACGGCAGTTGCTTTGTCAGTTGCTATAAAAATTATCTACTAAACTTTTCGGATCGCTCGATCCCACTACCTATGGTTTTCACGTTACAAATTCGCAATACATGTATATCAAAATCCCGTGGAAAATGAAAGTGCTCTCAATCCATCAACTCAATTTTTAAGAATTACGACCCAGAATGTAACATATTGGCCTCATTCAACATATTGCCTGACTTCTATTCTATTGGCCAATGAAGTGCGGATACTTCAAATGTTAAACCATTTAACAACTTTAATATACTGGATTCAACAGCCTAGGGTTTGCTAAATAGCTAAAGAATCAGTAACAGCACAGTTAAAATGCTACAGCCTTACGTGACACAGTGGAACACCACGAAGCGAAATATATACCCGCAAGCATCCAATAACAAATTTATCATTTATGCAAATTCAAAATGTAGAAAACTAGCCAAAGTCGAAGTAAGTGTCTTGGGTCAATTCTGCATCAGTTTTCAAGGCAGTCTAGACGAAGTTGCCAAAGACGTAGGTGATGCAGATAAAAGCATTAATTCTGCCTCTAACGATTTCCACTTTTCAAAATAAAACCTCGGAAAGAGAAATAATGGAACAGGCTTTGAGTAGGCCATTATGCAGTATAGAATTTCAGAACAAACCAAACAATAAAAATGCAACAAATTATAAAAGTCTAGAATGTAATAGTTTCATTGTTTTATGATAATAGATCGTTGAATGGGCTTGATTTCTTGGCAGCTAAGGCAGGCGATGTGCCAATGACTACAACAAAGTGTGTGCTCTGATCAGAGTAGAGGCTAACAAAGCATCAGCCGCTGCTTTTAAGTCGATAAAACTGCGGGTTCGGTTTAAGTAACTTACAGAAAGTATTAAACATTTACTGCAAAACATTGTTGTTCGATACAATGAAATATGTGCACAATGGAATAAGTGGCAGCAAA
Source organism: Enchytraeus crypticus (assembly GCA_905160935.1). Lineage (NCBI taxonomy): Eukaryota > Metazoa > Annelida > Clitellata > Enchytraeida > Enchytraeidae > Enchytraeus > Enchytraeus crypticus. The sequence goes on along the minus strand of CAJHZI010000452.1, from coordinate 1,165,592 downwards.
AAGCTGCAAGGAAAAGTAAAATTCGAAAAAATCTAAATAGCATCATTCTGTACAATGCAAAAACAAACAATAGAATAGAATCAGTTACAGTATAGTGCAGCCCAAATGAGCATACTATTGACAAAATGATCAAGTGCAACTATTGTCAAATTCCTGTATGGCAGGATTCTAACGGTAGCCTAAACGTCTATAACTGCACGTGAACTTAACATTAACCAGTGAGTTTGAAGCAAACGGAAGGAAAAGGGAAACTACATTGATTCCCACAGAGTACCTCTGCAATGTACATTGATTACAAAACGTTAAAGAACAGTAATATTGGAAACAATATAACTAATTTACAAATACTTGGGTAATTACTAATTAAATTAAGATCAACAATTTCGCATAGCTATGAAACTGATGGAGTAGGTCCTTGAATTATCCCATAACAAAAATATAATTTCTGGCTACAAAGAATAGTGAAAATATTGCTACAACCAAAATCTGATTTTTAGACCTTCATAATTTATTGCTTATTTAATTAATGATTTCTATTTTAGTTATAATTGCTCCTCTATGCCCCAGGTCAACAGTTTAGTAGGCCAGCATTTCAAAGCAAGTGTCAGATATACCTAGGCCGAAATTGATTAAGGACTTGAAAAACCACTCCGAGACAATATTTTTTCAAATGAAAGTCATTTACTATGAGATAAGGGATCGGCTTTGAGAATGGATCAACATGTTAGGTAATTGTTAGCTAATTATCTTCAAGGAGCTTGCGAGAAAACCGAGAAAAGGACTCTGTACAATGAACCTGCCACTTTCCAGAACACGAAAGTGAATTGCAATTGAAATTATAAATTGGGAATACTATTGAATATTAAAAACTGACCTAGAACACACTCGAATGATGAATTATTAATTAATGACGACCAAAGTAAAGCCGTCAATGATTGATGGCGCTAAAATAGTTTCATGTGTTCTCCAATTGACAGGCTGCTATTATTTCGTAATTATGCTTCAGCGGACCCAAGGACTCGAGCGTGGAACTGAGTCCCACTCCGCCTGTCTAATCCAGCCTTCCCCGAGCAACGACTCGTAAAACAATCGTTGCAATAACAACGTCCGGAGGCCGAACAACAAAAGTCTTGGCGTAATTTTCAACCATTCCATTACATTTGTTTCTTACTTCCGCCGCGTTGTTCCATCCGCGCAACGTATAGGTTGAGGGTGAACTGAGTGCACTGAGCTGATTCTAAGTTAGGGATCGAGAGATTTCAAGAAGAAGAAGAAGAAATAGAAGAGGAAGAAGATAAGATGATGATGATGATTATGATGGTGACGATGACGATGAAGGAGGAGAAGAAGAAGAGGACTATTATGAAGAAGAAAAATAAAAAGAAGAAGAGAAATGTAGAAGAAAATCAAGACGCGGATATGGTTCGAATGCAGCATATTGTTAAATTCATAGTAAATAATTACACTTCTATTGGGGAGGCGAAAGGAAAATTCCTCACCCCTCCGCCATAGGAAACTTGTAGATTGAAAACAAACATGTTACACATGAGCGAAGTCATGTTGGGAAAATAACTACTCGTTGGTCCAGTTCCGGACATTACGCCTACTCTACTTTCTCACGAGATATTGCATTTCAGAACAAACAATCGACGCCTATAATTAAGCATTGCATTAAAAACTACTCTTTGCATAATTCAGTAATTATCTCGTATAAATGTAACAAATGTTACAATTCCTTTCAAAACTATTGCTACTTGCACTGGATAATAAAATTAAATTGTAGGGCATAAAAACTTATTTTCATTCAACACTCCATTAAAACTATCTTAGAAATATTTAAACAAAAATGCTATTGACGTTAAACGTTAATCAAGTTATGTGGGATCTAGTGATTCCATTTACGAATAAACATGGCTCTCTCTCTTTATCTCTCTCTTTCTCTCTCTCTTTCTCTCTCTCTCTCTCTCTCTCTCTCTCTCTCTCTATCTCTCTATTTGTAATTAAGGATTTCGATGAAGTTGTGAGTGGATCCGTTGCTAACTAAGAGGATTGGAACCACTAATCTATGAGAGATAACATTTAGATAACTTTTATCTAAACGTTATCTAAACGTTAATTTGATGTTTCTGAAGCTGCAATGAAGTATATGCCTGAGACTATTTCTGCAAATAACGCTGGAATATATGAACACGTTTAATTAACCGTAATTTTGTATTTTTTATTAATCTGAATTGTTAATATTTCAGGGTTAAAAATAACATTAGTCCAATGTTTAAATGGCATATTTCTCAGTATTATACTCCTTAGTAATTTACCGAAAGTTAATTAAATTACGATATTCGACTTCCATATGATGAACTATTGGTGAAGTTTGTGTTTTTTACATATCAAGTTTTACAATTTTTTGTAGCTATAAGTACTGAAGAGTTATTCAAAGTTATTTGCTAAAAAGACAGCAATCCTAAATGTTATGTGGTCAGAATTAACAAACCTCACTCATACACATATCGCTCTAATTAATCAAATCATGTATTGCAACATCCAATTTATAACCTATTATAAAAAATATAACAAATAATTTATAATTTTGCTATATTTGGAGGGGATATCTAAAAGAGGAGGGAGTCTGGCGTAGTGGCTAAAGAGTTCATGGTTCAAATCACAGGTCAGTCACCATATAATGGATACACCCTCGAACCAATCGAAGGTTAATCATGTATCTGGCTGGAGCCAGTGGCGATGTCTGTAAGGTATTCGACCGCGGAGCAGTATGTGCGGGGTTCAAATCCTGGGCTCGTCCGTCACTGACATCGCTTTCGAGTGAGGAAACTGACGTTAACGTTAGCTTTACCAGCGTTACATGAATATCGATTTTTTAAAAATCGGAGCATGATGTCAGTTGGCGCTATCAAAATTAAAGATAATACATAATTAATCATGGAAAGGTGTGATTATAATCTTTCAGAATCTGTAAATTAGTTTAATTTGGTTTAACACATGAACAAAGTGCTGTAAGACCCGGTAGTATAATCATTAGCCCAGTATTAATGACGATGGGTTACTGATGATTATTATTTATTTTATGGAAGCGTTTGTGTGAATCTGATAGACGTATAGGTTATAGTATATGAAAGCTGGGCGTTCAACTAGATAGGTTGCTTTGCGTTGTCTTTGGTGACCTAGTGTTTGATTTTGTTTGTCTATATACATGTACGCTGCATTATTATTTATCGTCTGATTACGAAGTATATTAGTTATTTATTCATTGATGTTGTGATTGAAATTAAACATATGTTCTTGATATTATTACATTTCATTTTTTCCCGTAAACAGGATTGTTTTCTCAGGGAATGACGCCCCTACCCAGTAAATGTTAGTCGAAGCAGAGGAAGGAATAGGGGGCCCACCTCGCCATAAGCAGAATCCCCCAAGAACATTGATATACCATGTTAGATGATTTAAAGATCCACTCGTAGTCTCGTATGTGGGCATAAAGAGGAAAACGAAGACAGAGAAGAGTATAAGCGTTACATACCATGGACCTGCCAGTGGGCAGTGCACCAAGAGAGAGATTATTACATTTACCTGTCCATTGGACCCTATGTCAGCGTCAGTAGCATGCACTCGTGCAATCACTGTGCCCACTGGTGTATTCTCCACCACTCGCACTTCATACTGATCCCTGTCGAATCTCGGCTTGTTATCGTTAGAATCCTGCACGATGATATCTATCACCAGAGTACCGGTTCTTGGCTGTCTCCCTCCATCTATTGCCATCAACTTCAGAACATATCTCTCCCTTTCTTCTCTGTCCAACTTCTGGAGAAGAACTAGTTTAACCTGGAGAAAGAAAGTTAGTTGTTGTCTTATCGTTATAATTAAGTATATGTTACTGTGAATTACTTGTTAATTATGGAATAATTATAAGTTAGTTTTTATTTACGATTAAATACTCTTAAGAAAATGGACGTCACTATTTCTCTACTAAATATTCAATTCTTAATGATATTCAATTGTAATTCTTAATAACTCATTTCTCAATCTCTCTTATTTCCATTACTAATGACAACGGAGCTAAAATTGACACAAGTTACCGTTAATGCGATATAAGAGTGAGACACTAGACGTAATTAAGCCGGCCATGAGAGTCGTTAGGATATAGGGTCCTATGCACGTGCAATTGACCATAATTCAATACTGCTTGTAATACCTGCATAAAAACTATTATATATCCACAGCTAAACTTTCGCAATACTGCCGCTTTGGTATAAATTCTTCCATAAATTTTTCGTTATTTAATTTAGTTTTATTTACTTTACACTGACCATAGTATTGCTAAAAATTGTAAAGGGACTAATGAGATTAAAATTATGAAAATATTAGAATTGTGAAGGTATTTGTACTTTAGCTAATTCTAAATGTATATAAGAACACAGTTGATATGCTTATGCTTGTAAGTGAATATTGGTGTTTACCAGTGCGTTTGCGAGGTGTGAATGTAAACATGTAAATAATACAATTAAAAATAAATATGCAAGGTTTTTAAATTTGCGAAATACATACCTTTTAATATGAAGAAGTATTTTTGAGCTATAGGAATAGGTCTCGCAAACAATGCTAGTTATAAATATCGCCCTATAAGTTCATGGACTTGGCAAAACTTTGCCCCTAATACTTCCTTATATTTATTATTAAAGTAAAACTTATTATAAATATTACCAATAATTAATTACACAAATTAGACAATAATCGTTCTAATATTTCAGTCAAATATTTACAATATTTAACTACAAATTCTGAATTTAAATTCGTAATGAATAAAGTAAGTAAAATTAGTAGACGGGTAGAACTCACCTCTAGGGTTCCATCGAGTTTTGGTGAGACTTGAATTCCGAACTGTTGGCTGGGCGAGTCGAGTTCATAGCTCTTGATCCCGAAGGCAGGGCTGTCCAGATCTGTGGCAGTGGGGAGGATGTATGAGCTCCCCACAGCTGCTGCCTCTATGATGTTGAGCGGGGTGCGAAGTTCTCGAAACTTCGGTGAATTGTCGTTAATGTCGACCACCTCAACTATTACCTGCAGCATGTGTTGCAAGCTTATTAGTATTAGTATTATTGTTATTATTTTTATTATGATTATTGTTATTATTATAATCAAAGTATTGTAAAAACTTGGCGTTAAACTATTAGTTTGCACCGCTTCTATGAATGATTGAATAAATAGACAAATGAATGAATGAAATGAATGAATGAACGACTGAATGAATGAATGCGCTATTAAATTTCATATACAAGCATTACAATATTAATATTATAGTACTATTAAACATTACAAATGCTGATGTTAACCTTTATAATGAGAAAATATTCAACTGGCTGAATGACAACATCTAGGTTCAGTTCACAGGAAACTTTCTGTCGACAGAGTGCCGGGGAATCCCTGTCCACTGGATTGGCCAGAGCTATGGCTCCTGTTGTAGGTCCCACCTCAAACATCGGATTCGACTCCGTCAAGAACCGGAACCTCAGTTTAGGCACGACCTCCTCCGGATAGCGGCTGCGTATCCCAGCGTCCTCCAGGAGGTTTCCTACCAGTGTCCCTCTCGGACTCTCCTCGTTGATCCGGTACCTGAGGGGTGGAGTCATTCCCCGATCATCTGTCTGGGACCTGACCCCGGATACCAGCAGGACTGACGATAGTAAGAGAGAAGAAATGAGAAAAGATGTTGTTGTTGTTATCAAGCTCGGTGACATTTCCGCTTGGTTATAAATGTACTTGAAATTAAATCATAAATACCCGTAGAGAATTGTTGGCGATAGATTTTCTAAATCCTTGACTTTGTGCTTAAGAAAGGAAATGAAGTTTTCATTCTTAATCGATGGTATTTCTATTTTAAAACCCATGTACTATATACAGCAGAGCAGCCCTTTCCCTGAAAGTATTCCATCACACAATTTTATTTAACTACTCTAATAGGGCTCTTAACCTAACGAGTCTAACTTTTAGATTAATCTTATTTCTTTCTAATTTTCTTCTAGTTCGAAGCATATTTTTCTGGTCTTATTGACAAACTAACCGCTCCATCGATCAACATTGATACAAATCGAGGCCCTTGCTGCGAAAATAATTTCTTCCTGCATTGCTACCCAATTGTCTTTACCCAATCAAGCCCAATTAATTAATTAATTGAACTCGGTTCACCAGGAACCAATCTTAGCGACGTTGTTATAACCACTTTTAGAGATCGTCTCGGCAGTTCAGTTGAGAATATTGAGAGAATTAACCGAAGCGATTTACGACAGCCGATTCAAACCGAGCGTCACGTACGTCTAATCCAGATTCGACTGCCAGGTATTAGCAGACCGATATATCATCGGATTCCTTATGCAGCTTTACAGGAATACGGCTTTTGACGATCCGGGTTTCAGTGCAGGCGAGTGACGGAAGGAACCTTGAAATACCAGGAATGGTTATCAGTTATCAAGTTGATCGCTCTCATCTATCCTCTCCTTGATTTGAATTGGTTTTTTGAAATTGTTATTTCGACAATTCGTGTAGTAAGCATCCAGTAAGCTACTGACAACTCATTTTAAATCGTTTGTTGTTTAATGTGTTACGCAGGCTCCGGTTGTACTGATCCACAGGTTTTGGCTTGGAAATCGTATCGAGACTACAAAAAAATTAAACAATTAATTTAAATCACTAAAGAGAAACTAACAAAAAATACTAAGCAAATTCAATTTAGCTAACAGCAATTAAACTTTAAAGCAGTTACTTATTTATATAAAAGGAATTACTTAATAGTAGTACTTATTAGTAGTATGCAATTGCACGTAATTGCCAGTATAAATTTGATTTAAATCCAAGATATCTCGAATAGTACACACAGTACATATGATATATTTATATTTAAACTTGTAAAATAGACATGAAATAAAATTTTCATCTTTACTCGATACGATTGAAATAAACAAATTAGCAAATGTAAGAAAGCCATCAATATTGTAACTTGCATGTAGACAGTAATTAAAGTTAAGGTGTGTTCATTGCAACAACTTGGAAATATAAAAAGGACAGTAAATTCGTTTTGTTAACTATTATCGGAATGCGCTGAAATCTGCCTTACAACTGTTTCTGTATATCGACCTAGTACTGAACTGACAACTCATTCGAATCTAACTCAAGAAATCTGACGAACAGTCGAATATCTTACCGACATCTTCACTGGCTAGAGCCAGTGAAGATGTCGGTAAGATTTTCGACTGCAGATCAATATGTGCGAGGTTCCAATCATGGGCTCACCTGTCACTGATATACCTTTCGAGAGAGAAAACTGACGTTAACATTAGCTTTTTATCTGTAAATTTCGACGTCTAGATAACCATCTCCATATTATAGCACACATCATTAATTATAAGCGCGATATCATAGAAAAAGCCAAAGCTAACAAGTCAAAATCAGAAGTTTAACGTCGGTTTCCTGCTCGATAACATGTCAGTGACGGAGAGAGCACTAGATTGGAACCATGCATCTACTGATCCACTGTCGAACAACTTAACAATAAGTCACTGGCTCAGCCTAAGGCATTTCTCATCGTCTCAGTACGATGAATTGAAAATCAAAGAATCTGGGAAATGGTGCGGGCCGCCAGTATAGTATACTTTTGAAAGAGAAACTGACGTTAAATTGTAGCTCATTAGGAATATTCTAATAAGTTTTTAACAACTTTTAGTCACCATTTATTCTCAAACGATGCTTTGCAGCTTCTAGAGTTGAATCTATATTGAGAACATGCTTTAACTACATTTGCTGCTAATACTTTATACTCAAACCATGCTTTAACTATATTTACAACTAGTACTTTAAACTTAAACTTTGCTTTCTCTACATTTACAGTTAGTACTTTATATTCAAACCAAACTTTCTCTATATTTACAAGTAATACTTTATACTCAAACCGTACTTTCTTCTCTATTTACAAGTAATACTTTATGCTCAAACCGTACTTTCTCTATAATTACAACTACTTTCTACTTAACCATACTTTCTCTATATTTACAGCTACTTTCTACTTAACCATACTTTCTCTATATTTACAGCTACTTTCTACTTAACCATACTTTCGCTATATTTACAGCTACTTTCTACTTAACCATACTTTCTCTATATTTACAGCTACTTTCTACTTAACCATACTTTCTCTATATCTACAGCTACTTTCTACTTAACCATACTTTCTCTATATCTACAACTAGTACTCTATACTAAAACCATACTTTATCTATATCTGAACCAGCTTTAGTTGAAAGTCCAGACGTCGCAGCGACACGAAATTAACAGTCGAGATTTGAATGCGAAACGGAAATTAATACGACTCTCTCTCTCTCTCTCTCTCTCTCTCTCCCATCCAGTCGAGATTCCTATAGAAGACAGCTGATGCCGCAGAGATGGTGTACTTTTAACTTTTCTAGAGGGTCTACTTCTACGTTACCAGAGGGTTTACTTATACTATACAAAATGGTTTACTTTTACCTTTACAAAAGGGTTCACTTTTACTTTATCAGAAGGTTTACTTTTATTTTACAAGAGAGTTTCCTTTTAATTTTATAGAGGGGCTTACTTTTACATTTATAAGTAGTTTACTTTGACTTTATAGATGGTTTACTTTGACATTTATATAGAGTTTACGTTTATTTTCATAGAGGGCTTACTTTTACCCGCCTTCGAGACTTTTCATGACTGCCCACTATATCGCCTGAACTTTTTATGATTATACTGGCTAATCCTGTGGCATGATCATCTAGTGTTCCGACTACGGATCTGTCTGTGCAGAGTTCAAATCCTCGGTTACTCCTTAATTGACACTTTTTCAAAAATGAAACCGGCCTTAGGACAAGGGTTAGCGTGTATTTTAAACAATGATGAAAGTAGTATATATTTCAGAAACAAACCTGTACTACTTTAGTTAAGATAGATGGACACAGTATACAGTATGTAGCTATCATTCTATCAGGTATAAGATAAACATACATATACCGATAAACATACTTATACCGAAATATATCAATCAATCAATCAATAAGAATTTAATGTCCGGTTCCTCGCCAGAAGGCAATGCCAGGTTCGTATATATATACAATATAGTGAATATATATATATATATAATATATATATATATATATATACATATATATACATGTATATACAGTGTATATATACTATATTGTATATTATATATTTATATGTCGGTGTAATTAACTCACTCTAAATATATTCCAAATACATTCACATTTACAGTAAATTCACTCTAAATACACTCTAAATACACAATAAACAATACTCTGAACAGTCATTCTTTCTAACTTTTGCATTTAGAAAACACAATTCTGTTTGACCATACACCCTACTGCAGCCGACTGTTGTGCTAAACGAAACGAGTGACCCGATTGCCTCAATTATGCTACCATATGTCTCGAGGAAGTTCACAATTCTCCGCATCAACACTTTCTCCATCAATTTACTTTCCATATATCAGTCATCATCCGTCTCCATTCTATGCATACTCCTACTCTCGCTTAAACCAGGCCTACATCGTTCATTTACTATTCGATGATATTTAATGCAATTCTTCTGCAAATCCCACTCCGCAAACATTATCAACATATATGGATGCTTCTGTATTCAGCTTATTAAATGTAGGATCTAATAATTATATAATGATAATACTTTTGCAACAAATTTCAATTGTTCAAAAGTCAATGAAAAATATTTCGATATTTTCTAAAAATCCATATCTATACTCAAATAATGCGCTAATTGAAATAATGATTAACCTATAAACCATAAAAATATTGCAATAATAAATGATTTCTATTAGATATAATTTTGCAAGGCAATATAGATAATATATTCAGATAATGTAGTCAAAACATTCAGCAAGCTATCACAAATTTTGTGGCTATACCATAACCTTATCAAAATTTATCATAAACAATGATTTCTAGCTGGATCAATCAATCACAGGCTGAAGCCAGTGACGATGTCGGTATGATATCCAACCGCAGATCAGTATGTGTGGATTCAAATCCTGGGCTAGCCCGTCACTGATATAGCTTTACTGACACTAACATCGGCTTTACGGCTAATTAAAATTGTTCCTCTTGTATTGTGCTAAATGTAGGATAAAATACACGTATTTCTGCTAAAAGTATACTATCACGCTCATAGGGTAAGTGTATGGAACAACATGTTCAAATCATACAAAATATCCTTTATTTGGAAGTCCGCGAAAGCTATGTAGCCATGGCACAATTACTGTACCTTCAGCCTTAAAAAATAGAAATTGACATGCATTTCTAATCCACTTCTTAAGATCTGCTCTGGTCGTCCCGTACGAAGTACGCATACACGTCGGGTAGTCTAACCTCAAGCTTTCCGTTTTAAAGCTACAATATATTACTTAATATGTTAATTTTAACTATGCACAATTTAAGATCTATTTCTAACTTCGTCTGAGAGATTTAGAGTGATCTTCACTTGATGGATCTCTTAAGTATTTCAGGCCTAGATTCTTCTTTAATCTTATCTAATCTTTGATAAAGCATCATCATGTTGGTCATTTTATTTAATAATAAACTGGCAGTATAACTCAATAACTTTTAGCCTGGTTATATTATTGTCTAAGCTATACAAAATCTACCCTTTTATTTATATCTATCTATTATTAGTAATGTTCTAGCAATTATTTATATCTCTACATTTGTATATCTTAATACTTTAAGGTAATACCTAATTGAAGAAGACGACTATTGTATTAATTAAATATACATTTCGCGTGCTCTACGAAGTGAGTGGTTCAATCAAGCTATTTAGGTAACTTAATTTTGAAAACAATCATGCAATATTTCAGGATTTAAAGAAAGTCAATCTAGATAGTGTTTCTTGAAATTAAACTAAAGAATGCGTCAATTGAGAGGAAAGTATTGAATGAACTATCAAACTTTTAAACGAAAATGGCATTAACTGTCACCGAAGCAACTAAGAAATACTGTGCACTTTCTGCGCTACAGAATGTGCAATGAAAAGTTAACTGTTGCGTCGCCCATAAAGATGAAGTTGATAAGCAAGTGGAAATGGAACGAAGAATATTCCAGTTTACGGATACCCGATCTCACTGCTGAAGAACAAGCTAAACGTTCCTCGGACTTGTGTGATTTTATCTCAACGTCATTTTAATGGTTCTTCTATTTTCCAGTATCATACCAAAGTAGTTTGATACTATACAGTATCAAAGAACTACTTCCGCTAGTACTTTGAATATCAGAAATGATTGCTAGATTGAAAGTTATTTTAATAACCTATTTGTTAGTGGCGCAGTTAGATTCCGATAGCGGTATTATTTCCTAAGTGATCCACTAATATCAATTAGTAGGCTTATCACTTTCTCGTTTAAACAAGAAAAGGCAAATAGAAATGATAAAAACTTAACAATAATAATAATAATAATATAATGCTACTGCTTAACGTTTCAAATAATGCCAGCGTTATTTGTTAATATTAATATTGTACTTACGGCATCGATATTAACGTATTAAGATTTTAATTTTATTTATTTTTTAACTTTTGCTCTCATTCATTTTCTCATCCTTTTTGCACTATTTATCATTCTCTTCTTCTCCTTATCTCTCTCTCTCTCTCTCTCTCTCTCTCTCTCTCTCCCACCCCTCTCCTTCTCCATCTCTCTCCCTCTCCCCCTCTCTCTCTTTCTCTCTTATTCTCTCTCCCTCCTCTCTCCTTCTCCTTCTCTCTCTCTCTCTTCCTCTCCTCTCTCCTTCCTTCTCATTATCTTTCTCCCTCTCCTCTCTCCCTCTCCATCCCTCTCTCCATCCCTCTCCCCATCTCTCTTATTCTCTCTCCCTTCTCTCTCCCTCTCCTTTCTCTCTCCCTCTCTCTCTCCCTCTCCCTCTCCCCCTTCTCTCTCTATCCCTCTATTTTCGTATTGGCTTCTACTTGCAGCAGGTCAATCATGAGTTCACGGAGCGTATCATTCAGCTTTTAGTCTGCGCTTTCACCCGTCTCCTAGCCATCTCTTCCAGCCATTCTGTCTGTCGACATCACCTCAGTATCGCTGTCACAGGAAGAAATGATAGCTTTGCTTACTGAATTACCGATAATATTTGAAGGCAAAAGTGTTGAATTAATTTATATTGACAATACTATATATTCAATCATTTGCTTTGCACAGAAGAACAGCAACACAACTTATGCAGCAAATGACAAATCAGTACAGAATCTGGGTTTACCGAAGGCACATAGCAATTATAGGGACCCTCAACATATATGTTTGAAATGTGTAACATATCTACGATATGTTACACATTTAACATATCAATGCCTCAACATATCAATGATATGTCAATGGGCTCAATTAGAACAGCATGAATGAAAAGCTAAGTTATTCATACTGAAAAGCTAAGTTAAGTTAAATGACATAATTAGTTAGCAATGGCAAAGATACAGTGATCTAATATCTAAAAACATATTAAATATACGTTGAAACAGACAAATTATAAATTAAAACTGTACAAGGACACTAGTGCTCCATACCAAATATACATTAACTAAGATTTAAAAATTTGTTACTGGCACAGAAATGAATTATTTATATATTGTAGAGTGTATAAAATCTTCAGAATATAAACTGTTTTTAAAAGAGGAAAGAAAAAATGAATTATTTATATATTGTAGAGTGTATAAAATCTTCAGAATATAAACTGTTTTTAAAAGAGGAAAGTGATACAGAGGAGATGGTATTTTCGGATAATTCGCTCCACACTTTGATGGAGCGATACAGGAAAGAGTGCAAAGTAGTATATAAGCGCGCCCGGGGTAGCTTTAAACGGCGCCTTTGCCCGTGAGAGTTTGTATTTAGAGGGATAATGAAATTGTCTAAGTTCAGGTCTAAAAGGTTATTCACCATTTTAAAACATATAACAAGGTCTACTCTATATCTAATAAAGGAAATATTTCCCTGCAGTAAGAAAAATATAGAAAAATGTCTACTAGTCCGAAATCCATTCAGGAATGAAAAACATAACAAGCTAGAGTAACGTCTTCTGTGCAGCGCATGGAACTGTCAAAGAAACTTAACTTAAAAGCTTAGATATGAACCCGCGGCCTCCTGCCTATAGGGAAATCTGCGACCAACTCAACCAAACAATCGGATGCACTTTTCATGAATCGATTGCTGTTAACAATAATATCAGCAAACTTCTCATTTCAATACTTGCAAATCCTTTTAAATTTCTTTTGAAGTTTAATGACTAAACTTGAAAATAAACTCAACTTAAAAATTGACTAAGCTTTTATTTATTTTCAAGTTTAGCCTATTTTGAATTCCGTCAGCTCACACAACGCTATGACATCCTGGGTTGTAACGGTGATTAAAAGCTTGGGTAATGCTGCTACACGCTTTCAGGACATATCCGTGTCCGTCCATCCATCACCGTCATTCCAGATCCGAGTCGAGTCCTCTAAGTCATAGACAAATATCGCTGTCCCCTCCAATCATCTTACTCATTCTACAATGATTCCTGTGAATATTGCTTCGAATCTGATCTGGAAAATGGCGATAGAAAAGTAGAAGATGAAAAAATATCATAACGACACTTAAAGATATGAAACCGATTCGGTATCCACACCAGGGATTTCTATTGGAATGTAAAAGTGACAAAAGTGCAGAATGACTAATTATCATGTACTTGTATACATAGGGCTAATTGGACAAAGAGAAATAGAAAAGTGAATTTATGAATGAAAACTGGACTTTTGAGCATTGTTTGAGAAAATAATGTTTTCTAAAACGGTTTCAGATTCAGCGAATAAAATGTAAAATGTAAACCAAAATTCACCAGTCTACGAAGTACCTGAGCTATTTCAACATGGCTTTTTATGGAAAGTGAATGTACGCTATGCATAATTCTAAGTATGGTGTAGATTCACCATTCTATGTATGGTGAATCTACACCATACATAGAATTATGCATAACGCGTACATAAACGAAAAGAATTAATTAAATACAACCTTTATGCATATCCATGACTTCACGGTGAAGAGAAAAGTTTAAAAACAGAATATAAAAATATTTACATTTTGAATATCTGAATTTTTTGGCTTAATATTTGTTATTCATTATGTCTCTGACATCATCCTTGTATGATGAAAAATACGAGTAGGTATGAAAGGCCGCTACTGGAACAGCCCAGCTACGGTTTAGCCTATTAGCCTATAAGCTAGCAGCTGCTAGGCTGTAGCCTAGCAGCTGCTAGCAGCTGCTGCTACAGCCTAGTACGGTGGCGCGTTGCTGCTGCGGGCCGTCACGTTGTTGCGAGCGCGTTGCTGTAAGCGGCGACGCTGCTGTGGGGGAGGATGACGCGGTGAGGGGTGATGACGCACTACCGGGCGGCTCTGCAGCGGCTTGTCTAGACAAGTCTCGACATAAACCAGATGGTGTCCTGACGCGGAGAATGTCCTAGAATGTTCTAGAATATTGCACAATGTCTGCAAGCACGTTTACAGGTCATTGGGCAATCACATGTAGGCTAGTTATATATGTCTGTAAATTCTGCAAGTTGTTATTTATTTGAAATCTTTCGACGGAGGAGCAGCATCTCTTTCCGAAGTGTGTATCGGCTTCTGTAGATTTCTAGCTTAGAAATGTCTTATTTAACAAAGGAAGTTAGAGAAAAATGTACTCAATTTATGGATTTTGTTCAACGAATAAAACAGGTAAGTGGTCTTTTACAGAATATTTACTTAGCTTTCGTTTAATGTTAAAATAATATATAAAAATAATGCTGACAGGTTCCATTGCAGATATTTATAGATATATTTAGAATTATTGTAAAATATTTTAATAATATATTTTAAAAAAATAATGCTGACAGAGGTTCAATTGCATACATTTATAGATATATTTAGAAATATTGTAAAATATTTTAATAATATATTAAAAGTAATGCTGACAGGGGTTATGACTTATTTATAGAAGTATACAGAATTATTGTAAAATATTTAAATAATATATTAAATATAATGCTGATAGGGGTTATGACATGTATTTTTAGAACTAATCAAATTATTGTAAAATATTTTTAATAATATGTTAAAGTAATGCTGACCGGCACTTTTAGGTCAGCACTTTTATGTCAGCACTTTTAAGTTAGCACTTTTTTGTTTACAACCACACTTTTTTGTTTACATTAGAACTTTTTTTGCATACGTCAATACTTTTAGGTCAGCACTTTTAGGTTGGCACCTTTTTGTTTACATCAGCACTTTTTTGTTTACATCAGCACTTTTACGTCTACACTTTTGTTTTGTTTACATCAGCACTTTTACGTCAGTCCTTTTGTTGTTACTGTTTACATAATTTGACAGATTGTCTGCATGTATCTCTGTTTGTATGTGTCTGTATGTTTCATTCCACACATCTGCTGTTGTGATATTTGTGAATTGTAAACACTTTTCCAGTTAAGTGGCTCTAAGTGCTAACATTAAATGTTTATAAACAGTAAGCACTTTTCCGACTAGGCATCTTTTTCAACTATAACTTTACAAAGTCATGTTTCTATCAATTTTAACTTTACAAAGTAATGTTTCTACCAATTTTAACTTTAACATGTCATGCTTTATAAAATTTATTATTTTGAAGGTGTGTTTTTTAATCAACTTTAAATTTATCAAGTCATATTTTTATCAACTTTAAATTTACCAAGTCATCTTCTTATCAAATTTAATTTTAACAAGTTAAGTTTTTATCAATTCTAAATTAATCAAGTCATCTTTTTTATCAACTTTAACTTTAACACGTTATGTTTTTATCAAATTTATTATTATCAAGGTGTGCATGTATCAACTCTAAATTTACCAAGCTATCCTTTTATCATCTTTAAGTTTGCCAATGCGTCTGTTTTTATCAACATTAACTATATTAAGGTGTGTTTTATATCAATTATATTATTATGAAGGTGTATTTCTATCAACATTAACTTTACCAAGTCATCTTTTTGATCAACTTAAACTATAATAAGTTAAGCTTTTATCAATTTTAAATTTACTAATTCATATTTTTAATCAACTTTAACTTTATGAAGTCATCTTTTTTCAACTTTAACTATAACAAGTTAAGTTTTTATCAATTTTACACTTATCATGTGGTCTTTTTTATCAACTTTAACTTTAATAAGTTAAGTTTTTACAAATCTGACATTTATCAAGTCTTCCTTTTTATCAACTTTAATTTTAACAAATTAAGTTTTTATCAATTTTAAGTTTATCAAGTCATCTTTTTTATCAACTTTAACTTTATTAAGGTGTGATTTTATCAATTTTAAATATATCAAGACATCTTGTTTATCAACTTTAACTTTAACAAGTTAAGTTTAATCAATTTGACATTTATGAAGTCGTCTTTTAAATCAACTTTAACTTTACCAAGTCATGTTTTTATTAACTTTAACTTTACCAAGGTATCTTTTTATCAAGTTTAAATTTAACAAGTTATATTTTTATAAAATGTATTATCATGAACGTGTGTTTTTATCAACTTTAACTTTAACAAGTTATGTTTTTATAAAATTTATTATTATGAGGGTGTGTTTTTATCATTTGTAATTTTATCAAGATGTGTTTTTATCAACTTCAACTTTAACAAGTTATGTTTTTATCAAATTTATTAGTTTGAAGGTGTGTTTCAATCAACTTTAACTTTATTAAGTCATGTTTTTATCAATTGTAACTTCATCAAGGTATGTTTTTATCAACTTTAACTTTAACAAGTTATGTTTTTTATCAATTTTAAATTTAACAAGGCATGTTTTTATCAATTTTAAATTTGTCCAGTCATCTTTTTTATCAACTTTAACTTTATCAAGGTGTGATTTTATAAATTTTAAATTTATCATGATATCTTTTTTATCGACTTTAACTTCAACAAGTTAAGTTTTATCAATTTGACATTTATCAAGTCGCCTTTTTTTATCAACTTTAACTTTAACAAGTTTAGCTTGTATAAAATTTATTATTATGAAGATGTGCTTTTATCATTTGTAACTTTATCAAGGAATGTTTTCATCAACTTTAACTTTAACAAGTTAAGTTTTCATCAATTTTAAATTTAGTAAGGCATGTTTTTTATCAATTTTAATTTATCTAGTCATCCTGTTATCAACTTTAACTTTAACAAGTTAAGTTTTTCTCAATTTTAAATTTATCAAGTTATGTTTTTATAAAAATTTATTATTATGAAGGTGTGTTTCTATCAACATTAACTTTACCAAGTCATGTTTTTATCAACTTTAACTTTAACAAGTTAAGTTTTTACCAACTTTATCTCTAACAAGGTGTGTTTTATACCAAATTTATTATTGCGAAGGTGTTTAGTATCAACTGTAACTTTACGAAGTCATATTTTTAACAACTTTAACTTTACCAAGGTATCATTTTATCAAGTTTAATTTTAACAAGTTATGTTTTTATAAAATATATTATTATGAAGGTGTGCATTTATCAACTTTTACTTTACCCAGTCGTCTTTTTATCAACTTTAATTTTAGCAAGTTAAGTTTTTATCAAGCGTAACTTTATCAAGCCATATTTTTTATCAACTTTAACATTAACAAGTTGTGTTTTTATAAAATTTATTATCATGAAGGTGGGGTTATATAAATTTTAAATTTAGCAAGTTAAGTTTTTATCAACTATAACTTTATCAAGTCGTCTTTTTATCAACTTTAACTTTAACAAGTTATGTTTTTTCTAAAATTTATTATTTTGAAGGTAAAATTTATTATTTTATAATAGCATACTTTGATAAAGTTCCAATTGTTAAAGCAGCAACGCGCCACCGCCGCAGCAGCAGCTGCTAGCTGCTGCTAGGCTATAGGAAGCTGCTAGGCTACAGCCTAGCAGCTGCTAGCTTATAGGCTAATAGGCTAAACCGTAGCTGGGCTGTTCCAGTAACGGCCTTTCATACCTACTAATACGTTAAACTTCTACAGTGATGATGATGGTGATGATAATGATGATGGTGATGATGATGGTAATGATGATGACGATGATGATTATTATGATGCTGATGACGATGATGATTATGCTATTATTTATTATATTATATTATTATTATTATTATTATCTTTTTTGTTTTTTCACTTATTTATTAATTTTTTACCCCGTGTAAAGAACCTGAGCTTATTATTATTATTATTATTATTATGATTACTTTACTTTATTAGATTAGACTTGCATAGGGATTAATTCCCCCAGGAAAACTTCCCTAATACTAGCATAAACTAGAACTGTCCGATTTTCGCTGACGCCAACCACAACAGATACCGAAAGAGGAGCTTTTCGACCTTTCATTTGATAAAATTTAACCAATTCTAAATTTTTTGGTTTGAAATGTAACTAACTGTTAGATTGGATCGATTAATTAGTCGATGCAGTGCTCTTAGCGGGATCGATACCGAAATATGGAGCAGCTTCATAGATCTGCCATTCTTTGGTAGTTCCTGCGTCCTATCCACATAAAAGGGAGATGTTGAAATGAAAGGAAGAATGCGAGCACGGTGGCAATTTGGTTATCATACTTGAATTCTAAAACCCGACAAATCTTGTTAGCGGTCAACTGAACTCCATCGAACTCCGCTTATATTTTAAACAATTCCTATAATCGATTCTCACTACCAGCCGATAGGATGAATGAGGGAGAGAGAGATAGAGAGCGAGAGAGATAGAAAGAGAGAGAGAGAGATAAAGAAAGATAGATAAAGAGTAAGAGAAAGAGAGAGAGAGAGAGAGAGAGATAGAGAGAGAGAGAAAAGAACAATCGAGAGAGATATATTGAGATTGAGAGATATATATAGCGAGAGAAGGAGTAAGAAAGAGAAAGAGAGAGAGAGAGCGAGAGTGGGAGAGAGAGAGATAAATAGAGAACAAACGAGAGAGAGATAGCTAGATAGAAAACTTTCGAGAGAGAGAGAGAGGGAGAGAGATAGCGAGCGAAGGAGTTCGAGAAAGAGACAGAAAGAGAGAGAGAGAGAGATAGAAGGAGAGAGAGAGAGTGAGATATAAAAGAAGGAAGACAGATGGAAGGAGAGAGAAAGCAAGCCTGCTACACTGACACTTATGGAATCAAAGGGATACAGTGAGAATGAAATATTGCACAGAATAGAGAAGGAAGCAAATAAAATATATGAAACAAACTAATAGCGAAAAAACAAACTAAAGCGTACATCGGTGAGACCAGAAAAGATTGATTTAAAGGAAGAGGATGAAAGAAAGAAAAACTTTTATAGGGTTATCTCTCTAAAGTGTTCTGCAAGCCCAAGGTACATATTACTATTTACAGTCTGCTGTTACGCTCCATAGAGAGCACAGTAGATTCACCTGGCAATCTTTCACAAAAGGTTGCGCTCTATCCTTTAGTGCAGTTTTACTTGTCACTTTTGATGTAGGCTATAGCTTAGGAATAACGGCTTCTGGGGTGATTTCCCGTTACCCTCTTCAATCATTGCTTAGTCGCAGACTTGTGACACAGGCAGCTTACGGTTGGTTCATTCGTCAGTGACCGGGACACAGAGAATGATTATATTGCAGATTTTAATAAATATTTAAATATCTAATTGCATGTTATATAAATATCTAATTGCTCATCTATGTTGCCACAGAAACCGATTTAATATTTCAGCGTATTCAAAGTTAAAACCCTAGCGTATCCATTTCTCATCTTACCATTCCTTTTATGACATAAAATTCCTTGACGAATCCTTACTACAAATATGAAACTGACCTTCCCATGGAACAAATCCAACGTTGAGTCCAATGGTAAAGCCGCTCTAACTGCAATGCACCTTATACTCTTTACGAGCTTGCGAGTAGCAATAAAGGAAAGGACAAAGACTTTGGAACAGGATACTGCTAGAAGAAAAAGAAACGGACCTAACGTTCAATGCGACTGCACCTAGATGCTCTGAAATTTGGTAATAAGAATTATCAGGGGAGTATTTATCCCATTCTTCATCTACCAATTGCCAATTGAAACGACATAACAGCAAGTTTATTGTTGTTTGCTCGCCCGGTAGTGCTCGTCATTTTCACGTCTAAACTCGAATTCTCTCCCGTTGAGATAAACAGATTGCTTCAGACGTTCCAACCTTACCCGTTTATACCGTATCAATGGCATAAATCGTACTCTGTTTAGTTATACTTTGACGATAAATAAAGGTATTTACTTAACCAGGTAACAGGATTTATTAGTACCAACAAGAACTCTTGTAACGAACAAATATTAAATGTCTGCTTATGTTGTCATACTGAACACACTACGGGAATCCTGAAAAAATACTGATAGGCCCTACCAGGCTATCACATTTCATATGTATGCAATATCCCTTCTATATGCCTGCGTAATAGTTGTATGCGAAGCTTCTCTTTATTGTTATATTTAATGCGAAATCATTAATCAAAGTCTCCGAATTTTTCGAAATCTTTTGCCAATGCGAAATTTCAACTTAATAATAATGAATTATATTTAATATTGCTTTAGCCGTCTAGTTTGAAAGTTAGTACAACTGATATTATATATTTTAATCTAAAATTCATTTAAAATTGCAGATTTTTATTTTTAAAATTATTAAAATCATAGAAATTTTGACATAACCAGATATATCGCTATTTTTTAACAATATAAATAATTTACGATGCATGTCAAGTAAAGATAATAAAAGTAAAGTTAAATAGAGTTTCTTGGAGTACCCATTGCATGACGGATACAGTGTTTATATGCCACGGACCTGCCGTTAGACCATGCATTATGAAAGAGAGAGAGAGAGAGAGATAAAGAGAGAGAGAGAGAGAGAGAGAAAACGTATACTTCAATATCCCAAACTAAAATGAATGAACAAATAAATAAATCAATCAATTTCTCAAACTCATCAAGGTCAGAGAGGTTTAAAAGTAACTTACAACTGCGCGGAATCAAACACCGAAACAAGCATTTGATACAATCTATAAGAAAGAAAGATCTAAAGCAGTGCAAGACCAACAACAATGGAACTACTTCGAGAAAATCAAGCCTGACTGAATGGCAGCTAAGTCCAAATCGTCTAGCCTAAAAGGCTTAACTTGGAAATTTTGAACCTCTACAAAATTATAAAGGCGAATTCAATTTTACAGTTATCTCATAGTAATTGTGAATTTATGTGCTTTCATAGTTTAAGATTATTAATTAGGGGACTCAGACGAGTTTCCCACGTAGAGGAAGTGCTGGCGCAGATGAGATTTGAAATCATAAACCGGCGCTAATTTATTCTGATACACGATTCGTCACGAACAATGAATCTCCGTCGTTTTTACATCATCTTCTTTTATAAATTTTAACTCCGTCTTACGATATGATCGTGGCTTTAGGCAATACACTGCAGGAAGCACTATTAATTAAAAATATGAACGTTATGAATGGAATCTTAACTGGAATATCATCGTAAAAACAACAACAAGAATTGTGAAGTCCGAGCTGAAGTTCACCATCAACATAACAACAACAACAATTAGATTGCTACAGTCATCAATGACAACATCGAGCACTATTGAGCACTACTAAATCATCATCACATCAATGAACATAAATGCATCAGACACTTAAATCTCACCAATCATTCAAATCAAAACCAAACATCTTATGTTGCCGCTAAAACTTCAGTTTGGTTTTATAAATTTGCAAAGATGAAATCACGATTTTAAATAAGGAAGTAGTAACTTATACTGTCAGAATGGAGTGCATATTTGGATTGTATTACTTTAAACTTGCTCAAAATATAAAGTAAAACACATGCTTATCTCTAATTAAACTCTAGATTGTAACCGGAATGCGATAAAATTATTTCTAGTGGTACAATAACTGATCTATACTATCAGTAATTAACGTAAAAATTAACTGATGATATGATGTGGGACATAGAAGAGAGGAAAAGGTCTATTTATATCCCGACCCTAGTTAAACTGAGACTAAAGGGTAGAGAATGATGATGATGATGACGATGATGATGATGATGATGATGATGAATCTAAACTTAAATAGAACTGATTGTCAGACTTTGTGCATACACGATCATCAAAATATTTTTTTAATTTCTTAATTTTATTTGAAGTTGATAAATATAGTTTTCTAGGCTGACCCGATGGTATGTTGACAAGTTGTTCGACGGCGCATTAGTAGGTTCTGGGTTCAAATCCAATGCTCTCCCCGTCAATGATATGTTACAGTGCAGGAACAGGCGTTAAGCTAACCTAACTTCGATAATTTTAATTTTTCATTTTCTTATCCGTGAATTTTTGTAGATGATCTCCTATAAAAAGCAGCTTTCCAGCTTTATGAATAGAATTGCGAGATCGACAATCAACAGCGGATCAAATATATATATTTTAAATTTTTATTTATTCATCACCACATACAATTCTGACAAACATATATACATGCACACAGAAAGTACAACCATATGTGTGATCGGTAATAAAGGCCGTGACGCACTAACATATACCAGTTGTTCCATTAATAAAAGCACAGTGCAAAAGCTGCGACATGTTATGAAGGTGAAGAAACACCATCCACGACCGGGGCCAGGAAATCGAATAGCAAAGAACAACCGTACAAAATTTGAACCAGCACCGCCGAGCTGTTCAGAATTAAACTCTTCCTGAAACTAAATATATATTAATATAAATAAAAAATTATGTATTTTGAATCAGTCATCTATCGCAATAACAACAATACGTCAAATTGCTTGCTTCTCTTGATTAGAAGATACAAAAATACAATGCCATATTTAATTATAAATAATATGACACACAAAATATATGCCTTTACGTTGGATACGAAACTAGATAAATCAAGCTCTGAAACTAAAACACTGACTGCTGTGAAACTCAAAAACGTTCTTTTGCCTCATCACAACAATTTACACTCTCTATAACTGAATTCATTTCCAAGTCACAGCCATGTCGGTCGAGACGCCCTACCCAATGAGGCAAATACTCGGAGCATGTCAGTGGTAGTCTTCGCAACAATATGGCACGCGGAGAAGCTCAATACGGACTCTGAATCCGTCAATCAGTTCAGAGTGATATTAATAGATAACAACAGTAGCTCCGGTACTGTTGAAGGGTCAACAACTTCCAAATCCTCCAATCATCTTCTAAATCCATCGCCTTCTCCTCCATCCTCAGGCCCATTCGCTGGGGTAGTCAATCTTTCTAACTGTGTCTAGGCAATCGTTCGTGTAGCGGTAATATTTGCGTAGTTTTATTTCTTTAAGCGATTAATTCAACCACTGGATGGAGCAAGGCGAAGTCGGTTAGATACTCGACCGCGGATCAGTATGTGCGGGGTTCAAATACTGGGCTTGCCCGTCACTGACATAGCTTTCGAGTGAGGAAACTGACGTTAACCTTAGCTTTTACCAGCCGTAGAAGCTCATATTCATTCCCCCTGGCAGTACAGCGGTAGCTACAAATTGAATAGACCTATAAATAATCAGCTGGTTACAAGCTCAAGGCATCTCGGAGATACTGTGTTAGAAAGTTATGTGCAAGCAAATATTTGCAGGGGCGTCTTCACCATATAAACGATGAAGCAGTTTGTGACAAGAAGTTCTTCTAGGGGTATCTGAAAATCAAACTTACGGGGGTACCGTACTATACGGTACCTCATTAAGTACCTCGTTTTGCATCATGAGCCAAGGGGGGGGGACGTCCCTGGATCTTAGACATCTTAAGCCCATTTTACTATTTAATATCGTTCAGAGATTATAGACAAATTTATAACTTAGATGAGATTAAAATTTGTAACTAATTTGCAGAGAGTATTAAAAAATTTATTACCAATCGCCAATTATTACCTTATAGAAGTTCAACTGTAAGAATAAAATACTATGCAGAATTTATTTTTTAAACCGTTGAAAACGATCAAGACATTGTTTACTACTTAAAAGTATAATTGCATAATTATTAATAAAGCTTGTTACAATAAACTTTAAGTGAGAATATGAAGAAAACGGAAGACGGAGAAGAATGGAGGCGTTATATACAATGGACCTGTCTGTAGGCAGTGCACTAAGAGAGAGAGAGAGAGAAAGAAAGAGAGAAAGAAAGAGAGAGAGAGACTATAAACACTATCTATATGTTCATGTAAGTAAATTTTATAGAAGAACACTCTGCTATTGCATCCTAAATGCTAACATTTAAAGAGTTCCGAAAGCTGAGCTAGATGCATGGTTCAAGCAGTTCAGTTGTATAACAAAGCGCTTGCAGATTGAATTGGAATGAATTCAGCAGCAAACTGGACTCGTCCTTTTCAATGAAACGAAATCCTTCAGTTGACATTTCTCGGTCATATATATCCAGCAAGCTGGAGCAATAATTTCTGGTTTCCTCCTTGAATTATTTTCCGTCTGGATTAGGCATGTATGCATATCGGTTTAGTTTAATTTCAGAATGACAGATGCTTAATTGAATCCTCTAAATAAGAGAAAAATGTCAATTTTAAAATCTAATTTCTGTGTAATATATTTAGTACAATGCTATAGATACATGTAAGTTTTAACTTTACACTATTATTTGCATAATTTTATAAATTGAGCTAATATTGAATCCGTACTCATCTTATCATAATGAAGTTTTCTAGCATGTACTAATTATGCAGTTATAAAGAGCCAAAGTATAAAGAAGAAGAATTATTATTAGATAAATAATCGAGCAGTTTGCAACTTTTAATATTTCTGCAATTTTTAATTTCTAATATAATTTTAAAACAACATTTTACTTTTAAGAACAAATGACGAAATCATTGTAATTTCTGCAATCTTGATATAAATTACAAATAGAACTAAGATACTACTACACCAATTACAAGTAAATCGGATACAGGCAAATCCAGTAATCTGACATTTCCTACAATATACTCATCATCGTTCAGTATCTCATTACTCCTAGTAGGCATCCCGTTGATTATTCTACAAAGCCAGTCACTCCAGATCTGTCTTCAAACATGGCGGCCAGTAGTCTCCCAAGCTATCATCTCATTTCCTCGTTCTCTGCAGCAGAGGTCCAGATGAAGCAATATGCTCCGGTCCTTGTTGCTCTGAGTCCCATCAGTTGCTGACCATTGTGCTGAGAGGAGTCATAGGAACTTGAGAATGGCTCCGTGCACTGGCAACAGTGTGTGTTCGTAAAAGACGACTGACACAATTGATGCAAACAGCTGCAAAGTTTTATAATTATGATGTCACGAGTGTAAAATATCCCTGACTATGCTAAGCGTTTAGTAACTGATTAATTTGATTTAAAGCAAAGTAAAGCCGGTAAAGCTAAAGTTAGCGTCAGTTTCCTCAATCGAAAGCGATGTCAGTGACGGGTGAGACCAGGATTTGATCCCCGCACCTACTGATCCGCGGTCGAGTATCTTACCGCCTTCGCCACTGGCTCCAGCCAGAGAGAATTAAAAGGATTAATTACGGGGTAGCAATAGAATTCAGATTTAATTTCTGCTAAAAACAAATCTCAATAGGAGCTCAATATAAGCCAGAACTGAAATATTTTGGCAAAGTTTACACCCCCCCACCCTTCAAGCGAGGAGGCTTCGAAGCAGAACAATGATGCCTAGGTCGGTTTTAGCGGCATATGAGGCGTTCAAGAACGCAGTATATTTAATCCTAGTTCGGAATTGAATATATTGTCAGAAATTTTACAATGTTCGATATTGTCATGAATAACACAGACATTCTAATTGTTGTCATTATGCTACTGTTATTAATTATATACTTGGTAATTTGAATGCCACTATTGAATCAGTGATAAAAGTTCGTAACGTCATTTCATGCAAAATAATCGATGCGTACACACCCAATATACTTTTTATTTCCTCGGGCAAATAAATTCCTGCACAAATGATATTAATAATAAGATATTACGCACATTTGACATGTAAATTACAGCAATCATGCCACTCGTTAACATTAAGCACTTTGATTCTCCACACGCATTGCAATCATTCTGCGATGTCATCAGGTTTTCACATTCAGTCAAAATACTCAAATTTGCTGAAAAAAGCGAGAAATAAATATCTTTCGTTTAATACTTGCATTTTTTATTTTTATATCATTCGATATAAATAAATAAATATAGATTAAGCTAAATCACGAGAAGTCGTCAAAATTTCAGGGTCATCACCGCCTAGAGGTAAAGTGTCTAAGTGCTAACATGTGTAACTAATTTAACTTAATATGAACTATATTCACAAATACTGATGAAGAAATACAAAATTGACTTCAAGATGGTGACCTTATCCCATAGTGTCACGCGGAGTGGTACTACAAATTTGTTGTATAATCCGGTGGTCACAAAGGATACATGTAGACCTATATAAAGTGAACATAGCTAAATAGGCTTATTAAATTACTGGCAAGCTACTTCAATTTCAATTGAACAGCAAAACATAAGTTTTTTGCTTCGAAAAGTGGGATGGAAAACTTGTAAAATCCGCCAGAAAATTAAGGAGATAGGTTTCTAAAGTGAAAATAGCTAAAGAAGCAGAATAAACCTTTGTTAACACTGCCTCTTTAACTGCAACGGCAAAACGAAAGTTTCGATTTCATTCATAACATAACAATTAGAGTGCTACGTCATCCGCAGCAATATCGAGCAATGCTGAGACAAATCCTGGTCTTTGAGCACAAAATGGTCCAAACAATGCAAAATTCTAATATTCAGAAAATCAGTCCAAAGATAAAGGGAAGTAAAGAAACGAAGGTTTACATGCTGGTGCATACCATGCATGTACACTGATGGATGAAAAAGAGAAATGGAATATAAAATAAAATATAATATACAAACAATAAATTTAAATAGGCCTATATATAACAAAACATCAACAGGTAAACTTTTTAGGCGCTAAATTTGCTAAATTTGAAGTCTAGAAAACATAGAAAATGGATGATACTGTTTAATATACATTGTGCTCGTAATATTTAATTGAGCGGCAATGCAAGTTATACAATTTACGAATTGAGGCACTAGCGTTACGCGATTATGCTTAAATTTCCATTGCAATTTCTTTACACTTTAATAATTTAATTGAAAAAAATTAAAAATTAAAAAATTTAAAATTTGGAACGACCGAACTCCTCCGTGACAGCAAAGGAGTTAGGACTAAGACGAAAAAATAACTTCTCATCGAAAATAAAGATATTTCGCACCAGTGACTCAGCATTTTAGATATATTCTAAGATAACCTCATGCCAATCAATCGGAGTTATTTCCAATGAACAGATTTTAGTTACGTAGCAGACAATATACAGCATAATTTTAATTTACTATTTTTGCTGCGGCAAAAATATTTCAAATCTAAACTGGTATCAGAATTTGATTACCGTTTACTAGTAGAACACTTAAATATAAGTGTTTGGATTTTGAGTTAGGCCAAGTTGCAAGCGTTTCAAGGCTACCGTTCTGTCGAAATTAAGAATAGCAAGAAAAGTCTCGTTACTTTTGGAACGCCCCACGTGGCTAGAGAAAATTGTGAATTCTGCGGTTGTTCGCTCTCACGACACGTGCAGTTACGAATGACCATTCTTCAGTGGCCCGCACACAACACGGGGACTTAGTAACTATATAATACGAAACTTATCTTGTAGTATCTCTAAAATCTTAGCTGCATTCTTTATCACGCAGTTTCTTTCGAAGACTGATCGCTGGTAATCGAGTTCTTTTGGTGACGCAGTTAAACAAAAGTCAGGTTCTGAGAATGGCGCTTTCTTTATGAAGCACGTGACTACGTGAAGCATTCGAGCTCTATCACTTACATGAATAATTCAGAAGAATAATTCATGCGATTCCGACCCAATAACCAACGCTTGCAGTTGTGGGGTCAAAGAGTAATCTCTTGAAGATAATGTGGATATAAAAGGACACTTAGATACGACTGCCAACAAAGTGAGTTTTATTCATGCTTTTTTCTAGAATATACAGACTGGGGCAAAAAATATTCCCTTGCGAAATCTCAATAACTTCAAGAAAATTCAAAATATCGTTACTAAATTTTCGGAGCGGAATTTCTGCGTATATTCTGCAAATATGGTGAAAATATTTTCAGTATTTTGCGAAATTACAGCATTTCTACGAAAAAATTGCAAAATCAGTTTCAACAAGGTTTTTTAAATGTCAGTCGTTCCTTTTAAAGAAAGTAACGACCCTGAAAAGGGGTGCTAACTTAAGTGCTGGAGTATAAGACTATACTACCTTGTTAGCTGCTCCAATAAAAGATGCCTAAAGTCTTGCTTCTGTTACAATTATTCCTAAATTTTGAAGAAAATTTTCGGTACTTTTGTTAAAATAAGCCTTGTTAAAATTGATTTTAACACTTTTTTCGGAGAAACGCTATATTTTCGTTAATTCAGAATATATTTTCACCAAATTTTCAGGATATATGCAGAAATTCCTCCTTTAGAAGCTTCGAAAATTTTATAAAACTATTTTGATTTTTGTCGAAGTTATTAAGACTTTTGATAAAAAATCCTTGTTAAAATTGATTTTTTCACTTTTTTCATAGAAACGCTGTAATTTTGTTATTGCTCAACAGATTTTCGTCATATTTGCAGGATACATGCAGAAATTCCTCCCCTAGAAGCTCCAAAACTTTTGTATAAATATTTTGAGTTTTGTTGAAGTTATTGAGATTTCGCTAGGGAATTTTTTGCCCCAGTCTGTATATTGGCTGCTAGCGGATGTAATAAGTCTAAAAGAGAGATTGAATTGTAATTAGACAAAATAAATTAATTGGACAGAATAAATTAATTATGCAGAATAATTTAATTCTACAAAATAAATTAAGTATACATAATAAATTAATTAGATTGAATAAATTAATTAGAGAGAATAAATTGTAAGTAAACGCAATGAATTAATTACACAGATTAAATTAATGTTTTGAGTTTGAACTAAAGTAATAAACATATCTCTCTTTAATCAGAAAGAATAAATAAATTAGGAAGAATAAAAGTTTTGCATTGATATTTTGTTTCGATTGTCAATCTAATCAAGTAGTGAAGAAAATGTTATACATGTAAGTGGCTGACTACTCACTTACACGTCCAGCAATTTATCACTCAATGTAGTTTTTATTAATTTGTGTTGGCTGTTGCAGACTATAGACTATAGACAGGCTGAAGCAAGTGGAGATGTCGGATATTCGACCGCGATCAGTATGTGAGGGGTTCAGGTCCTGGACTCGCTCGTCACTGACATCGCTGTCGAGTGAGCAAACTGACGTTAACATTAGCTTTAC
Source organism: Enchytraeus crypticus (assembly GCA_905160935.1). Taxonomy (NCBI): domain Eukaryota; kingdom Metazoa; phylum Annelida; class Clitellata; order Enchytraeida; family Enchytraeidae; genus Enchytraeus; species Enchytraeus crypticus. The sequence goes on along the minus strand of CAJHZI010000452.1, from coordinate 1,136,196 downwards.
CAGCTTTTTACTATGACGAACATAGGCACATGGAACGAAAACTATATTATCGTAACTTGCGAAAAGTTGCAACCTCGTTGTTAAATTATCAACAAATACTCACATCTACGCTTATGCTTAGTTTGGGATCAGTTTCAATGCCAAACTCTCACCTCACTAAAGTTTGCCTTAATTCCTAACTTTTACTTACTCACAATTCACACGTAATTGTACGTTTATATGCAGCATGTCAGATTTAGTGTTGCTGATTTATTTATATATTGCTTTGTAATAAAGCCACAGGCGATTCCATTAACAGCCTGATGCCTGTTGTCACTTCCACTGTACCACTGTACGTGTCACAATGGTTGGTAGATTTAACAACCGTATGAACTGATTTAATACGAAACAACCTGGCGCGATTTAAAAGCCTCGAGCTAAAATTATTCTCTAATTCTGATATTACAATTAATGCGCAGTATGTGTATAAAGTGAGGTGAACTGAAATCTCGCGGGGTTCGATTCCCCACCGCGATGAGTTGAGAGTAAAATCTCGGACGTTCTCGGGACTGATTACACGGTAAATATCCTCCAAATACGATATCAATCAATCAATAAGAATTTAACGTCCGGTTCCTAGACATAAGGCAATGTCAGGGACGTCTCTTGCAGACTCTACACAAACAAGCGCCAAAGCACCACACGATGACGACTGAGTATACAGAGACCACAAGAGAAAGCAAGATCAAATTTTAATTTTATAGACAAATTTTTGCGATAACCATTTCATATAAGTATTTATATTTATTACAAATATTATGTTTGAAACAGCTCCCTTTTTAACTTGTACTCTTATAACAAACTGGCAAATCCATGACCAACATATTTCTCAAATTTCAACACTGCTCGCAGTGTCAATAAGACTCAAAACTCAGATGTCTGAATGAGACGTTGTCTGCATGACATTGCCTTACGGCAAGGAACCGGACGTTAAATTCTTATTGATTGATTGTCTGTTTGATTGATTGATAGCAGACAGACATTATTCTTACGTCTATCAAATTTTTTCGATGGCTTCTAGCTGCATATTAGTCAGGTATGCCCTTCCGTTAGTTCTTAAAATCAAATGAAATTAAAAGCAAATAAATATGAAAAACATATACATGTACATGTACATGTACAGTATAATACAACGTAAATGTCAACTTACTGCAAAGAGACTACAGATGCTGGAGATTGGTTTGTTTTCTGGCAGGGAATCTGGTAAATCTGTATCCAAATAAAATAAAACAATTTAAGTAAAGAATTTTAAATACTTCTCACAAATATAATAAACTACGTTAAACTATTCGATTTTGTTTTGCGTTACATACCTTAGTTTGAGAACATTTAATTAACGATATCAAAGTTTTTAAAAATTACAGTAAGACTAAGCTTAGGCATGTCATCCTCGTGACAATACAGAAAGAGACCACGTAAAAGAACTTCATAATGTGTTCAGCATCAATTAAATCAACTTGAGAAAAATGCAGTCTTACAACATTATAAAAATGAAAGCTTTTAAAGAAGTTGAGGTATTTATTCGACAATTTTTGTTCGAACAGAAATCAATTTTTTCTTGAACAAACAACTACAAAAAACCCACATATACCGCAACAGTTGTATTCTAATGTCATTTAAATATAGCATAAAAAAACTCACTAGTTAATGCTCACACTGAAAAATGAGTATGACTAGAATTCCAATTTCAATTACAACACCTCTCTCTTGGTGCACAGCCTTCTGGCAGGTCCATAGTATATATAGCCTCCGCTCTTCTCCGTCTTCCTCTTTCCTCTGCATATCCCATATGAGTGGATCTTTAAATCGTCTAACATTCCTAATCTCGGCCTGTCTCTGTCTCTATTTCCTTCCATTCTGCCTTCTATGACCTCTATAAAAGACTCCCCCCCCCCTTAGAATGTGTCATACCCAACTCTTCTCCCTACTTCTTAAGACATTTATCAACTGTCTATCTGTACCAACTCTCTCCAGAACTTCCTCATTTGTAACCTTTTGAGTCCAGCTAATCCTTTCATTCTTCTCCAAATATGCATTTCCAATGACTCCAGTTTCCTAATATCTTCCTTCCAATATATAATCTATAATTGCATATTTACTTCCAATTACAATATATAATTGATTAGTATTTCATATATCGACACTAACCTAAATATTACACATGTATATATATATATAATCATTTATTGATTTATATATATATATATATACAGTATATATTACATATTACATATATTACATATGCTATATATATATATATGTATATATATATATGTATATATATATATATGTATATATATATATATATATATATATATATATATATATATGTATATGATGGGCATTCTTCGTATAAAGTCTGCTGAAGCATTAATATCCTAGCTGGAACTTGAATCAACATTTTCTAGAATTCGGTACGGTTACTCAATTAGATGCTGATTTCATGAATATAAAACGAGAATATAATTCGAAACTATTAATGCCTCGTATGTCTGCTGGAAGCATTCTGGACACAGCAATAATTCCACATCCGCTGTGAATACATCACCCCACAGCTAATCAGCTTCTGGTCAGACTGGAGAAATGCTATCACACTTTGGAAAGGAACAGACTATATTATGCAGTGTGAAGGAGTGCAGCTTATTGCAGAACGCTTGTACTAAGGCAAATAGGAAAGTGCTCGCTACAATCTTATGTGTCTTGCAATATTCTCAAATAATATATGCAGCTAAGTGTATGCAGGCTGCAATTTATGTCTTCAGTATGAATTCATACCATTGATATTAGCTTTTTAATTTTAACAAAATTTACGACAACATACAATTTAATTCTCTTGATTCGCATGCCTGTTTTCTTTTTGAAAATCATTGAAACTAAGTTTAAATTAAGTTTCAGTGTCACAGCTGCATTGTCAGAGATCTTTTTGATTTAACCAACTGATTTACAGGTATATTTTAGAGCGCCGTGAGTTAAACATTAGAAAACCAACAGAACGCTAATAAAGCAGTAGAAATTTATAGAGTAGGCCTACACTTATTAAAGTTTGCTAAGTAAATTTACTACAGTAATTAAGTATGTTTTTATTTACTGCTAGTATGTCATAACGAGTAGGGGTAACGTCATGTAGTTTAAAATGGCAGAACCTAGCTGAGGTGAATTGAACCCTCGTGGGTTCGAATTCCAGCCGTGCTGACCGGAGAGTAAAATCTCGAACATTCACTTATACGGAAATGGACTAAATTGCCTATCGGATTTAACATGTGGTATTATAAAATAACAGATATCAACATAGTTGATCATTTCACTATAATGCGTGTTTACTTTTCTTTTTACTTTACTTTATTTGTGAGAGTAACAAATAAAGTTTCACGATAAAATTTTATTTGTTTTTCAATAATGCTATGCAAGAGATCTCGTTGAAGAAGCAAGATGAAGGAAAGGTAAGGCAAAGAGACGAAGGAATAATATGTGGAGAATTGCTTAAATCTAATATAACAACATGATTTGAGCGAAGAGAAGGTGAAAGAGATTTCGTCTTTCCTTAAGTCCGCCCTTCCAATAGAATGCAATGACACATTTCAACAGATCACTATCTCTCATATTCTACGTATACGTTCAAATTTAGTTTACTTCCTAATCGTATAAATTCAGTGTCGTTCAGTCAATTAGTAGATTAATAAATTAGTGCATCAAAGCCAGCTATAGTTTAAAAAATATTATAAGTCAACTAAATTGTTTTGTTCGTATTAGTTACACCCTCGACCATATCGCACGTGTTGCAGAGATTTCTGGCTTGATTGCTGTATTTGTAGTTGTGATTCTTTCCACCTTCCTCTCAATGATTGTTAGTACTGGTTGCCTATTGGTAACGCATCAATTGCTGTCAATGTTGATGTAAGAATAATCTTACAACACACTGGGTTTTTATTCATTCAATGTTATCAACACTCGGTCATGCAAGGTAGTCGCCCATCCAAATACAAACCCAGGTCCATTTTGCTTTCCTCAACTGCTTGGTTTTGTTGAGTCCGGGATACTGAAGAGTATACCACTCCAAACTGTATGTGTGATAAAAAGCGACCTAGATGGAACCAAGAAAGGAAACTATCTCCGATGCAATAATTTTCCAAAATAATAGATACATTTTAAGTGACTTTGTATTGGGTGATCAATATAGTGCTCTTTATATGGGGTGTGAAATAACTATGAGTACGAATATATATATATATATATATATATATATATATATATATATACATATATTTATATATATATATATATGTATGTATATATATATATATATATATATATATATATATATATATGTATATATATATACACAGGGTGAGTAAAAAAATGATTACACTTGCAAAAAGTTTGAATATCTTACGCTAATGTTAATATTTTCCAATAAAATTTTTACTAATTTGTAAAGGACTAAAGTCTGATGGGGTGGCAAATTTTCATCCATTTTGGTACATAGATTGGCCAGTTATACAAGTTTCAGCAGAGCAATCCCCCAATTTTACCTAAAAATGGCATTTACTGCAACAGTAAGGGCAGATTGCACTTTATTGACGAGAAGGTAAAGGTGAACTCTCAATATTACGTCAATATTTTGCTTCAGGAGCTGTTTGATGATTGGTATGCTCTTCTACCAAATGGTTTCATCTTTTTCAGCAGAATGGTACTCCGGCTCATGCATCTCGTCATGCATAGGAATGGATCAGCGCGAGATACCCGGATTTCATCAAGAAGAATGAATGGCCTCCAAACTCACCCGATCATATTCCTCTGTATTAAAATATATGGGGAACCATGCTGCATCTCTATCAGAAGCACCAGCCGAAGCCTAAAAACAAGACAGAACTGCAGGAGGGGTTTTACGCCATATTTAGGTAAAAATGGGGGTTGCTCTGCTGAAACTTTCATAACTGGCCAATATATGTACCAAAATGGATGAAAATTTGCCACCCCATCAGAAATTAGTCCATTAGTAATTGGCAAAAGTTTTATTGAAAAATATTAACAATAGCCTGAGATATTCAAACTTTTTCAGGTGTAATCATTTTTTTACTCACACTGTCAAATATAATAATCACAAAGATTCTGATACATCCATTGGAAATATTGAGCAAAAATACTTAGTGGCCTACTATACGTTACCATATTCACCAATTCATCAATTTAAATAGTAATTTAAGTAATTTTACTCCCATATGACTTCATGTATCGCTGTTTATCAGTCTATCGGTGCTCTGCCAGGGTTGTGCTCCGTTTTAACTTCTTACGTGGACTATTCAGGGACATCACTTCTACTTCTTGCTCAATGCCGAGTAGTAAGCAATTGCGTTGCAGCAATTGCGACAACCCTATTGTTACAAATGATGAGAAAAAAATTAGTTTAGGAAATTTTTTGAATCGTATTACGCAAATTCTTCCATAACGTACCAATAGTAACATGGTTGATGGAAAAACCAGTTTTCTACATCAGTTGATTCGTTTTTCTTCTTTACATCTGTCAATTTCAAACCTAATCTCTCGTAGCTATATCTCATAAAGAAATATTGATTGATATCGATTGATTTTGAATGTCTACATGTAAGTTGCTCAGTGAAGGGAGTCTCAGCTAGCACTATGAAATTACAGACTATCGCACCATAAGGTCAATTAAACTTCATGAGTTACATTTTGGATCAGCAGTATTATACTTATTATGCATTCTTCTTCTTCTCTTCTTCAGTGCACTGCCAAGTGGCAGGTTCAAGGTACATATTCATACTCAAAGTCTGTTTTCTCCCTGTAAAAGAGCACTCCTCTTACGTACACGCGGCATAATGTTTGCGGTTGCCCTATTCTGCAGTGGTCCAACCACACCCGAGCACAACACGGGGGAATTATGCATTATATAATAATAATATTAAATAAAAATAATATACTATTTATGTAATAATACTAATAGAAACTAATTATAATACTGAAATTAAAAATAATACTTTTCTATTTATATAATATTTTTAATAGTTAGGCCTATTATTATAACTTAATTTGTATTTTGTATATTATTTTAAATATAATGTATGCATTTTTAATTATTTGTACAATTTTTCTTGTAATAGCCGTCATGTTGTCTAATATAATATTATAATAATATAGAACATAACATATTAGATTAAGCTTGAAATCGATTTGAGATAACAGAGTTGAAAATAGCAATTAAATTTGGTTTGGATCTATAATTTACAGCATTAGGGACTACATTAATAAAAGTATAATATAAAGTTTGATATTAAGATGGTATTTATTCCAATTTAAATTTAATAAAAACGCCAATAATGGTTATTTTGTCGTTATATTGCAAAAAAAGATTTACAAAAAAACTAGACCTGGAAAAAGCCACCAATCTGTTCGACAATACACCGGGAATTTGTTAATTTATACAGGAAAATGCGTTTCAATGCAGCCAGACGGCGTTGTGAAAGGAATTCAATTATGAATTAGCGAGAGTTAAAGTGCAGAAATCTTTTCACATCACAATGTGCGAAGCTGTCAGACAAATTACTCTGTTCACGATTGGATGAAAGACTTCTAAACGTCTGTCCAAAAATCGTTATCAACTAACAACCGCTTACAACAGCAGAAATCAAGCGTAAAAATCCCGTGTATGGAGTCTTTTGCGTTTAACAGGCTAGCATGCAAGTTTCGTTCAAGGCCTGGCGACGAAATATTCGTAAATAAAATACAAAAAATAAAACAAATAGTCGTCAGTAATATACAAAATATAAAATAAATATTAGTAAATAAAATCTACAAGTGTTTTATATATTATCTTAAAGTATTACATATAATTGAAATTTAATAAAAAATTAAAATAATATAAATACAAAAATTCTTAAAGCCAACCTCACAACTCAAATCTGCAAGTAGGTTGTAGTGTGTTTAACGTAAAGGTTCAGAAGCACAAGGCTTCTCTTCAAGACGACTCGACACACTTGAGCTACCGTCACAAAGATTAATGTAACAGTAAGTTACTTTCAAGTCAGTCAAAAGATACGCCAAGCGATAGAAATCTGCAAGTATGTGTCCAGTAAAATATATTATTTATGAGTAAGTTCATAAATTAAGGTGTTTTCAGAATTGTAAAGTAAACCAAACCAAGAAAGCGAACTACTGTGTTTTCTTTATCAGTCAAGTCTTTTATACCTAGATCACTAATCGATAAAAATGATTAATAAAAAATTAAAATAGCAAACAGCAAAGTAATATCTTTCCGAAATATTAATATAAATTGTCAAGTGCCACTCTATACGTAACATTAAAATACACTGAATTTACTGTTCTTACTTCTTTCCTATTTATGCCATAAAAACGTCCAATTGGAATAAATGGACAATTGATAGATATCATTGGGAACAGAAGAAGAACTGGATAAGTTGTGTACTGAGAGGGAATGATTTCCTGATATACATGTAGATAATTGATGGAAGAATAGAAGGAGAAAAGGTTACAGGAAGAACGAGACTTAGGATGTTGGATGATTTGATGACTAATTCACACGTTGATATGAAGAGAAAGGCAGAGGATAGAAATATGTGGAGGAGTTATATGCCACGGACCTGCCAATAGGCAGTGCAGTAAGAGAGAGAGAAACTTATTTCTTAAATAACGTGAGACAGACATATAAATTATAATTCTAAATATAATTTTTAAAATAATAATTTATCAACTTCAATATTTAGCGTCCGCTAAATCTCTATCGAAAAATATAAAATAAATATATAAATCTATAGAACGATTAATATACTCCAGTATAAAACCAGTAGATTTTTGAAAAAATGGCATCAATACAAATTCTGCAAAAAATAAATGGAAGGTGTGCGACAGACAGACATAGGAAGATATCCTGACAGAGACTGAGAGAGAGGAACCGCTTAAGTGATACATCGGACCACACCTTAACACTGCAGTGACAATGTTTATTTGCCAATAACGGAACTAACTTCCAGAAGCGGCCAGAAAATCACCATATATCATCACATAATTGCCCCACTGGGGATAATTATCGCCACATCAATTCTTACGACCATCTTATAATCCACAATTCTATTGATAAAAGCCGTAAAGTGGCCAGACCTAGGATGTCATATTAACTGAATAAAACACTGACTTTATCTGAGTGATATACATTAACCCAAAGACAAGTTTAACGTCAGTTTCCTGATTTGAATGCACAAATGTGACGAGACGAGTACGGGGTTTGAACACTGCTTCCACGAATCTGTGGATGCTCATATCAACGATATGCTACCTGTTCAGACCTCATGGTGATGCCATCTCTAACCGCTGAATTCATAGACAGTGTGTCGTGACTGTATGATTTGTCTCTTCGTATTACTTTTGCACATTTTGTATGAAATGGTGAATTTCTTTCTTGTTAGATATCCAGTTGCTTGCAATTTAAGACTTTCATTCGCCTTAATCTAATTCAGAAAAATAAATTAAATACTTTTTTTTTTTTCTATTAACAACTGTGGCCGTGACTTTTCTAAAAAGTTAATTCTTGACCCCATACGATATTCGAGGCTACTTTACAATGGAGTATAATTTAACAATTTAAGTAATCAAAGGTCAAACAGATGTAGAGATTATTTGTTTGGATTTAGGTAGCGTGTTCACGCATAAGCATTTGCGTAGCTAATCTCTCACTAGGGTAGTGAATTTCCTTTAAAAGGAAGCGGACGTTAAATCTTTATTGACAGACTTTTTGTTATCATTTAGCAATATGAAAACTGAATTTTATATTTCAAGATATGCAATCTATACAGTTCTAAAATTATTTGTAATTTTGCCTTTTGTTTGCATATATTTTATAGTAATAATGTGACCTGTCCCCTGACAAGTGCCTGGGACAATGAAGAATAGAATAACTGTTAACTGCATGTGTCTTCAGTGGCGACGGAGCAAGAACTATAGAAGGCAACGGGAAACCTCCTCAGAATCCAGATTTTTCCTAAGCAATAGGATACATTGTCGCTCGCTCCATGGAGTGCCCTATGGAATGCTCTATTTATGTAGCGTGAAAGCTGACTGAGTATGTACCATGGACCGGCCACTTCACAGAACACTAAGAGATAGAGAAAGAGAGAGTGAGAGAAGTCCTGATATAGATGGTCGTATGATTCGTCAGGATTCCACAAAACCACTTTTCAAATGTTTAAATATGTTTACAATAACAATGAGCATTTAAAAAAATTCAGGTTTTTTCTTATTTCGAAATCTGTGATTTGACTTTCACTATGAACATTTGCGTGTATGGCGTCGTACCGAAGCATATAAAATAATTAACTGCATACTTTAGTACTGTAGGCGTAAGTATCTGACACTCTGACACTCCCCGGCAACTGCGTTTCTTCAAATATATTAATAATAATAATAATAAAATAAAAATAAAAATAAAAATAATAATAATAATAGTAAATATAATAACAAAAAATAGCTGTGTAGACTTCAAATATGACTGCAAGCCTGCGTGTTTCGGTTTATTTTTCTTCAAAATCGTGTCACTCCCGGGTTAAGTTCAGCTAAATCCTGCACATCGTGACTTGTAATATCTCGATGGGATTACGTCATTTAATTAAAGATTTCCGCAACGTAAGCCTACGTAAGAAATTAGCGAAGGATTACTGATGCGAAAAAGTTGATTAAACTGGCGAAAGAAGAATGTTTAAATTTAGAATACATGGATCCATTTGGAATATTTGTACAAGAATTATTTATAAAAAATCTCATAATATAAAAAATTTGGAGTAACAAGGCAAGTATAAACTGTATAATATATTAATAGAATCACAATAGATTCCCATAGCTTAGTCCAGATGTTTCATAATTGATCAACCGTAAACTTTACTGATCTCTTCACAGGCAGCAAACGTAGAAACAGAGAATTAAATATCGTCTCAGAAGACTTAATTTTCGCGTGAGTTATTTCGCAAAGTTATATAAAAGCCTTTGGCTCTTTGCACATATTTCGCAAAGGTTTACCAGACGTCTCTGGTAAAAGTTGGATATCTTGATCGATGGAGCGCTCGTTAGGGAGCAGCTAAGAAGATTTTAAGCAGAAAAGAGAAATTACGAAAGGATAATGTATTTTTACCCTACGTTGAGATTCTTCGTGCATATTAAATATTAAAGAGAGGTAGACATTAGATTAAGATAATAATGTCTTAAGACTACTTTAATTTATATCAAAGCATTTACAGATTAATTATCGCGAATAATTCTCTAACTTTTTCTTCTTCACTCGGAGTTATATGTATACATGTATATATATATATATATATATATATATATATATATATATATATATATATATACATGTATATATACATATATATATATATATATATATATATATATATATATACTTATATATGTACATGTATATATATTATATATTATATATATATATATATATATATATTATTTGGTTGCATGTTAGCCAATCTATTCGTAACGATATTATAAAAAGTGACATGTCCATGGTACACTTGTACTTAGATGTACGATCTACTTTCAAACTAAGTAAAATTACAAAATAGATTAAAATATGACACTATCACAAAGTCTAAGCACTTGTCAAATCTTATTGCAGCCTTTAGCTTAGTAAAATCTGAATTCTGAGTCGTCTTTCCATTACCCTTTTTCAGTTTTTACGTAGTCGACTCTTATTATACGCGCAGTTTATGCAGCTTACCTGTCATTGCTTATGTTTTAGAAGCATTTTCTTATAGTATTAGTTCATCAGATTATTTTATAACGCGAACTTCCTCTACAAGAAATAATGGCTTTGGTTTCTGTAACATAAATCAAAGAAGTAACTTTACCCAAAGTCCATTTTTCTTTTAACTGTCAAAAGACAATATAACTTTCCCACGGAAATAATTGCTCGGCATAGCAAAGTTCAATTGATACGGCGAAACTTTCAGCGTAATAAATCCGCTGTTTGATAATTCAACATATGCCAGATCACACATATCATATTGTATGACTCTGAGATTGGGACTCTTGATGCGAGTGCAATATTGCCTGGAGGAAAAAACCGTATCTAAAGCGTGATATGCTTTATGTAACATGCAATCTGCGTCAAGATTACAAACGATAATCTACACCGGAAACAGCCGTTATAATTGCTTAGCTGAACTACAGTGCAGGCTAAATCTCTTAACGCTTTATTGAATTACACGCTACCTTTGTGGATTTTATCGATGTGAGTTCAAAGAGCAAAACCCGTTTCATGGAGGTTAGATACCGAGTACGATATTCGGTTTTAGAACTTCGATAGCCTGACAGCCAACGACAAGAACTGCGCTCAGGTAGTAATTGTATTGTATGTCGTAGTATATGATCGTGTAGTGACGGTAGTGCGAGTGTGTAATTGTATACCGCGTTTCATTATTGCATATGATTATATCTGATAGACGATGTCTGCGGTATTGTAAAGGTCGACAGTTAGACAGTTCCATGCATGTGTACTAGATGTTATATTTCATGATCAAAATGATAACATTGGCGGAATAAAATCCAAGACAAGATATGTATGTAAATATATATATATAATTATACAGGGTGAGTAAAAAAAAATTACACCTGCAAAAAGTTTGAATATCTCAGGCTACTGTTAATATTTTCCAAAACATTTTTTACCAATTACTAAAGAACTAATTGCTGATGGGGTGGCCAATTTTCATCCATTTTGGTGCATAGACTAGCCAGTTATTGCAAATTTCATCAGAGCAACCCCCAATTTTTACCTAAAAATGGCGTTTTCTACTACGGTAAGGGCAGATTGCACTTCATTGACGAGAAGGTAAAGGTGAACTCTCAGTATTACGTCAACACTTTGCTTCCGGAGCTGTTTTATAATTGCAATTTGTTCTTCTACCAAATGGTTTCATCTTCCAGCAGAATGGTGCTCCTGCTCATTCATCTCGTCATGCACAGGAATGGATCAGCGAGAAAATCACGTATTTCATTAAGAAGAATGAATGGCTTCCAAACTCTCCCGATCTAAATCCTCTGGATTACTATGTCTGGGGAACCATGCTGTATCTCTATCAGAAATACCAGGAGAAGCCTAAAAACAAGACAGAACTGCATGAATTGCTACCATCAATCTGGGAGAGAGTGCCCCATGCTGGAATCAACAAGGCTGACCTAGCGTTCCGAAAGCGACTGCAGTCCTGCGTAGCAGCGAGAGGAAGGCATATCGAATAGTCAGCAATGCTAGCAGATACAAATGGTTCTTTCTGGACCACTACAAAGGCCCTTTCAGGGTCAAAATAAAAATAAAATAAAATAATATTTATATTAACAGTACATTAAAAAATGGGGGGTTGATCTGCTGAAACTTCCATAACTGGCCTATCTATGTATCTAAATGGATGAAAATTGGCCACCCAATCAGAAATTAGTCTATTAGTAATTGCTAGAAGTTTTATTGGAAAATATTAACAATAGCCTGAGATGTTCAAACTTTTTGCTGGTGTAATTATTTTTTTTACTCACCCTTTATATATATTAGAGATGGGAAATTTAGGAATTTCCAGAGTTCGGGTTCGGTTTGGTTCGTTGAAAATGAAAGTTCGGTTCGGGTTCTGTTAGCAGTTGACAATTTGAGAGTTCGGTTCGGTTCGTTAAAAATGAAAGTTCGGGTTCGGTTCTAACAAGGGTTCGGGTTCGGCTTGCTTTCCAACTCTCAAGAGTTCGATTCGAGTTCGAAATGGTTTGGTTTGGATAATGTTGCAATTGTTTAACTTTACTTATAATAATTATGGTTATGACAAACATGTTTAAAATGGTTTATCGTAAATATGCTTAAAAATTAATTAAGTCACAATAGCTGCCACATTTTTTCACCTGGGTAAAAATATGACAATGCAAAAAGGAGAGAAGTGGCATTTATTCCTGTACATTTCTTAAGATATTATAAGTTGACCAACAAATGTTCATAATATAGATATTTAGCTTTACTATTGTATCTGAAATATTTTTCTAGATTATCACGAGCAAATAGAATGCTTCATCAATTTTTAAATTTTTATTGTCACTATAAGCCTATATATTAGATACGTTTATAATTAAGTGGAAATGTCGTGGCTAAAATTTGATTCAGTATTTCAGAGACAAAGTGCAATTTAGTAACATAAAAAATGTCAAATAAAGATGATTTAGTGAACACGTGTACTTCCATAGAAAAATGATCATAATATACACCGTTTGCTATCAACTGACCAATAATAAGCTTCATAATTTACCATAGGGTTTCAAATTTTAACTCTCAGATCAATTATGAAGCTACGAAAATAGTTATGAAATTATTGCATTGCTATGGTGCAAAATTATTTACTCCAAATAGCCTTAACACAATCATATAGAATGTCATATATGATTATTTGTAAATCTGGCTGCAAAAATATTAAGGTAGCACACTAAAATTAGAAAAAAATTCATAATTTGATTTTAACAAGAACAAATCCACCTAGATTGAGTCAAGCATTTCAGATTTTTATGGGATACTCTCATCACTTTTGTCTCTTTGATGTTAATATTCATTCTATATATCATTGCAGTATCATTCAGACTTTCCACTATCTTCTGTTGACCCGTCTCGCTTCCCGCTACCATTCCTTTGTACCGCTACCATTTTAAAATTTGTGTCGGAACCAGCCTTACCTGAACATATGTTGTTAGAAACTGTAAGACATGTAAATGCAAAAACTAATATATATATATATATATATATATATATATATATTTATTGTTCTTACTATATTTATTTAATGTCAGGCTGGTGAAGAAGAGAGGAACTCCAAGAGTTTGGTTCCGTTCGGTTTGGACGAAGTCTGGGTTCGGGTTCGGCCAGAGTCTGGGTTCGGGTTCGGTTCGGTCAAAATTCTAGATTTTAGGGTTCGGGTTCGGTTCGATTCCCATCTCATATATATATATATATATATATATATATATATATATATAAATTTATACATGTGTATATAATATATATATATATATATATATATATATATATATATATATAAATTATATCGTAAGCGTCGTCCATCTGAGCACATCAATGGAAACCACCAGAGAAAGTATGTTTTCTAGAGCTCAAAGCTTCATGAGAGTAAGGACTGATCCTTTGTAACAGAATGAATTCATTGGTCAACGGAACGCTCATCCTGATCCTGACTGGAAGTGTAAATCTTAAGAATACGTGCTTTGGACTGGCACTTTACAAAACAGAATAAAGAAAATTTTAATATTTTATTACGTGAATAATGTAACCAGGTTAAAAAGTATCCAAAAATACGTTCAGTTGGTTACAGGATAATTCAGAGAGAGCAAGAAAAACTCAGAGAAATTCTACTGATACATGAAACAATATTCCCGTTATAATTTTCTAATTCCTTATTTCATTGACGAGAGATTCAATCATCTTTCTGTGTCACAATACACCCGTCCATATTCTAACGTGAAAAAATCGAAGAAACCATGACCATACAGTATTTTTCAACGAGTAAAGCGTAAGATAAAAGTGGCACTAAGTACACTTGAACGACATTATAAACTTTAGCTAATGAATGGCCTAATCGATCTTCATCTTGAAGACTTTCTCAATTCTGTTGATTCGTAAAACATTCGTTTAATATTCGCTGAATAGAGATTTCGTGTCATTAATCAAGCGAAGCTTTGATCGATGGATCAAAATATGACATAGGAGATTCTGAGGTTACACAAGTGGTAGTGAGCATACGGCCTTCAAAAGATTCAAACAGTACAGTTCTATGTATGTAGTCTACATACTATACATAGGTTACCGGTCGTTGTTGTACATGCGTGTTGAATGTCCGTAAAGCTCCGGTACATAGAGAGAGAGAGAGAGAGAGAGAGAGAGAGAGAGAGAGAGAGAGAGAGAGAAAGAGAGACAGAGAGACAGAGAGACAGAGACAGAGAGAGAGAGAGAGAGAGAAAGAGAGAGAGATAGAGACTATTGACGAATAGGCTTTAAAAATAAAACAAAACTGTGTAATTCTTTATTTTAATATCATTAAGCGCCTGCACATTCAAACTTGCAAGACTTAGTTTAATTAAGAAAACCGAATATGGAAACAATAAGGCTAGCAATGATTAACACAATATCCAACAATAATAATAAAAATATTCAACAATATTCTCACAACAATACCAATTGCAACATGTTGGCTCTAGAAATATTCGAAAACAGAGAATTTCTAATGATAACTATACTGAGAGATTAAAACCGACAAAAGTCTAGAGAAGATTATAACTCTAAAGAACATGATGAGCATCTTGTAATGAAAGAACTCAAGGCTAAGACATGATTATTTTAAAAGCAGCTGACCTTCAAAGGTAAAGCAATAGAAGAACGAAAGTCAGTAGAATCAAATGAAGCTTGGGGCAAGAGATTCTATGCATATGTACCTATGACGCAATGATTTTCTTTACGAAAGAATTGGTAATATAAATGAAGGGAAAGTTACTTTACTGGATCTGCCGTTAGGTAGTATATTAGTGCAGTGTGAGAGAGAGAGAAAGAAAGAAAGAGAGAGAGAGAAAGAGAGAGAGAGAGAGAAAGAAAGAGAAAGGGGGAGACAGAGAGAGAGGATGAAGCAGACAGAAGAAATAAATATTAATTCGTGACTCGTAGTTATTTCCTACAGTGACATTTATCTGCTTCAAATCGACAGAGGGTTTTATATTCAGACATCAGTTTTGGGACAAATTGGCATAATTATTTTACAGAAAATCCCGCAGCAATTCAATATATTCAATCTTACCAACTCAGAACTAGAAAGATTTAAATATACAGGCACTATCTATGGTAACTTTCATAATTATGCATTATACTGTATATTTATACTACATTGGACACTAAAGAATTGATCAAACGCAAACTCAAGAGGCGACTTAAGGAGCAATTGAGCAAGAGCTGAGGAAGGCAACGGGAAACCATCGCAGTAGACATATTATTCCCACGCTATAGATTACATTAAAATGTGGATAAGGTATCTATAGCCTTCTGTGAAGGGATTAACTCGTTGATCGATGGAGTGCTCTTTATGGAGATTGAAAAGCAGCATGTGAGGAGGAATACGTATCTTAGACCTGACACACGGCAGAACACTAGAGAGAAAGAGAGATTGTGTATTGTTTATATTAGCATTACATATAT
The DNA here is from genome assembly GCA_905160935.1 of Enchytraeus crypticus. Classification (NCBI taxonomy): domain Eukaryota; kingdom Metazoa; phylum Annelida; class Clitellata; order Enchytraeida; family Enchytraeidae; genus Enchytraeus; species Enchytraeus crypticus. The sequence continues at coordinate 1,119,908 of CAJHZI010000452.1, read as the reverse complement.
ATTTAAATATTATTCTCTTAGAAAGAGTTACACCATAAACTCACTTTGTTTAAAAAGAATAAACTTTTTGCACTTGTTTGTCGTATTGAAATATCTTTCTATTACACATGTAAATATTGACTATAATTTGAATATAGAATTTTCAGCACTTTTGCCCCACCCATATTTCTATTCTTCCACTAATATAATACCGACGTCACTCCATCCTGTACTCATTCAGTAACGAGCTATTATTAACTCGTCACCGCTAAAACCACTGGCTATGCCTTATTATTACGTGATATTGGGTAATAATAAGGCATAGCTTTTTTGAAGGGTTAACTTGGCATTATATAGAGTTCTATTCGGTGAGCGCAAAAGCAGCCTATGAGTACGAATAAACAAGAGAATCTCTTAGTATACATCTAAGCTTTTGATTTGTACAGTCTTATTATTTAAACAGTGCACTAAGAGAGAGAGAGATATATATATTATTTAAATTCGATGGCAAACTAAACCTACACGTGGAGCATATGAGGTAGAGGAAGTTACATTCATAAATCATTCCATTTGTCGGAATAGGATGTTGTACATGTAGGCTAATATTAAACTGTACCGGAAATTCTTATCGATATGAAGCTAGCCAATTTATCAAATATTTTTTGCATGCAATTCATAAACCAACATAGCTTTTCCATGAGACCAGCTACAAGTCATTATGTTCAATATCAATATTACTTTGATGTTTAGAATCCAATTTTTCATTGGTAACTAATATATAATATACTGGATGGTCTATGAAATTACTCCAATAACTTGAGAAAAATCCTTTGTTTTCTAACCACAAATGATATTACATGTGATATCAGCGAGTGTCCCCCAGGAATTCGAATCTAATATCTTCGCCTTATCGAGCGAGTCGCATCCAACTCTAACAACAAACAAGAAAATGACGCTGCAATGTATGATGATGATGATGATGATGATGACGATGATGATGATAATGATGATGATGCACTGTAGAGGCTGCGCTATTGCAGAGCAAGCTATAGATGAGCTAGGCAATGGAAACTACTTTCCAGTCAGATGGGTGTCGCACATTCTCTCAAGTGTTAAGCAAGTGGTCCACGCTACACATTCCTTCTCACAATCTGCAATCAACTCCCTAAAGATCACTTCCTAGATCAACAAGTCAATCCCTTCACAAAAGGCAATTCCCTATGTCAACACTTTAAAGTAGTGTATAGCTTGGGAAAATACGTCTTACGAGCTGGTATCCAACTTTCTTCAACATTTCTTGCTTAGTCGCCTCTTACGACACCTGCAGTTAACGATTCTATACTTTAGTGATGCGGACGCAACGCGGGAACCACACGGCTATAATAAGCTAATCATATTAAATTATTTAGAAGAACATAAACAACTCCATGGATACCGTAAAATTAAAATCACTTCAACTGCTATGGAAACATTATGTTTTCAATATTTCGCAACGCCACTTAAGCCTGCAGGGAAATATCGGCCACTAGAAATGGCTGGAGCATTGGCATCCAAGTCGATAAATAATTTATAGCCCGTCTTGAGAACGCCAACATGCGCCGACAGCCGACAGTATACAGGCAATTAAGTCATGAAGGGCTCTAACTCGAGTCGAATCACTTGCGCATTAGATGATGATGATGACGATTACGGTTGCTTGTAATAGATGTATGAATGTAGCCGATGCAATAGAGTAATGACTTGTAATGCAGCTGTGCATGCGACCAAGCTGAAAACAGTTACTATACGTGAACACTGAATACCAAGACATTCCTGTCATCAATACCACAAGCAGGCTGCAAATCGTATTGATTTATCATATATTATCCGCTGTTGTTAGATTTACCGATCATCTGATTTCTTTCATGTTGAGATTAGGCCTAGCCCTGCATATTTAAAAATAAGCAAAGATCTACATCCTATGCACTTAAAAACCTGAAACTAATCAACTATACCCTCAGAAATACAGAGGCTTTGCTTTACAGAAGCACGGAACTATATGCATAGGCCTACATTGCATAGGCCTAGGCCCAAGTCCTCGAAATCTTAATTTAAATTTAGAATTTCCTTAATACGCTGACGAACTTATTTCACCCAAATACCTGGTTGGAGATATGGATTTTAAGTTTCGCAGATTAAAATTTGATGGTGATACTTCGTAAGAATAGTTATAGAAGTTGACAGGAAGAGTTTTAGCGCACTCGGTTTAGCTGCGCGTCAACTGTACAAAGTTAAGCTACGTCGCGCGCGGTTAGTGCATGGTTTGGTGACCACCTTGGAGGACCGAATGTTGACAGCTTTGAATGAAATAAATAGTCCCAAGTGTGTTGGAGAGTTATTCTTAAATCCGCGCCGGCTGCATTTACATATACATAATATTTACATATACATGTCATTAACGGTAGTACAAACGATATCAACTGTAGTTGATAACGGTGAATATTACTTTACCAGTCACTACTTAGAATAACCCTGAAAGCTTTCGACAAATTCTAAACCTCCATGTCTATAAATTACGAATATCACTACGTCCGGTGAAAGAACGAAAGAACAAGGTTCGCAGAAGTTTAGAGGAATTTCTCAAATAAACCCGGCCAATGGGCAGTCATTAGATAAATCCACTGATGATACTTTTTCACTTCACCCGTAAAGTCTTGTTTACTGCTGCAGTCGGCGTATAATTTCAAGGTTGGTAAAACTGCATTAGCGTTTATCAGCTGCATTGGTTGATAATCCCTTATAAAGCTCAGCCAGAGGGTCGTCTGCAAAACTGCAAAAGAAGGTCTATTCGTATCCCGACCCTAGTTAAACTGGAATTTAAGAGAAGATGATGATTATAATGGTGATGAGTCACTAAAAGCGTTAGAAATGTGGATATGGAGAAGAATGGTAAAGATTGGCTGAAAATAGAAGGTTAAAATTTAAGTTCTTGAGAAAGGGGGAAAGTATGAAAGAGATCAGAGTAGGTAGAATGGACGGAAGGAGAGGTTCATGTGGATTTATCGTATCAGTCTATTTTACATTTACCTCTCCGATGTACATCCAGGATGTTACTCTAACAGTATGATCTGTATGATTGGGTTCAAATCCCGGGCTCTCCCGTCACTAATATCGTTTTCAAGAGATGTACTGACGTTGGCTTCACAGCTTTTTTACTCTCTCATATATATAGCTATGATTTAATATCCTCCGGAAATTTTTAATTTTCAATTTAAGTTAATAATTAAAGTTATTAACTTAAACTTTAAATATTAACCTTACTCCATTTTCTACAGGCAACGCTGCCAAAACATTTGAATGTTTTATACATGAATATAGTTTTTCTCAGTCTAAAATAATTCAATAACGCCCATGATCGTTCTGTAGAATTTTTAGCAATACGCCAGATACACGATATCTCTAATTTCAAATGTCACCAGTTTGTTCGTTGGCGTTTTAGAAAAATACTTTAAGAGATAGTTAATTTAACATTTTCATTTAATCCTATTAGCGTTGGACTTGGGAGTATTCACTGTCCTACTTAGTGACTAGAAGCACGCAAATCTCAAAACAGCTTCCAGAGATGCTATATTTTATAGACTGGATGACGTCTTAATTACTTATATTTTTCATGGCCATAATTTATCCCGTGTTGTGTCCGGGTAGCTGAAAAATATACCAATCGTGGACTGCACATGTCGTAAAAGGCGACAGAGTACTAAGATCCAAACCATCGTAAAAAGGGATTCGGTTGGTGAGAGCCTAGGTTCCAGGAAATGCTACAAAAGTATTCTAATCCCAACCGTAATTAAACTGGGATTCAAGGGAAAATGATAATGCTAATCTCGAGCATAATGAAAAGCTTCCGAGCTGTCATATTATTAATCGGAACTTAAATGCGGTTACATTAGTAACCAATTTTGTTCAAGTTAAAGTCATCCATCAACCGAAAACTGATAAAACAAACCTAACCAGTGAATTATTTAAGAATTATAAAATTCTGACAAATTCTGCTGAGAGGGAGAGAGAGAGAGAGAGAGAGAGAGAGAGAGAGAGAGAGAGAGGAATACAACACACAGTTTTTAATTTTAGACAATTCTTTATTCTAAACAATTCTTTTCCCCGGCAATGCACCTGAGGCAGACTAGACGCTGATCGGACTGGAAATACCAGATGACAGGACGTTCAGTGAAATTATGACAAAGATTTGTAGCCGTCAGGTGGTACAAAAAATTCTTCACCAATCGGAATAAAAAAATCAATCGTAGAAACTGAAGAACATTCTCCTTACACTCAGCTAGCCAGTACGATTCACCTTTACCCGTTAAACTCCATTCGTGGATTAGTGAAGTTCACATACTCTAAATGGATTGGTGATGTGTAGGCCCTACATACTCTAAATGGATTCATTAAGTTCAGTAATTAAATCACCACTGGCATCTCCACTGGTTGAAGTCAGTGGCGATGTCGGTAAGATATTCGACCGTGGATCAGTATTTGCGGGGTTCGAATCCTGGGCTCTCCCGTCACTGACATCGCTTTCGAGTGAGGAAATTGACGATAACATTACATTTTTTCTAAAAAATAATATTACTTAAAGTCGTGCGACCGGCAATTCCTTTTATAAATTTCATCAAGGCTGTAAGGCTTCTGAAATCCTTGGATATACAAGTGGTTCGTATCAAGACTCACGCCATTAAAATAACGCCATTCAGACGCACTTAAAATACTTCGTAGATCACATATCAACGACATTAAAGACTATCCTTACTCTTCTACGTAAATTTATGAGAGATATGTGAATTTAATGGCCGATATTACTGCAGAAATAATTAAGAGGAAGTCGTAATTAATCCATATAAATGATTATGGATTTAATGAAATATTAGAGAGATAAAACCAATGTTAAGTCCCTATTGATCCCTCACGATGTAATGTATGTAAAGGTCAGTGCTAAGCCTCTTAAATACGGCCAGGTACTCTCCATGCTGAGCAGTGTATGAACTGTACAACATTTAGAATTGGGGGTGGAGATATAGAATATTAAACCCGGGCTAGCGACGGGTTATGAGACAACAACAACAACTCAATTAGTGAACAACAGATATCCCTATTATTAATAATCAAGCTAGATAAAGCCAAGTTTAACGTCTGTTTTGCACCACCCGGAAAACGTAAGGTGACGTACTGTACCTGCCGGAACTCGAACCTTATATCTTCTGCTTCTCAGGCAAGCTAGCTATCCATTCGGCCATCCAACCGATATGATACATAGGATAATTGGAAAATATGTGACAACAGATACTGTGTATATATTGTGTGTACATATAATGTATATATATATATACATATATATATATATATATATATATATATATATATACATATATATATATACAATATATCTATATATATGCTAATATATACTATATATATATATATATATATATATATACATATATATATATATACATATATATATATATATATATATATATATATATATACATATATATATATATACATATATATATATACACGTAAATGTGATCCATAAAAGCGATGAAAATTCCAAATAAAAAAGTAGGTCCAAATCTTCAAGGATTCTAACCTCTAAACCTCTTCTCACTGTACTATGTCCCCTGATGCGAAAGAAATCCATAAAGTCAATGGGAAGTGATTCGTGGTGTGTGAGAGCGATAGATCAAGAGAGGAATAAGTTTATGAGTGTCTCTGTGCCGGGTGATCGAGTGCATTCCTTCATTTATTCGCTTATTACGATGCATTTATTTTCTCAAATATCCTTCGCTAAATACATCACTGCCGGACAATACCTTATTCTTACTGTCTCAAGACAATCCTGAGAGGTGGAAGCGCACTCTGGTGTCAGGTTCGTTTAATGGTGACTTCAACACTAAGCAAGTAAAACCATCGAGTAGCGTCCAGGAAAACATTAGCCACCAAGTTTATCGTTCCTAAAATAACAGGTTTGACGTACGTTTCTTCATCAGAATATGATGATATCGTTAGAGAAGTGTATTGCATATCTATCTTTATGCGCCACTTGGGCAACCAAAACACACACAAAATAGAAAAAACCAAAATTTCCAACAAACAAAGAAAATAGAGTATAAAGAAAGCAATAGCCAGCATTTCGAAAAGTATGCAATAAGCACAGGAATAAATCACTATTTTAACCGCCCAGGTTACATTTGACAAATGCACACAACAATACTTATTGGCATGATATTTTTCCTTCACAATTTTTGAAAGTGTAGGTTTATTATATCTCTGTGAGTATTTTTAAAATGCAGATCATTGATATTTAAGTGAGCTGTCAGCTTTCCTAAGTGGCTCATAGACAGATTTTTACATATTAACTTTAGGAATTAATTATAGAAAATACATCGAATTACTAAAAATGTATTAAGATTGACGCCTTGACGTATTGGCGAAACTTTAAACCTTAATGATGGAAGATTTTGTTTACTATCAGCTCTAATTTGCATTTTGAAGTACTGAGTAAATTTATTATATTGCTACATTTGCTAAATTTTTCAAATTGGTACATTCTGGTGCAAATTGGTACAATTGGTAAATTTCTGCAAATTGGTATACAGTATTCTGTAACAAGAGCTTAATAATTAAATTTAAAAATATTTTTTTCTCTCTCTCTCTCTCTTCTTGTTTCTGCCAAATTTTCTAGTCTTTTTCACTATCATAAAGTAGCACTAAATTTATCATATGTTGATTTTATATCTAAGGTATAAAAAGGTACAATCTAAGGTAGATTTTATATCACTCAGGTAGATTTTATATCACTCTCTTACAACATCATCTCTATCCCGAGGTTCATGGGATGTGTCATGCGTTCAATGCAATTGATCACTAGAAATCTCAATTTCAAGGCAGCATATATTCTTATAAATCATATATTGTCACAAATAATATATTGTCATAAATCATTGCATACAGTAGTAGTTATGGAGTTTTATAGACTTGTGTTCAAGACGGCGGAAAGAAGGAAATAATTTCAGTTAATCTGATGACTGTGTGAAATAAGAATCCGTATAAAACCGGATCAGAACAAGTAAGGAAAAAAAGAATAAGCCGGATCAGCTTCCATGCTAATATTTGGACTTATTATTACGCCTTAATATTAAGTTTTATGCATTTTAACATCTCGTCTAAGCACCGCTATAAGAATTCACAACAAAATCTGTAAACCGAGGTGTTAATATTCTAAAAACATATGAGTAGGTTTTAGGCTATATGCAGATCATAAAATGGTTATGATGGTTATTAAAATCATAAAGTCAAATCTCAGAAAAACGTGAGCAGACTGGTTTACTTTTAGTATAAATTAGTCAAAATATATTTCAGAGGTGTCATATGGATAGTACAATAAAAGTGTTTGATGATTTAAAGATTCACTCATCTCTCTTAGTGCACTGTCTACTGGCAGGTCTATGGTACATAACGCCTCCACTTTTCTCTGTCTTCCGCCTTCCTCTTCATTTCCACAAGTGAGTGCGTCTTTAAATCATCTAACATACCTAATCTCGGCCCGCCCCTGCCTCTTTTTCCTTCCATTCTACCTTCTATGACGTCTTTTAATAGACCTTCTTCTCCCCTTAGAATGTGTCCTATCGATCTCTTCCTCCTATTTCTTAATATATTTATCAACTGTCTATCCGTGCCAACTCTCTCCAGAACTTCCTCATTTGTAGCCTTTTGAGTCCAGCTAATCCTCTCCATTTTTCTCCAAATCCACATTTCCAATGCCTTCAGTTTCGTAATATCTTCCTTCCTTAAGGTCCATGTTTCACATCCATACAATAGCGTGGTCCAAACCAAAGTTTTCACTATCTTTATCTTTGTGTTTTTCTTTAGACTTTTTGTTAATGTTCTTTTCTACTACCAAAGGCCACTTTTGCTTGTGCAATCCTACTGCATATTTCCGTCTCACATTTCCCATCATCGGTTATAGTATGATCCAAATATTTGAAACTCCTTACCTGTTCCAATTTCGCACCATTTATTGTGATATTAACTTCACCTTTATTATTGGAGACTCTCATAACCTTGGTCCTTTTTATATTAATCTTCATACCATATCTTAGGGCCGTATAATTCAGCCAACCCATTATCTTCAGCAGATAAATCTCGCTACTCGCTACCATTCTTTGGTCATCTGCAAATCGTACATCTTGTAACAAATTCCCTCCTACTTTTATTCCTTCTTCCAAGTTTCCATGGCTTCCTCCATCATTGCCTCAGGCGTAAATGTTAAACAGCAGCGGCGAAATGCTACAACCTATTTCACCTTCTTCTGATTATTCTTGTTGCATTTTGATTACTGTTCTTTGATTCATGTACAAGTTCAAAATTAGTCTTTTATCTCTCCAGTCAATTCCTATTCTTTTTAAGATATTCATCATCGTTATCCAATCAATCCTGTCAAAGGTCTGCTCGAAGTCTACAAAGCATACAAAAGCGTCATTTCCATATTCTAAGCTTCTTTCGCAAAGAACCCGCATTACTCCTATTGCTTCTCTTGTGCCGCAGCCTTTCCTAAAACTAAATTGTGTCTTGCTCAGTATCATCTCTGCTTTCGACTGAATGCGATTATTTACTATCTTTAATAAGATCTTCGATTCATGAGGCATTAAGCTTATAGTTCTGTAATCCGAACACTCCACAGCAATGGCTTTTTTGGGAATTGGAATCATCACTGACTTGGTAAAGTCGTCCGGCCAAATACCTGTATTGTACAGTTCCATTCATACCTCCATTAACTTTTTGAGTGTTACTCCTTCCAACATTTTCAAGAATTCTGCTGGGATTTCATCTATTCCGGCTGCCTTCCCCTTCTTCTTACTGCTAATTGCGGAATAAATTTCCTCTTCATTAAATCGGGGCCCCTTTTATCGTCTTCTATGATATTTTCTTCTTCTATTTTAAAATCCTCTTGAACTGGTTTCCCAGCCTTATCATACAATTACTCTACATATTCTCTCCATCTTTCTTTTACTTCTTCCAGCTCTGTCTTCAATTTCCCATATTTACCCATTATACTAATGTTCTTTGCGTCTCCTTTCTTTTTATTATAGGTTCTTGTTAATATCCTGACTTCCTGGTATAATAGATCCGACCTCCCTCTTCTATCATATTCTGCTAAATCATCACACTTTTCACTCCACCAATGATCTTTTGCTTTGTCTGTAATTCTTCTAAGTTCACTGTTTAAGCTTCTATATTTCCTTCGGCCATGACTGGTGTCAATACTTTTCCATTTCCTCCTTTCATCCATTTTGTCAAGCATCTCGCTTGTGATCCAAGGTTTTTTTTAGCTGTATTTGCTTTAAGAAAGCCATAAACTTCTTTTGCACCTATTTTAATATCTTCCTTTAGCTGACACCATCTTTCATTTACCCCTGTTCTTTCGTAGTCCTTCATTTCCTTAACTTTTCTTTCCACTGCTTCCTGAAACTGACTTCTTTTCTCGTTCAATCCGTTCAAATTCCATCTCTTACTGCTTTTCTTCTTAAGTATTTTCTTCAACTGAAGCCCTACTTTGCCATTACTAGATTGTGGTCTGAATTAATATCGGCTCCTGGATAAGCCCTTGAATTCTTCACACTATTCCTGTACCGTTGCTTTAACAGAATATAGTCTAACTGGTATCTTCCCTCGTTTCCGGTGCTTCCTGGTTTCTTCCATGTGTAACGCCTTCTCTTCTCATGTTTGAACCAAATGTTGGACATCACTAATCTCATTCTATTGCAAAAGTCAACCAATTTCTGTCCTCTCTCATTTCTTTTTCCTAGACCATATTCCCCAACTTCATTTCCATCTCTTCCTTCACCCACCACCGCGTTCCAATCCCCCATAACTATCGCTTGATCTGTGACTTTTTCTCCTTTAATCATTCCTTCTATTTTTTCGTACATAGCTTCAATTTCCTCATATTCTGAGGTTGATGTAGGCATGTAGATTTGATAAACACCAAATCTACTGGATCTGCTTTTATCCGCACTAACATCAGTCTATCACTGCACTGAAGAACCTTTGCTACTCGTTCACTTAAATTTCTATCAAATATTATTGCCACACCCTTCTCCCTTTTATCTCCTCCGGAGTATATAACCCTGTACCCATCACTTATAAAGTCTCCAGTTCCCAACCACCTTACTTCACTCATCCCTAGGACATTTATTTTCCCTGTATTTGCTTTAAGAAGGATGATTTAAAGATTCACTCATATGTGGACATAAAGACGGAATTCAAGCCAGATAAGATCGGAGGCGTAATACACCATGAGCCTGCCAGTAGGCATTAGAGAGAATTAGGCAATGATTCAGCTATATAATTTAAGGCCTGAAATCTTACTTTTGAGATCAGCATCAATATACACGAAACTAATATGCTAATGAATAGGCTTATGCTGCTGATGATTTTTTAATGTTTAAACATACATATATATTAAGCACATGTCAAAACTATACATGGTACATCTGAATACCACTTGCTCTTTAGATTAGGATTTAGTGACTAAATGTTCACGAAGATAAGAATTTCCTTTAAGAAGACTCTCTACAATCATTTCGAGTTCCAACGATTCGATACACTTGAACAACAGCCACAAAAGAGTCAGCCAAATTCAAACGGCAGTCAGCTTGTCAGCGAAAAAATGTCAATTAAAAAGGTATTTTTAATTTCTCAACGTCAATGGACTGAGGTACTGTCAGAGTTTATGTTGCATACGGTATGATGCTATTGCTAAATTCGACTGTGAAAATTAAAAATTTTAATATAAAATGTCATTAGATTACTTTAATGCTAATGATTGCATATAATAGATTAAATCAAAGTCAAAATTATGATGTTATTTAATAATCTTATCTAATAGGACATCCAGGGCGATATTCATATCAATTCAAATTGTCAAACACTCCAGTAATAGCTATAAATTATTGAATCATGCAATTCAATGAGTGAAAATTAGTGTTTAGTAAATTGTGAAATAAACATACTTTCTTATATGTCTGGCTTTTCGTTAACTTCGTCTATTATATGGAGTTCGCAATACTACGTGGCTTTATTCATTAGGTCAACTGCTGAAGGCTAACGACAGAAAATAATCCTAGAGAAATACAGCTTGGGGCTAGTGGCTTAATGCAGAACCTGGTAACACTGAGAGCATATTACGCTCTAATCCAAGAGCGGATCACGAGGGGGAGCCCCGGGGGCCCGGGCCCCCTAGCAGGCCCGCCGATAAATTTTTAAATGTATATTCTCAGTGTGTTCATGGCTATGTAAGTGTAGCAGTAATATCCGTTTCAACAACCATAGGATGATGTAAGGGACGTCAACATTGCTATGTATGTTCATAGCTATGTATGTATGCATAAACACGAATATAAGAGTAAAAAAGGGCGTAAGACTGTAAGTAAAATAAGTAAACTCTGTTCCGGAAGAGGTGTGGGTGTAAACACAAAATGTATACAGTGTCCGACAAAATTTCGGGCCCTCTCTTAAAACAATCCTGTATCCGCCACTGCTTTAATCCAAAGGTCCATGCGCTGCATCACTCTATACTGCATATACTTTCTGCAAACGATTTAGTAGCAACGTGCAAAAGCACTCTAAAATGTAACAATAAAAGTATTTTCTTGAATTATGGGGCTAAATACAAAGAATTTGTTTTGGATGTTGTTAAGCATGTCCCGTCTCTTGTGCTTTCTTATTTAAATCATTGAGCGATTGGTGCTAGAATTTTTAAGTGCTTTGCTATGCCTGTATTGTATGGTAAAAAATCTAAAGAAGTCAGGAAGGCATTACAAAAAGGTCGATGCTTTCTAATGCAAAAATTGACGTGAATACTAGTTATTTAATCTTCTATACTACGAATGGGCTGATACTAATCATCACACCCTTATAAGCTGCAAGATGAACTAAGAAGTTGAATTTAATATTAACAAAAAACTATTATTGAAAATTGTCAAATTTGTATTAATCAATTTTTTATTTATTTATGTTAATCCTTTAAGAATTTCTCCCAATATGCAAATAGATTTTAAAGTGCAATCAAAGTAGGTACATTCCTACATGCAAAGTATATATACGCTGCATGACAAAGTAGAAATAAACTGCACATAGCAAACTTCTGATATAATAAATACGCAAACAATAGTCATAATAATTAAAGGCTACTGACATTTTCACGCACCTTTTTCATTTTAAACAAAATTTAAGTCATCGTGTCATTTTCACATCTGTCCTTGGAGACTACATTTACTTTTCTTACATATGCCATTTCAAAAATATAATACAATGAGAATGGTTGAGATATTTATTTAGCATAAAGTAAGTAAAATATCGAAAATTAGAAATAGTATTCGCTGATTTAATTATTTTTAAAATTCATCCAACTATTCATTCAGTGTCTTTAAAACATGCGGTTCAATGAGTACCAATTATGAGAATTGAATCCGTGACGTCCTGTTTCCAAAGGAGTCCACTTCCACTACACCACATCACTTCCTCCAAAGTCTAAAGTCTAGACCACCTGGCCATCGAATTTTGTACTAACGTCCGAGAAATTAAAAAAATTTTGATTCTACAAGTAAATAAACAGCTCTACAAGTGGCAGTCAACGGTCACTGTGATTTAAAGTTTTAAACCTCTTAACATTCAATTCACGTCAATCGCTCAACTAATGCAGAGAATTGGGTAACATGGTTACTTCGTTTAGATCTTTCGATCCTACGACGACGCAGGGAGATTTTATAAACCGCTATGGCAATGCCCAGCCATGTTGGAAGATACAAATAAGGTTGAACAGTTACGTGTTTCATTTAGTCCAATAAAACGGAGTTCCAACTTAATTATTTATGTGAAATCAGCCGAATATGAAATTTTTTATAATTTTTAACTTTGTAGTAATGCAGATGAGGTAAACTTTAACTAAGCTGAGCTACTGGCAGTTACTTCTATGCCATGGTCAATTAATTTGAATAAAACAAGGAATATTTATTTTTTATTGCGTTAAGATATTTTTAAAAGAATCAGAAACCAACCACAACCCTTTCAACAAACTTTGCAAAATGAGGTAATAATTGGCATAGAGCCAATAATTACCTCATCGTCAAACGCTCTTCTTGCACTCAAGCATCTTAACTCTAAAAACCCAACTGCTGACTTTACCGTCAATATCTCAACAAGTATACAATTTGTGCAAACCGATGACATGAATAAAAACATAGATCCACATTTGTAGTGAACAATCAGATAAAAGAGTTATCAGGTTTATAGAGACATCTAGAGAAGAGGAACACTACTCTAAACCCGGCAGATGAGCAGACAAACACTCGAAACTCGTCTTCAATTCGATCGACCGTCTTCAAATGCGAGCATGAAACATGTCGTCTAAAAGATCGCTTGTTGCACGGCCAAGCCGGCACGGAGTATGCCTGCTTTGACGATTACACAACTTCGTATAGGTTTAGTGACACAATCTGAACTTAATCCTACCGCAAATAACACAGCAAAATACATTTACTGTGCGATACGGTGAGATTATGCAGTATATAGAAGCTATTTGTAAATATCGCTGCAAATGTTCCCGTGTAACATGCGGTATTGTTCCCCGAGAATATGCAGTAGACAATGAGTGGTATTATTGTCAGATATCTTCGCAAAATATAAATGCAAAAAAAGATATTATATAGCAAAAGCCTTTATGAGAGATGCTACAACCTTGTGATAGATAATTTAACCAAAAATTGTGTTGCTTATATATTATATATATTTATAAATTATTTAACCAAATGGGTTATTTTAATTATGTAATCATTATTGTTTTCTAATGTATTATTTATTCTATTGCTGTTATCATAATGTATTCCTTTAATGTTTTATTCTACTGAAGAGTAAATGAATAGATAAAGAGCAATTTCAATTTTTTCTTACATTTGACCTTTGATATATTCTGTATACAGTAGAAATTTATGAACAACCTAAGCTGAAGTGTTTAAGATTGATTGCAATATGTCATACCCACTGCACAGATGTATCTGTACACTGGAATTGATCAACCTCAATGGGATCAGAATCTTAGACAAACAAGCAACAGAACTTAGTAACATAATAAATCTAGCTCGATATTTCATTATGGGTAACACGGAACCCTTTATCATTCTGGTCCCAGTGGATTAGTCTATATTGAAAAAAGTTAATTCCCTTCAATGACTCCGGATACGTCGGTCACTGTGTCAGAGAGCTACATGTAGCTTCGGTTTAAATTAATGTAAACATTACATGTAGTTTAAGTAAAGCTAGCAAAGCCGAGGTTATCGTCAGTTTCCTCACTAGAAAGTGATGCCAGTGACGGGCGAGCCCAGGATTTGATCCCAGCACATATTGATCCTCGGTCGAGCGTTTTACCGACTTCGCCACTGGCTCCAGCCAGTATTAAGTATTCGTATTAGCTACAGAAATATTCAACACTCAACGGTAAGGTTAAAAATTCAATAAATATTATAGAAAAAGGATCATCTGTGATGATATCTAGCACTTTTAGGACTACATCCATGACTATTAGGCACCTTAGTTAATTATCCATGCTATCAGTCCAGTGAATATCTGAGATTTTACTCTCTGATCAGCTCTATACCGAGAATTGATCCCTGGACCTCAGGAACAGCCATTTAAATTTTCATGACGGTACCAAATGCACTTACACTGAGCCATTTGATTAAGTCTGTAAAACAGCCAAGACGACCTATCATAGTTAATCACTGATATAACCAGGATAGTGCACTAGAAATAGGACTAATATATCGAAATCGCTTACAATTAAATAGCTCAAAATTTCAAAATAATCGGCCCACTACTTTTCTTTAACTTTAAACAAAATGAATCTATTCACATTTGCTTTTTCGTTACTATGACAGTCTTGAAAGCTAAATTAATTAGTCAAATAAATTAATCTTAAATTAATTAATCAGGCAGAATCTTACATGCGAATAACCTCTCAGATCGCATGTACAAGATTCATTATCAACTCCCTGCCTTTATTCTCCAAATAGACAGAGTAAATATACTTAGACACAAACTTTACATCCGCTCAAAAACTCCGCATATTTTGTAACTGAGAACTAAATTCAAACGTTACAGATCCAAGTTTCGCAGAAAATATGTATCCAACATTCGCATTGTACGGCAAGCCTATGAATGTTGTGTGGGTGATGCTTTAGGCGAATGAGACGAAAAGTATTTAATGAGAAATTGACTTGGGTATAAGCGAATGATATTATCACGCTAGAATGTGACTTTATAATGTTATGTCTCCCACGACGCTGATTTATACACAAGATTCAAAACTCCTGATGTTACTAACATACCATATCATTCAGCTTATTTAATGAAACTAATCACTGTACTCAATGTATTTAAGGTATCCAATCAATATACTCAATGTATTCAATGCACATTGATTAGATACATTGAATACATATTCAATGTATCTAATCAATGTGTGCAATGTACGCAGTATAGCAGGCCATTAGTTAGTTTCTCTATATACATTTCTCTAGATCTGCAATAACAAATCTATTACCAGCAAGGATACCGTTTATTCTAGATGGTATTGCTCGAAATGATCGTCACGCTTATCAATATCAATTATTTAGCATCAAATTTACACAATAGAGCTGCAGAAATCTACTAGATAAATATCCATCATAACTAGAAAAAGCTGTTAAAGCTAATGTTAATGTCCGTTTCCTCACTCGAAGGCGAATGTCAGTTACACTAGTTGTTACACTAATATAGAGTACTTCGAAATAACTAAATAAATAAATAAATAAGACTTGGACGATGAAGAGTGTTCTTACCCGAAGAGAGAGATAACAGACGTCTAGAGATGGATATAATCCCAACACTAAATGGCTACAGTTACAAATGTTTTACAACTTTACACAATAGCTACAAATGGTACTTAACTATTTCTATTCCATATTTCTGTTCTATAATACGTACTGTTTCTATTCCATATTTCTATTTTGTAAATTTACCTACAATTTCAATTCCATAGTGTTATAAAATATAAAGTTATGCATGATGTCGACAGTCTTGTAGTCCATGAATATATTTTTATGTAATAATTTTGATAAACAAAATTATGTCGACCACGACAAGTTACCTAGCATCCAAAGATATATAGCTATACTCAATATAGTTTTATATGACTAAGTTAAAGGTAAATTTGACGAATGTTTACACACACAAGTCTATAGTGCCAGAGATAGTTTCGGCGGGATTTCAAACCTTTGACCTCTTGATCATCTGACAAGCTTGCTATAAACTCCACCACCAACCAATAGTCAGAAAACAAGTTTTCAAAATGAGTGAAGTTGAACGAGATTTAGCACACTTGGTTAGGTTGTTTGTCAAACGAACGAAGTGTTGCTACATCAGGTTCGGTTAGTACTTGAATGTGCAATCACCTTGGAAGACCATGTGTTGACAGCTTTGAATGAAACAATACTTGGTGTTAGATTATTATTTTTAAATCAACAAATCGATGCTCTATCAACGTCAATGATTACTATTTCATAATAGCTATTTACTAATTACTTTTTATAAATTACTATATACTAATTTCTATTAACTAATTATCATTTACTAATAAATATTTACTTTACTCCTTCCCCTTCATGGTTATTAAGAGATCCGCCCAATTCTTGTCGTTTACAAATCTACCTCCTAACATTACCCGTAGTAGTTGGATAAAGGTTTCATGTGTGGTAACGATTAACTGAATGTCGACCATTACAATGAAATTAGCTTCACGCAATCGAGTGTAATCATCTGGCGCCTCAGCGTTCTCAATTAAACCACTTAGCCTCCAAATAGCGCACCAGAGAGGTGCATAGAACTAGAAATGGGTGTAGGGCACCTTGCTGGGAACCGGGTAGGGCACCTTGCAGGGCACCTGGCAGGGCACCTGGTAGGGCACCTTGCAGGGCACCTGGTAGGGCACCTTGCAGGGCATCGGGTAGGGCACCTTGCAGGGCACCTGGTAGGGCACCTTGCAGAGCATCGGGTAGGGCACCTTGCAGGGCACCGGGTAGGGAACCTTGCAGGGCACCGGGTAGAGCACCTTGCAGGGCACCGGGTAGAACACCTTGCAGAGCACCGGGTAGAGCACCTGCAGGGCACCGGGTAGAGCACCTTGCAGGGCACCAGGTAGGGTACCTTGCAAGGCACCGGGTAGGGCACCAGGTAGGGTACCGGCATATGGAGCATATGGAGCTAACTATTATTTGAACTTTTCCTTTTGTCATAATCAGCTTGGATCCAATCACCTGGGCCCTCACCCCCCCCCCCACCCCCACAGAGTACAGACTCTGATTACGCCATCCAGGCTACAAAAACACGACAATCTTGATTCGCTTCTCGCGCTTAGAGATAAATATGTCAAAACTCAACTAAACGTAGCAATATAAGGGAGCTAAATATGTCAATTGCTACACATTCTATAACATTAACATCACAATCGTGGGAACAGTTAAGCGCGCTCTTTGTAAAAACACAACCCGAATAAATATCGTTTAGCTACTCCTATAAAATAATTGATGTAGCAATAAATAATTACGATTCAATATGGATAAGGGGTCTTCGTGCACTGTGAGGTACAAAACGGATTTGACCCCCATTTTCATCATATGACACAATGGTCGAAAGAACTATGTACTGAAGAATCTTGCGGAATGTTTATAAACATTCAGCAAAATTCACGTATGAATAATCTTTAAGTGGCATGTCACTGATTAAAATACTTAACGAGTTACTAAGTTCTTTATTAGGCTAGAGCCGGTGACTCGTTGACAAGTTGTTCGACAGCTGATCAGTAGGTGCATTGTTCAAATTCAGTGCTATCTCCTTCAATGAAATACTATCAAATAGAAAACTGTGGCCAAACTTGGCTTTAGCCTTTTATTTCAGGTCCTGTAGAGTGTTTTTCTGAATGAGCTCCATACGTAGAAAAAAACAAAGACTTATTTTTTACTTTAGCTTACAAGCGTCCTACTATGCCGTTCATTTAACAGTGAGAGTTCAATAAACCAAATTACATTAAATCCGTTAATACCTTTGATCTAATACCTTATCTGTATTAAATGTTATATAGCAAGCAAGAGCATTAAAATTAGAGATGGGAATTTTATGAATATCCAGAGTTCGGGTTCGGTTCGGTTCGTTGAAAATGAAAGTTCGGTTCGTTTAGGGTTCGGTTAGCAGTTGACAGTTTGAGAGTTCGGTTCGGTTCGGATTGTTGAAATTGAAAGTTCGGTTCGGGTTCGGTTCTAACAAGGGTTCTGGTTCGGTTCGGGTTCGGCTTACTTTCCAATTCGCAAGAGTTCGATTCGAGTTCTACAGACTGGGGCAAAAAAATAATCCCCTAGCGAAATCTCAATAACTTTAAGAAAACTCAAAATATCTGTACAAAATTTTCGGAGCTTCTAGGGGAGGAATTTCTGCGTATATCCTGCAAATTTGATGAAATATTTTCATTAGTTACGAAATTACAGCATTTCTACGAGAGAAGTGCTAAATTCAATTTTAGCAAAACTTTTTGAAATGTCAGTCGTTCCTTTTAAAGAAAATAACGATCATGAAAAGGCCGTTTACTTAAGTGGTGGAGTTTAAACCTGCACTACATTGCTAGCTACTCCAATATAAGATGCCTAAAATTCGTTCTTATGTTAAAATTATTCCTAAATTTTGAAGAAAATGTCCGGTACTTTTGTTTAAAAAAGCCTTGTTAAAATTGATTTTAAATTTTTTTTCGAAGAAACGCTGTATTTTTGTTACTTCTGAATATATTTTCACCAAATTTGAGGGATATGTCTAGAAATTCCTCCTCTGGAATCCTCGAAAATTTTGTAAAACTATTTTGAGTTTTGTCCAAATGATTAAGACTTTTGGTAAAAAAAGCCTTGTTAAAACTGATTTTGCACTTTTTTCGTAGAAAAGCTGTAATATTTTTCCTGCTCAATAGATTTTCATCAAATTTGCTAGATATACGCAGAAATTCCTGCCCTAGAAGCTCCGCAAATTTCGTAGAGAAATTTTGAGTTTTCTTAAAGTTATTGAGATTTCGCTAGGGGATTATTTTTTTGCCCCAGTCTGTATTTGGTTTGGTTTATGTTGCAATTGTTTAACGTTACTTGTAATAATCATGTTTTTATATTTAATGTTGTTAATAATAATGTTGTTAATTTCATGTTTTAATAATCTTGTCTTTATATTTTGTTTTTATTTTACATTATAATTCCGATTTTATCTTCATGTCCACATATGAGTGCATCTTAAAATCATCTAACATTCCTGATCTTGGTTTGCCTCTGCCTCTTTTTCCTTCCATTCTGCCTTCTATGACCTTTTTAATAGACTGTTCCCTCTTAGAATGTGTCCTATCCAACTCTTCTTCCTATTTCTTAATACATTTATCAACTGTCTATCTGTGCCAACTTTCTCTAGAACTTCCTCATTTGTAACCTTTTGAGTCCAGCTAATCCTTTCCATACATATTCATATCCACATTTCCAATGCCTCCAGTTTCTTGATATTTTCTTTCCTTGATGTCCATGTTTCATGTCCATATAACAGCGTGGTCCATACTAAGGTTTCGTTATCTTTATCTTAGTGTCTTTCTTTAGGCTCTTTGTTAAAATTCTTTCCTATTATCGAAGGCTTCTTTTGCAATTGCAATCCTACTTTATATGCAGTCTCACATTTCCCATCATCTGTTATAGTATGACTTAAATATTTGAATATCCTTACCGGTTCCAATTTCATAACATTTATTATAATATTGATTTAACATCTATTCTGGGATACTCTCATCACTGTTATATCTTTGACGTTAATCTTCATTCCATATTTCAATTACGTATCATTCCGTATCCATTAGCTTCTGTAGGCCCGTCTCGCTTCCCGCTACCATTCCTTTGTACCGCTGCCATTTTAAAATTTGTGTCGGAATCAGCCTTACCTGAATATATGCTGTAAGACATGTAAATGCAAAAACTAATATATATTTGTATTGTTCTTACTATCTTTATTTAATGTCAGGCTGGTGAAGAAGAAAGGAACTACAAGAGTTTGGTGCAGTTCGGTTTGGACGAAGTCTGGGTTCGGGTTCGGTCAGAGTTTGGGTTCGAGTTCGGTTCGGTCAAAATTCTAGATTTTAGGGTTCGGTTCGGTTCGGGTTAGGTTCGATTCTCATCTCTAATTAAAATATCTACTTTTAAAAGCGCAATTTACAAATAGACATTCGATTTTAGACTTCAGTGGGGGCTAATTATCTCTTGAAGTTTTCATTAATTTAAATTATCTATTAATTATCTCGTAAAGTGAAGTGGAATCAATAACTTAACCTGACTGTGGACTACATTAGATTCGAGTTTCCAAGTTCATCAGTCACTGATGTTACTTCTGGTTAAAAAGGTTAAAATTTAAAGTTTTAAAAATCACAAAACTCAATTTAAATTTTAAATCTAATTTTAGCTTAGCCTATTGTATAAAAGCGAATGCATTCACGCAGATTATATCAAAATACGTTATTGAAAAAATATGAAAGTGAAAGCTTCCGTTTCCTAACCCAAGGTTACTGTCAGTGAGCACAAACAACTTACTGAAATATTCAAACTCATAAAAGTCCATTTTGCTTCAGATAACTCTGATTTTATCCCATATTTCAGTAATAAAATCACTTCTCCTTCGATATATCTCTCTGTTTACTCCTTCAGTGGCTTAGTCTATAGCTGATTTTCTTACAATTTGACATACCTATTTTCTAGAACCGTTGCTGAAATTCAACATAACTCGTAATCTGCTATATTAAATCACTTACAATATTGCATTTAAAAACTTATAGAACTCATAGCGCCAACAGTAACTGATGACTAACTTTGTAACTTACTTAACTTACTTATTACTATAATTATTATTATTATAATTATTGTTACTTATTAGTAGTCACTTAGTAACGCATCACATGTAATGGAAATCTTCGGTCTATTACAACTTAACTACTAACATTTATAATCGTAGTGCTACGGTTGAAAGCTGAGAGCCTTACTGAACGTGTTGTGATTTGGTCAAACGTCTCGACCAGTAACAGAATAGTTCTGACTCAACTAAACGAGCTCAGTTCTGCCTCTAACCTCACTTGTGTAGAGCTACAGACAGAAACCTCTCATCAGGCTGGTAGTTGCCTCGGGCAACGCTGGGGCCTTATAAAACTGCATATAACGAACTAACAGACTCATTTCACACTGAATTGGTCTGTGAATAATCACTTTCAATGACTGAATTATAGAGCAACGGTGATTTTAAATATTTAAGTATCTCTTGATTTAAGCCATGGCCTATATTATATATGCTCTCCCGATCATCATCTTCTTCAACCTTTTGTTTTTATCTATCTTTTCGTTCTCTTTCTTTCTCCATATCATATATAACGTATATGATATGATATGTAAACAATCCTGTAGGTAACATAACGTAATCGTGTAGATACATATCGATCCTGCAGGTCGCATTGTGTTTTACGTAAAAGTTCGGAAAAACTAATCTTCTTTAACAGAAGGCTCGACACACTCGACCTACCGTCACGAAGACTACATGTAGTTTAAGTTTATTACAGGCCTTTGTCTTAGAAAGTTAGTAACGGTTCGATACTGGTCACCTTTCACAATTCATATCAAGTTGCACATGTGAATGTCAGAGTTACCTCGATGAATGATGAAATGATTATATAAATTAATGAAGACATTGAAAATGGTGTTTCCTGTTAAATACCATTCGAAGAGTCTTTGCAAACGTATTTTATGACAAATGGTTCTCATAGAATGAAATGGACAGATCTCTAGTTAGAGAACTAAAATTAATAGAATTTATATTCGTAATGAAACCGTTCAGTATCTTAGAGTGATTTATGCAACTTTATAATTATTTTATTATTGATTATTTGAACTCTAATAATGGAATTAATTCAACAACGAGTTAACGTTAATTATGATACTTTTCTTAGATATGAATAGATTAATCTTAATTAATGAAAGATTGTAAATAATTATATTCGCAATTGACAGACTTGTAAGTTTTTGACTTTATAAATTTATTTGTGATTTTGATACGATTACTAAATAACTTGACAAGTTAGCATTATCGTAACTCAAACACATCTGTGCTCTCATTGTTTCGAATAGTACGTCGTTGTATACTTTTACAATGTTCTTTGTTTCTCTTTCACTTTCTCCTTCTCTTTTTCTTTCTTTCTCTCTCTCTCTCTCTCTCTCTCTCTTTCTTCCTCTCTCTTTCTCTCTCTCTCTCTCTCTCTCTCTCTTTCTTCCTCTCTCTCTCTCTCTCTCTCTCTCTCTCTCTCTTTCTTCCACTCTCTCTCTCTCTCTCTCTCTCTCTCTCTCTTTCTTCCACTCTCTCTCTCTCTCTCTCTCTCTCTCTCTCTTTCTTCCACTCTCTCTCTCTCTTTCTCTGTAATACCTATCAATTGGGAAATCTAACAAAGATTTCCTACTCAAAGTCTTCTTTCATGATCGTTAAAGAGCACTGCATAGATCAACATGGTGCGGCTTTTACTACTGAATATATTGGGAAAACCTGGCTTCTGAAGTGGAGTCTCATTGCCTTTCGCAGCACTTGCTTAGTCGTCTCATTGCCATACGAACAGTTGTAGTCGTCGATTTTCTTACACTATGAATCTAATTGGCAGTAGGAGCAAAATAATATCAAAGGTAGGTAGGTAGGTTGTAGTGTGTTTAACGTCAAGGTTCAGAAGCACAAGGCTTCTTTTCAAGACGACTCGACACACTCGAGCTACCATCATAAAGATTAAGGTAACAATAAGTTACTATAGTCCTATTGAAATAATATCAAAGTAATCTATATCTTCATTTTATTGACTATATATGAAGACAAAAACGGGTGTTTAATGACCCACTGTAATGTCCAGTTCATACGACATTGTCTTGCAAACATCCTACTAATAATTGTTGGGAAGAAAATTGCAAAAGTTGTAAATGATCTTCCAGCCGCCTGTTTGATTCATTGTGATCCCGTTCTGGAACACAAACAATCCCGCATACCTCAGCAGCAAGCATTGAATGTCTCAGGACCCTCACGTAGGGTTTTGTAATACGTAGGACGTCGTTTGTCGTCGTTCACTAATCCCGTGTAATCCTTATGAACGTCCTGTGGTAGACGGGCTTAAAAATAAATGACAACCTGGTTTCGCATCTTGATTTGTTGTGGCTCTTCAACCTTGTCCAGAAACCAGAAACAATGTTTACTCGTGTAAAGGAGAAGGGCAGAACGCTATTGGGTATATAATTATCTATATAGGCCCTATATATATATATATATATATATATATATATATATATATATATATATATATATATACTGTATATATATTATATATATATATGTACATGCATACATATAATATATATATATATATATTTTATATATATATATATATATATAATATTATATGTACATCTAAAACCTATTTATTATATATATATATATATATATATATATATATATATATATATATATATATAAGAGCCCATAAGCGCCTATAAGAGCCTATAGGAGCTCTTAAGATCCCACAAGAGCACTATGTTGATCAATGGCTTCATCGCCCATTACAAAAACTCTGCCCATAATACAACGTATGTAGCCTTAATTAAACTTTGGAAAGTATGGCTTATGAGGTGTTTTCGATTTGACTTAGTTTGTTTCTGCTTACTCGTATCTTACGACACGTGCAGTCAACGGTTATTCGGTTCCGCTGAACAAAGCAGACCATGTTTTATGTAATTCTATAATATTTTCTTAATGGAATAAAGCATTAGGCACTAAGAATAAATAGTTTAAACGTGAAAAAGTGAATTGTGTTTCACCTGTCCAAATAAATTCTGCTGCTCATTTAATAAATGAAATGGCTGTAAATTTAATAGCTAAATCTTTAATTAAATTCCATCTGCAGATCAGATGGTATTAAAAACACAAAGATTTTTAAGGTAAGAATTTCAAATTTAAGATGTAAAACTGCAGAGCATCGATATATTATAATAAAACAACTATCCTACTAAACCAATTATCCTACTCAACAGCTGCAACATTGAGTTCAGGAATTTGTGTCTTAGCTCAGCATACTGGCCAGGTCAGTTAGATAAGTGGAAACATTCTGTAGATAAACGCATTGTGCGTGGTATCACATTAGCGCACGTATCTCCTTGCATCTTTCAACATATATCGTCGTATCTTGGAATACGATCTCTAGTTGTAGATCCTAAATATAAACATTTTCTCTGTGAGGGATAATTTGTTTGTACAACTCCCCGGTCCTGTCATTCGAGACATCTGGTAATTAGACATGCAACAAGTTTTCCATCAAAATTCGACTCCGATTGGCTACTAAACTTCGGCAAGTTCTTCTGAGTAGAGATATACGAACGTGTTACTTGTAAGCCTAATTACATACTTCAGCATTTTATCTTAAATAGAATATGGAAATTACCTAAAAAGCCGCATGTTTTCCTTGCTATAGGCTACATAAGGTATGGAAAAGGCATTGCCTTGGCAGAACACTAGAGAGAGAGAGAGAGAGAGAGAGAGAGAGAGACAGAGAGAGAGAGAGAGAGAGAGAGAGAGAGAAAGGGAGAGAGAGAGAGATATAGATATCATGGAAGCACGCATAAGAAGCGGAAGATCGCCGTAATTGTAATAACAGAGGGTTGGATGAAGGGAAATTTGTCTCAATTGCAATAAATTTCTCTGAGTGTTCTTGTATTAGTACAGTGGAGTCAACAAACCTCATTATCAATAAAGACAACTAAATGGTAAATCGTAAATATATGAGAAAAAATTGTTACAGGGGAAAACAAGAAAAACAAATGCACTCTCAGTAGCTTAGTTATTTAGAATGGTTGGTTATTTATTTATTTCGTATATAGTTACACACTTGACAACCGCATTCATTTCTTGGTTGCTGTTTTTGTAGTTTTTCGTTATTTTCTTCTTTTCCCATCCATGGCTATTAGTAATCGTTGCCATTTGTTGGCGTATCGATTGTAACCGTCGTCGAATTAATAATAACCTTCCAAAAATTTGGAATTTTTTCATTCAAAACTGTTAACACTCGGTCTTCCAAAGTGGTCGCCCACAAAGTATTAACCGCTCGCAATGTGGCTTTACTTAGTTCAATTGACAAGTAGCTCAACACAGTGCGCTAAACCTCTTCCCCGAGTTGACGATGCTGTCATTAAGAGAAGAGATAGGTCATTATTCAAATCTTTCCTCGGACAAATCATCTGACGGAATCCTGGATAAACTGAATCCATAGAGAGCATGCAGCATAATACAATATGCGCAAAATCAAAGCTAAATTTAACGGCAGTTTCAGCACTAAAACTGTTCATTTAGAGAATACTGAAGAGGGTTCGAACTCCTCTACCTATTCCTATCAGACTCAGACAAGCGTGCAGACAATTTAGCCGGTGCATGAGTAGAAATGTAGAAGAAAAGAAGCTAAGGTTAACGTCAATTTCCTCACTCGAAAGCGATGTCAGTGAAGGGCGAGCAAAGGACCTAAAAACCGCACATACCGATCCGCGGTGGAGTATCTTACCGACTTCACCACCGACTCTAGCCAAACGAAAGCTCAGTGCAGGCACAGAATGAAGCACTAGTATAACCGATACATTGCAGACCATATGGGACAGCGGCTACATGCGCCGTCATGTATACACGATGTATGGGAGAGAGAGATCAAGTGACCGGCTGAGGTGAATGTCGCCAATTTGTCAATGTTCCAAATAAAATCCCACATCCGTGCAGGACCCTCTCAACTGGAGCGACTGACGGTTATTTGGATACAACAACTGAAGTCTCCATGTCTTCCTTTCCTCTTTATTCCTTCTCAAATCTCCTTGAAGTAGCAGAGAAAGCATATGGCGAGTTAAATTTGACTCAATTGCAATAAATTTCTCTGCGTGTTCTTGTATTAGTGCAATAGAGTCAACCAACCTAATTACCAATGAAGATAACTGAATGGTAAACAGTAAATATTTCAGAAACGTACAAATAAATTATTTAGGCAATTGTTTTAAAAAAGAAAAGTACGTTAAAAGAAGCTTACTATTTAGCAGTACTTAAAGTCCCTGTCATTGGCTTATCGCGATGAATCGGACGTTAAATTCTTATTGATTGATTGATTGAGTAAGACATATATTACTTGACATGGAGCGATCAAGTGAATGGAGTCAAGCGTGAAATGTTGGTTCCTATCTCCACATCCACTCTGCATATGGCGAGAGCCGCCTCTCCTAAGGAATTTCTTAAAATTTACCAGAATTTTATACTGCCAGTATTTGATACCAGTTCGATGACTAATTTTAGGTAGCGGTTTTAAAGATAAATATATATGGCCATTTTCTGTGTTAATTTCGATAGCAATGAATCCATCCATAATTTCGAGCTCACTATTTCTCTTTTCAGGTTTTCAGAGGAAATTTAAAACGGTTTCTTAATGTTTTTTTTATTTGTTTTATAAGTTTCTGTCCTAACACAACTGTGGAATTTTGGCATTGATGTGTTTTCTCATAGCATTAAGCCTATAGAGTTTTTTCTTTGACACCTCTTACGATACTTGCAGTTAACAGGTGGTCTATTCTTCAGTGTCCAGGAAAGGACATCAAAAAATCTTTACTATCCAGAACTTACCCTGAACCATTCAGAAACCAGACTGCGTCATCGACTCTCCTAGAATCTCGTTATTTATATTTATGTCTCAACTCGTCCTATCGATCAGCTAATCCGGGATCATATCCTACAAATAAACAGTTTAACACTCAACTCTTCCATGCACATGGAAACACGGATACCGCTTTGATGTCGTAACTGCGCTGGATTAGCCTAACCTTCTGAGTCCTAGAGCCGTCTGGACTAGCTCGGGTCACGGTCGGCAGCTGGGATGATGTTTTCCATCATTCATACATATCCCATTTCACGCTCTAATCTGCACGTCCGTATCTTGACCTACCGGCAGTTGATTGATGCTTAATGGGAAATACATCGCTAAGTGGTGTAGTTATAAACGATGTAAGCAATGGTGTAAACGACGTAAGCTACATAACTATTTAAACGGTGTAAGCAAAGGTATAAACGATGTAAGCTACATAACTATTTAAACGGTGTAAGCAAAGGTATAAACGATGTAAGCTACATAACTATTTAAACGATGTAAGCAAAGGTATAAACGATGTATGTTACATAACTATTTAAACGGTGTAAGCAAAGGTATAAACGATGTATGTTACATAACTATTTAAACGGTGTAAGCAAAGGTATAAACGATGTAAGCTACATAACTATTTAAACGGTGTAAGCAAAGGTATAAACGATGTATGTTACATAACTATTTAAACGATGTAAGCAAAGGATGTACGAGCAAAGGTATAAACGATGTATGTTACATAACTATTTAAACGATGTAAGCAAAGGTATAAACGATGTATGTTACATAACTATTTAAACGATGTAAGCAAAGGTATAAACGATGTATGTTACATAACCATTTAAACGATGTAAGCAAAGGTATAAACGATGTATGTTACATAACTATTTAAACGATGTAAGCAAAGGTATAAACGATGTATGTTACATAACTATTTAAACGATGTAAGCAAAGGTATAAACGATGTATGTTACATAACTATTTAAACGATGTAAGCAAAGGTATAAACGATGTATGTTACATAACTATTTAAACGATGTAAGCAAAGGTATAAACGATGTATGTTACATAACCATTTAAACGATGTAAGCAAAGGTATAAACGATGTATGTTACATAACCATTTAAACGATGTAAGCAAAGGTATAAACGATGTATGTTACATAACCATTTAAACGATGTAAGCAAAGGTATAAACGATGTATGTTACATAACCATTTAAACGATGTAAGCAAAGGTATAAACGATGTAACGATGTAAGCAAAGGTATAAACGATGTATGTTACATAACTATTTAAACGATGTAAGCAAAGGTATAAACGATGTATGTTACATAACCATTTAAACGATGTAAGCAAAGGTATAAACGATGTATGTTACATAACCATTTAAACGATGTAAGCAAAGGTATAAACGATGTATGTTACATAACCATTTAAACGATGTAAGCAAAGGTATAAACGATGTATGTTACATAACTATTTAAACGATGTAAGCGATACATTGGTGTAAACGATGAGAAAATATGAATTTACTAATTAATCAATCGTATTCTGTGTAATATACTGTAGTTTCTAATTGTCGAAAGTATTTATTTCGCTATGTAATTACCAAAATTTTTTGCTCATTAGACTTGCTTATATACATTTCGTAAACTACCTCTCTGCTATATTTCTCTTCTTCTTCTAGTTCACTGCTTAACGGCAGGTCCAGGACATATAACTCTTGAAACCAATTCTATCCCCAGCCTTCATTCATCCTATGTTTATGAATTGAATAATTACTTTGAATTTCGTATTTATCATACTATGGAATGTCTAAATGAATACGTTCGCATGGAATTATTGCGTTGATAAACTTTTCTTCGCCGCTGTAGTACACAAATGAGGAATAGAACCGATATCCAGCGAACAGCGGGATGTGTCATCAACTCTACAAGAGGTCATCAGTGAACAATGCGCCTTAAATTGTCTTATCAGAGTAACGCGTCAGATCTGATTTGATTAATTAATAGCCCTTCAGGGATTTTGCAAACTACGATGCAAGTTAAATTACAACTGTGTGCTAGGCTGAACCGGTGGTTTGTTGACATGCTGTTCGATAGCGGGTCAATAGATGCGGGGGGTTCAAATCCAGTGGTCTACCCATCACTGACCTGCTATCGACTAGGAAACTAACGTTTATCCTGGTTTTGGCTTTTCAACATTTTTACAATAAACGTGTAAAAATATCACAATGAGGTTAGATTCTTGGGTTAGATTCTCAAACAAGTTCGTCGCTACCAAGAGCTACTCTGAGCAGAAGATGTGCACAAAAACCTTTTACTCAATAAAATGTTTCTATTTATTTGTTTGTAGTCAAATCACAACATCAATGCACAATTGTCACGTACGTACAAGTATATTAACAGAAATAGCAACTGGCCAGTGTACTGATTACACTAAAAGTAATAGTGGATTACATAAGTGGTTAGTGATTTCCTGAGAAGCTTCTCTGTCCTCGAGTAGAACACCTACAGCTTACTTTATGCAACACAAATTTATAACCAAATACAATGCAGATATCTTTCTTGCATACTACAGCATACCAAAAAAAGCTATATGTGAAGCAGTTAGACAGTCAATTCTTGGATTAATTCGTACCTTGAGAAAGCCAACACATCGATATAAAAGAATGCTAGTACACTAGCTGGATAGCCGATTTGATAGCTCACTTATCAGATGAATTGATGATCCAAGGTTGGTATAAAGTTGAAGATATTGTCTATATTAATTGCTACAGAGAACAATGTGATACGTTTATCAGTTTTCTATCGAATTTATTCGGCATTTTTATACAGGAAACAACTAATTCATTAGCTAATTGAAATATACAAACCGAAGGCTAACAATTTTTAGAAAAAATTAAAAATTTCTTCTTTAAACTACCACAGAAATATAACATACGATAATTCCGTAGGGAAACAATTTCGAACTTAGCCTTTTGAGTATAATGGGTGTTTATTGTACTATATACTAAAATGGACCAGCCCTCTCAGACGTTAATGTAACCCCCGTAGAGTCTTAAACAACGTGTTAGCCTTTAGTCAAATGGGCGTTTTTAGACCTGTCAGAGTTCAACTCACAGAATGGGCGGATCTTAGCAGCTGGTGCTTGGAAGCTGCGATGATTAAAGAACAAGAGCTTGTGAGTGGTGTTTATAGAACCATTTTCACGATGATTAATTCAACATTAATTAAAGCTCTGGGCAATCAAAGCTTCCAGTGGAGAGCCAGAAATAGTTTAGAATATATATATATAATTATAGAATCTATTTAGGCAAATTTTTTTGATGAAATACAGAAACAATTTAGAAGCAGAATGCAGAAAACTAATAAGTAATACACATTCTTAATGCATAGCTCAAGAAGATGAGTGATGCTGAAGTTAAACAAAAGGGCTTGAAATATTCTGTCTGCTGTATGTATATCGATCTACAGTGATATTTACTAAAAAGAAAACCTAAATAATGATAGCCACCTAACTCCAAGCTTAAGACCTTCATATTAGATAGTATAGGTTTACCCTAATATTCTAGCATTTTCCTGTCAAGTTATGCCATGCTACTGTGAGAATTGTATGCAATGAATAAATAATTAAATAAAGCTACTACCAACTCATTAAAGTGTCGATAAGGCATAAAATTCTGCGAACTCGTCAACCGTTGGAGGTCTTTTTAAGGAGAGAGAAAGAAGGAAGTGAGTAGGAATATGTACCTTGGATTGACACTTGCCGGATCACCAGAAACAGACTACCAACTCAATTTTCTATATATAATAGCGCAATTTCTTACAACAGTTTACTAATTGTTAAGTAAAAAAATACGTTTTAAATAATAAATACGATTGTATAATATAAGGTCAGCCTTTTTATCATATTATGTATAATAACAGGCCATACTGTTTATTATCGTTATTAACCTGTTTATTATTCTAGTATTTAGAATAATTATATTAAAAGTAATTATTATTATCATTACTCTTACGATTATTATTACATTGTCATTATCATTATCAGTATCAGTATCGTAGTCATTATCTCTATCATGATCATTATCATGATTATGATTATTATCATTATCTTTATTATTATTATTATTAGTAGTAGTATTATTATTATTAGTTTCTTATTACTATTATTTTTTACCCCGGTGTAAAGAACCTGGGGTTTGATAAAAACGATTCAAGCAACACGTGCTGAATCGCCGCCCGGCTACTCGAGGTCATCAATCAGCTTAAAAGAATTACTGAAGCAGACTGCATTAAATCTTTGCAAAGTCATGGAAAGCCTTTGCCAAAGAAAAGATGTCTCTCGCTTATCGCCGGTTTGCTCTGTGATAAGTCTGCCTATGCCATTAATAAAGTCAACTCCTTCGAGATTCATCGGACCCATGGTTTCAATGGCCACCGGAACAACTTCATATCCTAAGGACAGATCACAGTATTTATCCAACTTCCTAGAGGCGGCATGAACAGCAGCTTCACCGGCTGTGACTGAAGTCTTATTCAGGTAGGAGTTTGCCATAGTGTCAATGACCGTGACGTCCCATACGGCACATTTACCGTTGCACCAGGGCACTAAAGTCATGCCGTCCGGACGTTTGCCGTCTGATTTGGACAACCCACTTGGTTCCTTAGAGGAATGGATGCCTGCTCTGGAAAGTGCTCTCCATATTAAGTCGTTCAAACTGTGATGGTGAGACATTCTACCTGAGCTGCGTTTGCATGAGAGGCCGTGGAAACCTAAAGCGTCGACATCCTGACCGCAGGGGCACATGTGAGGCTCGCAAGTTTTCGCCCCTAAACGGAAACTAACGGCTACTCGAATCGCCTCATTGTCTAAAAAAAGCCCACAAGAAGCAACAGGGAGAGCATTATTATTATTATTATTATTATTATTATTATTATTTCTATTGGTTATATATCAAGCTGAGCAAGACAATTCTTCAACAATGTATAACCAGCTGTCAGTAGAAAGAGGGACATAGTTTCATCACGGAATACAAATGCACAGGAATGCGTCCCACTGAGAGAGGTTCAGAAGATAAAGAAACCCATGTATTTCCTGTTTCTTCTGCATCAAGCAAAACAATAAAGTCAATCACAATAGCGCACATTGAAGAAAAGTATTTCACAAAGTTTTAATGTTTATTTTGGTGGGCTTCCGGTAGACGTCATTTCTTTTATTCTCGTTTTCATATTTTGAATACTCTTAACTTCTTAATACTTCCTTTCAACGTTATTGAATTCGAACGGACACAACACGGTTGTATTCTTGTCACTGAAGAATGGATCAATCTTAAATTGCTGTGTAGTTAGAGGCGACTAAGGAAGAACTAAGGAAGACACAAATAAATCACATCAGAAGCTGCATTTTTCTAATCTATGATTAATTAATTTATAATTGAGGTATGCCTAAGGCAAAACCGTTGGTGAAGCGTTTTATTTAAAAAGCGATGGAGTGCTCTTTATGAATCATGAAAGCAGAATGATATTAGAAATATATACTCTGGACCTCCCACTTAGCTGAACACAGGGAAAAAGCTAATGTTAACGTCAGTTTCCTCACTCGAAAGAGATGTCAGTGACGGGCGAGCGCAGGATTTGAACCCCGCACATACAGATCCGCGGTAGAATATCTTGCCGACATCACCACATCCTCCAACACTTTCAGTAGAGAGAGAGAAAGAGAGGTGGATAAGGCTTAGTCTAAGTTTAACGTCAGTTTCCAGCCGGAAGAGCATGTCTGTGACAGTAGAGCTCTTGATTTGAACTCCGCAGTTACCAAATTATACGCATTTCATTCAATTTATGCATGATCAAATCATGTAGTTTGTCAATTTAATTTCTTCTAAATAAATATATGGTATCGCAAGTTTATGGACCTTTCACTAGAAAAAAGGAATTTAAATTTTCCCGTGTTGCGTCCTGGACACTGAAGGAGAGATCAACCGCTAACTGCATGTACCGTAACAGACGACAATGCATAAACTTAGGTAAGATGCTGATTCTCGTTCCTTAGCTACGAGAATCATCTCAAAAACTATATTTCATCACAAACCATAGGCTTCATACAGTGGAAGTGAGGCTTTTAAGGTTAATGTTGTTAAACCTTTTTAACGGTTAATCTCTTTTGTGAAAGGTTTAGCTTGTTGATCTATGAAGTGTTCTTTATGGAGCGGCCAAACAGACTCTGGGTATGAAAATGTACCTTGGACCTGTCTCTTAGCAAAACACTAGAGGGAGAGAAAGGGAGAGAAGCGAGAAGAAAAGTAATTGCAAGTGGAATTCATAAAATTGATTTTATCCATCATATGCAGTCATCAATGTCATAAATGGAACAGGGTAAGAACTAATCATTGAGTAAATTGCAGTCTTACCTCATGGAGGCAAAGCAGAAGTTTCAAAAATAATTTTCCCTGTCCGAGAAACCTTAAGGGAAGCCTGAAATAATCTTAGCAAAGTCCATGACGATATTCCTGTAGATGACACAATATCATTCGTATAGATATACTTTAAGCTAGGGCAATAGCAAGCTTACAGATTAGATGCCTCAAGATTTTTCACTACAGTTTTTTACATGAGAAAAAGCAAAATGTAGTGAAGGCTAAGATCTCAGGTGATTAATTTTGCGTGTGTCGCACCGTGTAAGGAAACAGGAACATAGTAAGGATGGAATCTTTAGAGCTCTAATATCTTTTGGGGAGGGAAAATGTAAGAACAGTAAAAATAATTACGTATAATAGAGTTTTACTAACCAGTTAGTGCAAAAGATTTGCAGGCGACAATGAATAGACATTCCATTTATAAACGTTACAGAAGCTCTTATTGAAGAAACAATAATTAACAGAAGTTATCAGATGATAGGATAACTATCATCTATCCTTTATACAGCATTCGATGTAACAACCTTATTAAAAACAGAATTTGGGGAGTTTCTAAATCCTATGATCAGAAGATATAGACATAAATATTCAACGTTTTAATTACGAAATGTTGCACAAGACGCGCAATTGAAGGCACGCTTATTTTTAGTTTTTCAGCTGTTATATACTTTCCATATATTACCCTAATTTGAAAAGACGATATGGATAATTCGGATATTTAGCTATCTGAGACGGGAAGGACCCAAGGCCTATGCATTTATCCTTCCAATCACTCCAGTAAATACCCTTTCTATTTTAAGCTCTATACGTGTATATGTAACATTAGGAAGACCCTCTACTTGAGATAATTACGGGCGAGTCCAGCTTCACTACATGTCTATTATGATTATCTTTCATGAAAAAAAAAAAAAAAATATAATGGCAAACACATACTTTGCTGTCTACTGCATTTTTATTTGAAAATAATTTGAGGGATGCGCTACATCTGAGATCTCATCTAGACTTCTACTGCAGGAGGTCTGGTCGTTGCTAGACTGGGAACATCTACACCATCGGTTATATGGGCAAAAAGGCAGCCGACATCTCAGGGGAGATTCTTGTTCATAAGTACATAACAACAAATAGATGACCAGCCTTTAGAGGTTTACGAGAATATGGGATAGCAGGAGGAAGAGAGAGAGGGAGAGGGAGGGAGGGAGGGAGGGAGGGAAAGAGAGAGAGAGAGGGAGAAGAAGAGATAAGAAAGAGAGGGAGAGAGGGAGAAGAAGAAATAAAGAAAGAGAGAGAGAGAGCGAGAGAGGGAGAGAGAGAGAGCGAGAAGAAGAAGGGGCTTGATGAAAATTAAATAGCAACATTTGATCAAACGAAAGGGAAATAAAATGCATCAATTGAACTTTTTAAAGAAAGAAAAAGGCAATAATTAAATTAAAAAAGAAAAGAAAATTGTCAATAGAAGTCATGAAATAACATAAAGAGGTAGAAATCAAGCAACTGAAGAAAAAGAACGAGATACAAAGAAGAAAAAGCTAAGCAAAAGAATTTGGTAAAAATGTAACCAAGAATGCGAGTTTAGAAGTAATGAAACAAGTTTAGAAAAATGAAATGCTCTAAATGAATATAGGGTTTGGTTGGCTCCCTAAATGAATATAGGGTTGGGTTCTCTCCCTAAATGAAAATAAAGTTTGGTTGTCTCATAGAACTTCAGAGAAAAAGGTTTGTCGAAGAAATGTTCTCTCAGTGCTGCTAACAAGGTCAATAACATTATTAATAATTGAAATAAATTTAATATTTTATATAATACCTCTCTCTAAGTGCACTGCCTACTGGCAGGTCCATAGTATAAAACGCCTCCACCCTTTTCTGTCTTCCGCTTTGTTGCCATATTTAAGAAACAGATAAGCCTCAGCTTATGCTGGTATTCACTATTGTTTTAAACCGCGAAACAGTCAGTGTGTGCTGAATTAGAGCGCTGAATACAGTAAAATCCCAAACATCCATAGGACGGGTGAATTGATAAGTACGAAATAAAGTCAGTGACGGTTTAAAACTTTATGGTAATAAAAGCGAGAGATATCATCATGGAAGATAAATTCATGTTGGATAAGGCTTAAATGTTGGATAAGGCTTATTCGGTCAGTCGACTTTTAGCTTAGTAATGAATATAATTCTGCGTAGACAAATTAATTTTAATTTTTAAAAAATTGTTTAAGTAGGCTATTTACATAGATAGAAACTGCAATGCGCTTTCTAAAATAGTTAAGGCCTAATGCATAATTTTGAATTCTTGATTTCAAGATTTTGAGTTTTCACGCAATTTCATTCAAAATTACATATCGACCACTAATGATAATTTCTCAAACTTGTGTACTAGTATTTATTTGATATTTCGCAAATTATTGGAAAAGAGAATTATCTTTCATTTAATGTATAAAGTAAGCCGTTTGGGTAAAAATTGGCAACGTTATTAGCCTTCAAAATAGTTGTATTTATTCTGGACCACTCTGTATATTTCTTAATGATTGACAATATTTTATCGACATGCACTTTTTTTCTCACTTTTAGTTTTTTCACTGTTGTTCATTATTTAATTAATTAACATTTTACAATTTTAGTTATTTTTACTTTTAAAATGGGTCCATGATTTCATCCATCATGCCTCACAATCCACCATGCTCCAGAGACCGTGATATTCTTCCACCATGCCAATCGGTACATTCTAAAACGTATGTAGGCGCAAAAGTATAGTGTAGCGGAAGTGCTTGTCGGTACATACAACAAAGTAGGTTGTGAATTGAATGATGTGACTTGTATTCACTCCTCTCATCAGGAGAGTCTTAAGACAACGACCCCTGCATTCAGGTAATAAACCAACCAGCACGTGAGCAGTCTGCAGGATCACGACGATTAGAACTGTCCTATACTACTGGGTCATACACCATGTTCTAAAGACCGTGATATCATCAACCATGCTCCAGAGACTGTGATATCATCCACCATGCTCCATCATCCACCATGCTCTAGAGATCCTAATATCATCCGTCATGCTCCATCATCCACCATGCTCCATCATCCACCATGCTCCATCATTCAACATGCTCCATCATTCAACAAGCTCCATCATCCACCATGCTCCATAGATCGTGATTTACTAGAGACTAAGGAAATATGACACTGAACTTATATGACACTGAACTTACATGAGATTTAACTTATATTACACTGAACTTAAATGAGATTTAACTTATATTACACTGAACTTAAATGAGATTTAACTTATATGACACTGAACTTAAATGAGATTTAACTTATATTACACTGAACATATATGAGATTTAACTTATATGACACTGAACTTATATGAGATTTAGATTATATTACACTAAACTTAAATGAGATTTAACTTATATAACACTGAACTTACATGAGATTTAACTTATATTACACTGAACTTATATGAGATTTAGATTATATTACACTGAACTTAAATGAGATTTAACTTATATAACATTGAACTTACATGAGATTTAACTTATATTACACTGAACTTATATGAGATTTAGCTTATATTACACTGAACTTAAATGAGATTTAACTTATATAACATTGAACTTACATGAGATTTAACTTATATTACACTGAACTTATATGAGATTTAGATTATATTTTACTGAACTTAAATGAGATTTAACTTATATTCACTGAACTTATATGAGATTTAACTTATATTATACTGAACTTAAATGAGATTTAACTTATATTATACTTAACTTAAACGAGACTTAACATATATGACACTGAACTTATATGACACTGAACATAGCTTCAATTTTGTTATTATTTTATTATTTTTCAACGTGAAGCATGCACGTGATAACAGACAGATCCTGTATCATATGATTTAGACATTGCTAAAATACTCCTTGCTAAAAACTGAGTTTTGGGATGGTAGAGAGTATTTCAAATCATATCTAATATGGATTTATATTTTTCTACAAATTTAACATGAGTAACAATAAGAAAATAAATGAGGGTAGAATCCTCCATCTACCTCAAGTTATCTAAGAGTGGATTTATGTTGAGCTCCTACTCTTGATTTTTGATCAAGCAATCAGACGCGAGTGTCATCAGAGTCACGCAGCTGTGCGGTGGAGGTCTTTAATTACTGAAAGAATAGAGAAGAGACGTAGAATGTCATCAGCTCTGAGAACAGATGTCTAGTGAAGATTAGAAGCTAAAAATGAGCACCAATAAAACAGAATAGAACCGACATCATAGGACCTAACTAGCCGTGCGCGTCCTTCAATGTTGCGTGGCTTTCTGTCACTTCAAAGAACTCTTTTGTTGTGTCTAATTGAGTGTTAGATAATGAAGAAATTGATTATCTTAGGAAATTCTAACACTGTCCAATTTAAAGTACACTCTCTATGCAACGCCATGCATAACCATATCAAGAAATCCTCAGGTCTGTCTGTTTGAAAAATAAGTATTAGTCTTTTCCATATCGAGATATATTGAAGTTTAGATTGTACTTTAGATTTTGTGTTTTTCTTAATATATGTATTTTGTTGCACAGGCCAATATTGAGCCGTAGACGTCGGGTTCGATGGTTTAATCGCTCCGCAAGAAAAGAACAGCTCATTCAAAATATCATCCAATATTTCTTTAATGTAATCATTATTTAGCCATGTTCAATTTCTATTATTATGTATATGGTTTATACTTACACTGGCTGGAGCCAGTGGCGATGTCGGTAAGATATTCGATCGCGGATCAGAATGTGAGGGATTCAAATTCTGGGCTCACATTGACATAGCTTTCGAGTGAGGAAACTGACGTGAACACTAGCTTTTTTACACGATTATTGCTCGTTTTTGCTGCTGTTTGAAAAAAATACATATTTTTGACATTATTTCATTATTTATAAGTTATAGCAACATAAATCTGATGCTGATGTGCATCCTTATCAGCTTATCACCCTAATATTCCTATCGACCTTATCAGCTTACCCTAACATTCCTATCGACCTTATCAGCTTACCCTAACATTCCTATCACCCTTATCAGCTTACCCTAACATTCCTATCACCCTTATCAGCTTACCCTAACATTCCTATCACCCTTATCAGCTTACCCTAACATTCCTATCACCCTTATCAGCTTACCCTAACATTCCTATCGACCTTATCAGCTTATCACCCTAACATTCCTATCACCCTTATCAGCTTATCAGCCTAACATTCCTATAACTCTTATCTGCAGCAATCAAACATGGCTCGTCAATTATGATTAATTAGACAAGTTATAAATATCAAGCTACATGTACATTACACAATTCGATCTGTGCTTGGTTTCATAATTTTTTCTTTTACTTCAAAATAATTTAGTATTATATTAAGAAATGACCCATTTGTTCTCTCTAAATTTGGTTCAACTTTCATTCTTAGACTTGTATTCATTGTAACGTATTGATGCACGCTTGCTTTAATATTCCAAAAGTCTTAACATAGTGTTCAACTAGCAATATATTTTTCCCTTTTAGCTATGCATCTGACAAACGCAAATTCTAAACAAAAATTCTTTCCATGATAAATCAACCATTTGCTGTTGATAGAGCCAAATGGCTGCAAGGTCCGACACATGATTAACCTTCCTGAACCCTAGGTGATATTCTTTAATAGTTTACTGACCTCGCCAATGAACCCAGGCCACTAGCTTCCGAGGCGAACACTCTAACCGTTACGCTATATTCTCTCTCCAATCTTATCTTTACTAACTTTCAAGTATTTTTGGGGCCACAGTGCAGATGTCATCACATCATCCACTGGGACACGGTCACACGGCTGATCTCTGCAGGGATTGGTTACAGGTTGAACGACCTGAGATGTAAATAATTAAGTTTGATCGGATCCCTGTGCTTCCTTCATTGTTCCGCTCTACTGAATTGCTTACCCAAGGCTTGGTCAGATTCGCTGGCATTCAACTAACAATATCTATCGGCATTGATTGAGAAAAAATTCTGCTGATGTTCTTTTCGTTTTCGAACACTTTATCTCTTTGCCCTGTTTCGCTGAACATGATTTCACTTTGTATAGTGTACCTTTTATTGTGTCCTTATTGTACTTATGCTACCATATTTTTGGTGAAATAAAGATGCAAATATAAGAGGCGACTAGAAGAGACACATAAATCATATGATAATATGGATAGCCTCGAAAAGAGATACAGTTGTACAGGCAGGGGCCAATGCCATAAATTGTGTTCATGCAGTAAATTCATTTCAACAGTTTATATTTTGGAGCATCATTTGAAGTCTTTGTAAGTTTGGCCCGCCTTCTTCACTCAAACTAATAATCAATAATTCAATAATTCAATTTAGACTATATAATTCTATTAATTTCACCTGTCTTTGATAAATAAATTTTCAGATTTAAAATTTAAAGGAGTCGTTCGTAGATTGCTTAGTTCATCGATTGGTTCTTATTGATTGATTGATTGTTTGCTTGCTTTTTGTCTTGAATATTTGATTAATTGATAGATTGATTGAAAGCTCGATTGAAAGATAGGAGAATTAAATAATTTTTAATTGCTTTGCTGATTGGATGAGTTTTAAAAAGAGCAATAAATAACACCTATTCTCACCTTTATGTCGTTTTAGATAATATAGTAATGACTTTGACTACTTCTGACAACATAGTAATGACTATGACTACTTCTAACAATATAGTAATGACTATGACTACTTCTGACAACATAGTAATGACTATGACTGCTTCTAACAATATAGTAATGACTATGACTACTTATGACAATACAGTAATGACTATGACTTGCTTCTAACAATATAGTAATGACTATGACTGCTTCTAACAATATAGTAAAGACTATGACTACTTCTAACAATATAGTAATGACTATGACTGCTTGTAACAATATAGTAATGACTATGACTGCTTCTAACAATATAGTAATGACTATGACTGCTTCTAACAATATAGTAATGACTATGACTACTTATGACAATACAGTAATGACTATGACTTGCTTCTAACAATATAATAATGACTATGACTGCTTCTAACAATATAGTAATGACTATGACTACTTATGACAATACAGTAATGACTATGACTGCTTCTAACAGTATAATAATGACTGACTATTTCTGCAAATACATTAATAGTCATTAATGTACTCGGAGAAGTAGATATGGCTATGACTGCTTCTGTTTATGGCTATGACTACTTCTTTCAAAGTAGCAATGACTAGGACTACTTATGACTATGCCTATCGTGCTTGCACTTCAAATAAAGTCCCTTTATATAAGAATTTTACGTGATTTAAGGTTCGTCACAGGATAAAATCATGACATCAGGAACCTCTGAAACAGCCCAAGAAGTGTTCCAGCTCAGAATGCAAATATTAGCGATGAAATAGAATAATACATATAGATTAAGCGATTAATGGCAGAACCACTGTGAGAGACAGACAAATATTGTTCATTATATGAGATCTGATGCGGAACTTATTTCTCCCTAAGCGGCCATTAATATTGATGTAAGCTTCTTCACAGAGATAAAGAATTATGCATCGTGGAAAAACAATTCCTGAATACGTGAACATTCTGAAGGTTTCTGAAGAATATTTCACACATTTTTGTGCACATTTCAGCGGCACATAATAGAGAAAGGAACAATCGAAAACTGCAACTGTTGTAAGGTTTGAAAAAGTTAGATGCTGAATGTAGAAATTTAAAGTATCACTACAGTATATATGTATATATTTTGTAATTTCAGGCTAAATATTTGAATATCCAATACAGTATGTGTACATGTACATTTATGTAACTTACAGTATATCTGAATGTATATGTTTCATGCACGTATACCTGTATATATAGGTATGTATAAATGAATATATATTAGGCCATCTTAGGCCATCTGTATATCTAAATTATATGTATACATAATTATAATAAATAAACACAAACAACACATACAAATACATATATATATATATGTATTTGTTATGTATATATAATATATATATATATATATATATATATATATATATATATATATATATATGCATATATATTCTTCTTCTTCTTTAAGTGCCGTGCCTGTTCCAAGCCTGGGCGGTCATGGTCATATTCCTCCATATGTCTCTGTTAATTGTTGCTCTGATCATCTCTGTTTCAGTTAACTGCATCCATTTGCTAAGAATCTTAATAAACGTCATTCGTTGTCGACCCTTGCATCTTTTTCCTTCTATTATTCCTGTCACTACGGTATTTTCAACTATTTTGTTCCGCATAATGTGTCCGAAAAATTTCATCTGTTGTCGTCGTATTCGGTTTCAAAAGGTCACGACAAGTTGACATTCTTTGTAGAACATCTTCATTTTTAATGTGGTCTTTATAAGATATACGCAGCATTCTTCTATAGAACCACATCTCTGTTGCCTCAAGTTTCGATTCCATTACAGAAGAGATTGTCCAAACTTCACTTCCATATAACAATATTGGTTGAATGTAGCATTGAAGAAGTCTTTTTTTGGTATCAATTGATAATTCATGGCTTCTAAAAATCTTTGACATTCTGTTATATGCCTCTTTAGCCATGGCTATTCTTCTGTTTATTTCCTTGTCACATTTCCCATTTTGATGAATAAGTGACCCTAAATATATGACTGATTCAACTTGTTTGACATTTTGACCTCTTACATAGATTAAGCATGGCTGTGGCATTTTTAGTTTGCTGACTGTCATGCATTCTGTTTTCTTCATATTTATAGATAATCCACTAGCCTCACTATGATATGTTACAATATCCAACATTTCTTGAAGTTTGTCTCTCGAGTCGGCAATAAGAACTATGTCATCAGCATAACGAATATTATTAAGATTTATTGTATCCTCCAATTACTAATCCTTTTATTTCACTGATATTCCTCATTATATTTTCACTATATAAGTTAAAAAGATCTGGTGACATTACACAGCTTTGCCTTACTCCTCTCTTAATTTTGCAAAAGCTACTGTACTCGTTCTCATATTTCATTGCAGCTTCTTGATTCCAGTATAAATTCCTAACACTTCTTATGTCTTTGCCATCTATATCCAATTCATGAAGAAGATCAATCAATTTGCTGTGTCTAACTTTGTCAAAAGCTTTGGTATAATCAATGAAACAAAGGAATAGATTCTTATTTAATTCTACGGCTCTTTCACACAGAATTCTTAGAACGAAAATAGCATTCCTTGTACCGGAATCATCCATAAAACCATATTGCACGGGATTTATTTCAGGTCTAATTTTATTTCTCATTCTCATTAGCAGAATTCTTAAATAGATTTTAATGACTACACTCATTAGACTTATAGTTCTGTGCAGTTCACATTCTACCGCACCAGGTTTCTTCGGTAATGCAATAAATATCGATCTCAATAGATCTTTAGGAAATTCGCCATTGTCATAAATGTCGTTTGCTATTGACGTGATCTCTTTTACGCTAAATTCTTCCGTGGCTTGAATCATTTCTGCTGTTATGTTATCTGGTCCGCTTGCTTTGTTTCTTTTTTGCATATATATATATATATATTATAAATATATGTCATAGTACACTGCTTACTGGCA
The DNA here is from genome assembly GCA_905160935.1 of Enchytraeus crypticus. Lineage (NCBI taxonomy): Eukaryota > Metazoa > Annelida > Clitellata > Enchytraeida > Enchytraeidae > Enchytraeus > Enchytraeus crypticus. The sequence goes on along the minus strand of CAJHZI010000452.1, from coordinate 1,077,019 downwards.
GGTCCGTATCTTTATCATAATCTAACAGTTCTAATCTCGATCTGCCTCTTCTTCTCTTTCCTTACCTTATATACCTACATTATATATATATATATATATACGCGTTTTATATATTGTATATGTACAATTGTACATGTATACGCCTATACTTCTATGTATGAATGCAAGTTTACATGCAAATATTTACTATACGATCTACAATATTTATACTTGAATATCATGGCATCATGTAAATATATATATATACATGTATATATATATATATATATATATATATATATATATATATATATATACATATATATATATATATATATATGCAGTATAATATGTATACCATATATAAAAATAATTATTGATATATTCTATTTGCATAATTAGTGACATAAAGAAATACCAAGTTATTGAAAGGAGAATTTAAATAGCGAAAAGTAGAGACTGATAACTAGTAAGACAGTGATAAAGGGACACAACGAGAGACAGTAAAAGACATAGATAGACGAAAGACATAAAAAGAGATAGAGAAAAGAAAGCAAGAGAGAGAGAGAGAGAGAGAGAGCAAGAGAGAGAAAGAGAGCGAGCGAGAGTGCGAGACAGAGCGAGAGAGCGAGAGAGAGAATGACAAAGAGAGATAGAGAGAGAGAGAGAAAGAGAGAAAGAACATGAGAGAGAAAGAGAGAGAGAAAGCGAGCGAGAGCGATTGAGAGAGAGCGAGAGAGAGAGAGAGAGCGAGCGAGAGGGAGAGATCAAGAGGGAGAAAAAGAGAAAGAGCGAGAGAGAAAGAGAGCAAGAAAGAGAAAGAAAGAGGGCGAGAGAGCCACAGAGAGAGAGAGAGAGAGAGAGAGAGAGAGAGAGAGACAGGGAATTGAAGGCACCTGTGTGAGAGCTGATAGTGACACAGACTGAGGTCTGTCAACACCCGGATGTGCTATACTGAATTGATCACGTGATTGATCTGGTGCACTGCGTCCAGTCTACTTCACTGTTCTCTGACAATAGTCTGCTCTCTTGCCTCTCTCCGGGCTTGGTGAGCTCATTTTAACTCCGTTTAAACTTTTAGTTATCATTGAAATTGAATAATGAATTTTCTCTTTGTGATTGACAGCGATACTAGAATAACTGTGGCACTCTTGCATTTAAAATTATTTTTATGCAGTGGCCAATTCACTTATAAAATTCAAATACATGATGTTTTGTCGTCTTATAGGCCACTATTATGAAAAGTACAACGGCATACACTCATTTATGTGTTAAACTGAAGTCTTGCTAAAATCAATTAAGGTATTTATTTCAGAGTCAATTTATTTTAAATGTCAGGCTTAATTTAAATTATAACAGTGCAAGAAAGATAGAAACAGAGAGAGAGAGAGAGAGAGAGAGAGAGAGAGAGAGAAAGAAGAGAGAGAAATTGAAACAGTATGATAATGAAAGAAAGAGAGCGAAAAAGATAATGGGGAAAGACAAAGAAAACGCGAGAATATTATCAGATATCTAAACCCTGAATGATGGAGGATTGTTCTTAGATCTGCGCTATCTGCAATATTCAGGCGGCAACGATAATAGCTATGAATGGCCAGAGTTTGAGTATTATGAAAACTACAGAATTCTAACTTCGACTTCCTATTAAAAATTGGTACTTATAGTTCCTTGCTATAGTCTATCAGTTAAGTATATTTATGTACTTGATATTGTGTTGGACAAGAATGGCACTCTATTCGTGATGCTGCTTTTGCTGTTGTACCTAAAGCTAACACACATAAAAGTTCTACATCCAGTACTACAATTAAAAACCAAGCAGAAAAACATTAAAGAAGACCTTGAAGTCTACAATTATACCAGATCTCAGTCTGCATCGTTCGGTGAAAGAAGATAAATAGCATAATATTAGCTAATTATCGTAGAAAACAAAACGACAACACCAGAGAGCAGCAGCCTAGGCTTCAGCAATATTACTGAGAAGTAATCTATCCTTGCTTGTACATGGTAGTTATTCTTAGTATATTTTATACAAGATAATATCTAGTCCGAACAATGAACCTGATAACCCCTTCCCTCTCGCCCCACTATCTTTTTCATCCCGGGTATGCCTATACTTCTGCGCCATTATAGACACCAATGGGATGCTGTGAAGTCTTCTAGAATATAACTGGTGCATGGATGTTATAATTTACATGACTGCACGAGTGACGGGCTTGACAGTGAGCTGTGGACAATCACCCGGAATCGGTCTCTGGTCTAGAGTCCCAGGACTGTTTGAAGCACGGTTCACTCTGGTCTAGGGAGTCCCAGGACTGTTTGGAGCATGGATCAAACTGGTCTAGGGAGTCCCAGGACTGTTTGCAGCACGGATCACTCTGATCTAGAGAGTCCCAGGACTGTTGGGAGCACGTTTCACTCTGGTCTAGGGAGTCCCAGGACTGTTTGGAGCACGGATCACTCTGGTGTAGAGATCCCAGGACTGCTTGGAGTAAGGTTCAACCCATTCGGTTCGTCGCTTCGTTTAGTCTGACTGCTGAATTTGTTGGTCGGTCCTTTGGATTAACCACGGCGATGGTCGGGTTTCAGGGGTACAACGGTTCACCTGATGTCTTGAAGAGAATACCATCGGGCTTCTTAACTAGACGTTAAACCCATAAAAACTATTATTTACATGATTTATTTACTCATGGATAACAAATTATAGTGATTGCAGTATCAGATAGGGTAGGTAGCCTTCTAATGGTGAATTATATGTGATTTGTCATTAAAATGACGTTAATGATACATTTCATAAAATTAATATACAATTAAACAATTTACAAAATTTAAATCTACATTAAGCCAAAGAATACAATATAGGGCCTAATAGAAATTAATTTTATAATGATTGGATCTTGGACTTGCACTGTTTTGATCTCGCTTTCTCTTGTGGTCTCTGTGTACTCAGTCGTCATCGTGTGGTTCTTTGGCGCCTGTTTGTGTAGTGTTTGCAAGAGACGTCACTGACATTGCCTTATGGCGAGGAACCGAACGTTAAATTCTTTTTGATTGATTGATTGATTGATTGAAAATGATTGAAAAATAATATAAATAATAAATATGCAATTTCATTGCAATTAAATTATCTGATGAGTTTTGTTTATTATTAGCAATCAAATTATTGTTTTAATGCACTGGGTTGTATAGGGCCCTGGGATAAAAATTAGATAAAAATTAGATAGAAGGACTTTATTTAATTAAAAGAAAGATGAAAAGATATATCTAAAATAATTCCTCTATGCTCTGGGAGGTCGCATTCACCAATGTGCCACAAACGCAAACAGAATTAAAGCGCTGGAGTGCAATGGACTGGCGCTGCCATAGAAAGGCTTTTTCGCGTTGGTCGCCTGTAATGGCACTGGTTCTCCTGCCTAATTCGTTAATGAACTCACACGCGGCAGAGTTGATGGGGCCCAATGTCTCAAAAGCAATTGGCAGGAAGATGTAGCTGCTTGAGACTGCGGCATATTGAAGTGTCTTCCTATTGGCAGCGGCTTCAGCAGCTGAGCCAGCAGCAGCACATGAAAGGCTGAGATTGCTTGCTGAGAATGTGTCCGTCACAGTGACATTCCAGCTGATACACTTGCCTCCTGCCCAATGAATTTGAGATACACCGTCTGGTCGTTTCCCATCCGAGCGGCTCAAACCCTGGGGCTCTTTTATGGCCGGAATATTTGCGTGAGTTAGAGCATGCCATACTAGATCATTCAAATACTGGTGTCTGCTTCTGATTCTGCCAGCGCTCCGCATACACGAAAAGCAGTGAGTGCCTGCCCAGAGCATTGACCGATGCTCCGCAGACACAGTTGTGTGGTTTACAAAGAGTAGAGCCCAGCCGAAGACCACTGCCACTCACTCCTCACTCCTCCTCACTGCCTCTTACTGCCTCGTCATTCTGGCGGAGGCCACAGGAAGGTAAAGGCAAGGCTTTCAACCAGTCACCACTATGAAGAGTAGAGACAGCAAGCAGCCGGGCCTTTTCTTGTGGGATTAACGCCTTCGCGAGGAGTTCCGAGTGCGCAATGCCAGAGATTTTGGAGTCCCAAGCCTTCATGGACTTAGACACCATTCCAATAGGTGCTTCCGATAAGGATAGAGCAGACAATTGCCTTGAACCCTGACTACCTTACACCGGTGAACTGAGGAGAGCATGAAAGGATCGAGTCCTGTAAAGCGCTTGTCCCCGCGGCAGAAGCCAAAAAGGCAGAAGGTGCCAGCGACGAGACAGAACGAATACTTTATTATTATTATTATTATTATTATTTTATTACTAGTATTGTATCATTATTTTTATTTTCATTACTATTTTACAATAATATGGCTAATAGCCAGCTTACATATTAATATAAACACATAGCAAAGAATGCTGAAAGCTGTCCTATATAATTTCTATGGTCCACAATCACGACTTTATATCCATTCGATTCCCTTTCATTGAACCTCAAGTGATCCCAATAAGTTGATTCCATTCCGAACTTATCGAATTAAGTACACAATGCAGGAGTCTCACGTCAAATTTTTGCGTATCAGTCCATAAATAAAAGCAATGAAACACGAGGCTGGTGAAATATTAATATAGAAAATGAATTTGATTCACTGACCACGGTAGAATACGTCTAGACTAAAAGTGGTATAGGGTATAAAAAGATAAAGATGTCAATCAGGGGAGATATCAATTTATGATTATCATTTATAAATTATTGCATGTACTATATCAAAATAGAATTTTTTGTTTCATTTTAGAAATAGCGAAAGCTTAATTTTTTGTACAAGTAAATTCAATATATTTTTATCTTATATATCTCAAATTATTACACACAAACCCAAGAAAACATTAAAAAAACATATCCAAGTTTTTGAGTTTTTTAACGGTTTTTTTAATGATTCGGTTATTGCCAATAACAAAGCGTTAACTAGCTATCTCTGATTAGTAAGTATAACTAAAAATGTAAATTTTGAGAAACTGCCACCTTAATGCTCAAATTATTTGGAATACACAAAATCTTCCCACGTAAGTCGTGACACCAAAGTTATCAATAGTCCATGGAAGTGTGACGTCCTAATGGTTAATGTCGAACGGTGTAGCCAATAGAAACTGAATAAACAGATGCTAAAGCTAATAGACGCTAAAAAGTGAAGGTCGTAGACGGTTTGTTTCAAAACAAATGTGGTTGTTATATTGTTGATATATTTTAGTTAATTTTATAGAAACAAAATAATAATTTTCAATGTGTCTATTTCACGTTAGAATAAAGAACATTTTAAATTGCTTTGCAAAAATATTTAAAAATTGTAAAGTAATTTAAAATATTGAGATAAATTGTAAATTTAAGTAACATCTAATAATATTACTTCTATTTATCACCACTGTTTTGATACAGTCGACTGCCAGTTGTAGCGTCGTCACGTGACTTGCTATGTAATGACTTTAATGTACTATTACAGTTTTTCCTCGTCAGTGATCTACTATTTCATAATCTATCTACACTGTACACACTTATGCTCTTTCTGTGAGGCTCATAGATTTCCATTTGAAAGTGTCCTATTTATTTTGCTCTATTCATAGTTGACGAATGGAGAGTAAATGACTTTCACATCACAACTCCAACTTCCGGTCGTTTATCCCGCAGCGGATAAGATGATGACGATGATGACATAAGTTTGCACAACAGTGGCCATGGGATTGGATGAATCGATGGATTAGTGGATGGAACATTGGCATGGAATTGGATTTCCAAAGAGTAGACAATAATAATTATCTCTAAGTGAATATAGGTTTGCCACTACTACCCTTTCTGAAAATATAAATTATTTTGATTTCAAAAAGTTAAATTATGAGGGAAATTTTAATATTTGTTAAGCAGCGCTTACAACAATAATTTAAAAGCTGATTGTTAAAGTTCTCAAATTGTAACTGCCTTAATTAAATGATATTTGTAGCAGAGGCGTCGACTCTAGTGATTTAATTCCAATCATTTCATCACTCAATTCATCATTTAGCCACGTTTAACTTAAAGTCATTGAGAATGAAAAATGATATATATATATATATATATATATATATATATATATATACTGTAGGCTACATGCACTTTTAACCTTGGAGTGGTTATTCTGTTGTAGTTAAATTTGTGATTTAATTTTGTGTAAGTTTTAGTTCCTTTAATTAAGACTTTGAATTTTGAGCTAATATACATGCATACTTTTTATTTTTATTTTAAGTATGCTGAATAATACGCATACAAACAAACAAAATAGACGTAAATTCAAAACGCAAACTTAATAAACTAAGACAAAGAGTATTCTAATAAATTATATAATAGGATTAAAATTCTTAAAATTTCATAATATTAGTTAACAGGAAAACAGATAGTAATACAATCTGTTATACGATAGTCTGCATGTGTGATCATGCAAAAAACATCAAATGTAGCAGAGAAAACCAAGGTCTAAGTTTTATCTTTCCTTCTACAAATTTGAATAATAGTCAAATTAAATTAAACTATTTGCCTATGAAATCGGTAGTGGTGAAGTATTTCAGGAATAGAAGGTCAAAATAGTTTTGTAAGTGTGTAACACATTATTTATATGTTAATAGTTCTTACACGCTTTGTAGAAACGCTTTATAAAAGCACAAATTTCCAATAATTAATTTTAAATTTAATTATATTATATTAATTCACTGGTCATTTAGTTTACATTTCTACTTTTCATGAACTATTTCCCCTGCTATATGCTTAAAGTATTTGTTGTAAATTGGATTTAAATGTGTAAATTGTATCTGATTCTCTAATATCAACCAGTAAAACCTGCCATAATTTAACACCTCGTCTTTTTAGGCATTTTTCTAATATTTTTGCATGATATGATGAAATCTGGGTATCCAAAGATCTTTATGCTTCTTATCGATTTAAACAATTGATAGCATAGAGGGAGCAGAGTTGCCCTTCTCTGTAGAACTTACTGTACAATCGATGGACGCTTGAAATATATCTTAGTTGATGAATGTCACAATAAAAACTGACAACCCGATCAAGTATGAATACGTGAAGGTGACAGGGGGAAAAATTCTCAGGTTACGTGATTAATCGAGCGGGGATAGGACAATGGTAACAGTGTTCTCGCAACCCTAATGCACTAGAAGATGATGCACTGATGCATCACTTGATGCACTAGAAGATGATGCATTGATGCATAATTTGATGCAGCAGAAGATGATGCACTTGATGCTCCAAAATAATAATTTTTATGTGACTTTGACAATGATTCCAAAAGTAAATTGAATCTCTTGCTCAATTAATAAAACGAAATACTAAAAGCCAGTTTAAAGTCAGTTTCTTGTTGAGAAAGCCAGCCTGTCCGTGACGGAGATGATTTGATTCCTGGTCCTTCAGATCCGTAGTGAGACAAGTTAGTAACATGACCGGCTTGTTCAAATGAGGCTAATCATCAGTTTCAACTCTTGCAAGAATATCTGTTTGTGATAACAGATATCCGAAACGTTCAATAAATTCTTACTTTCATTAACTCGTAAATGCTCACTTCTTGATTAAACACTGACCGGAAGCCATTCCTTTCTCGTAGGATGGCGCACTATTTATAAACGTTCCAATTTGTGATACTTCTCCATCTGGCCCTGGCTTTGTAATGTTCGTTGCTTCAAGAAAAGAATGTGGCATTCTAAGAAATCGTAGTAAAATACAATTCGTAACAGTGCTCCATGTTGTCGACGAAGACAATAGCATATTAATTGTTGTGGTTGTTTTTGTATTGCATCATATTTATGTTGATGTTGACTTCAGTAAGTCAACAGTCTATTCCATAGGGATTTCTATAGACAAACTTTGTGGACTTAGCGCTATTACCGCCAATGTAAAAGTCTGAATCACTTTGGCCTGCTTTCAATGCTGAGAACATGATAGCGTCGGATGACCACAGGTCAGTAATCAATCACTGGGGACCTGATGGATTTTCACGCCAGTCGATTCCATCAGCCTTCCTTCTCACCCCATACAGCCTCTCACGTCACGTGACCAAACGACGAGGGGAAAATCTGGAAGGGTCCGGGAAATGCATAGGTCTCCACATGTAGTTATGGGTAACGCTGATAGAGAAAATTATGTTTTTCTAGGAAGAGGGAGTATGTTAGGGTCAGTCGGGTAGACAGATTCTTGTCTACTTGTGCGTACACATCAAACTGAAGATTTAGATTTCTTGATCATATAGAAATGTATAAAACACGTATAATGATCATCTTAATTTGTCAAGAAGACAAGAGATATTGGACACAGTTGTGTGATTAAAAATAAAGAAGGAAAAGAACTTTAGGCCCTATCGACCTATGACCTCTCTTATGCAATCAAAGCAAATACTCTAGATATAAAGTGGTCGGTAAAAAAGAAATTTTTGAAAAATCACAAATTCTACAAATTAATACTCTCTTAGTGCACTGCCTACTGGCAGGTCCATGGACAATAACGCCTCCACTCTTCTCTGTTTTCCGCCTTCCTCTTCATTTCCACATATGAGTGGGTCTTTAAATCATCTAACATACCTAATCTCGGCCCGCCCCTGCCTCTTTTCCTTCCATTCTACCTTCTATGACCTCTTTTAATAGACCTTCTCCCCTTAGTATGTGTCCTATCCATCTCTTCCTCCTATTTCTTAATACATATATCAACTGTCTATCTGTGTTAACTCTCTCCAGAACTTCCTCATTTGTAACCTTTTGAGTCCAGCTAATCCTCTCCATTCTTCTCCAAATCCACATTTCCAATGCCTCCAGCTTCCTAATATCTTCCTTCCTTAGGGTCCATGTTTCACATCCATACAATAGAGTGGTCCAAACCAAAGTTTTTACTATCTTTATCTTTGTGTCTTTCTTTAGACTTTTTGGTAATAGTTCTTTTCTACTACCAAAGGCCACTTTTTTGCTTGTGCAATCCTAATGCATATTTCCGTCTCACATTTCCCATCATCGGTTATAGTGTGACCCAAATATTTGAAAGTCCTTACCTGTTTCAATTTCGTACCATTTATTGTGATATTAACTTCACCTTTATTATTGGACACTCTCATAACATTGGTCTTTTTTATATTAATCTTCATACCATATCTTAAAGCCGTATCATTCAGCCTATCCATTATCTTCTGCACTCCAATCTCGCTGCCTACTACCATGCCTTGGTCATCTGCAAAACGTACATCTTGTAGCAAATTCCCTCCTACTTTTATTCCTTCTTCAAAGTCTTCCATGGCTTCCTCCATCATTGCCTCAGTTTAAATGTTAAACAGCAGCGGCGAAATGCTACAACCTTGTCTTACTCCACGTCCTATTTCACCTTCTTCTGAGTATTCTTGTTGCATTTTGATTACTGCTCTTTGATTCATGTACATGTTCAAAATTAGTCTTCTATCTCTCCAGTCAATTCATATTCTTTTTAAGATATTCATCATCGTTATCCAATCAATCCTGTCAAAGGCCTTCTCGAAGTCTACAAAGCATACAAAAGCGTCATTTCCATATTCTAAGCTTCTTTCGCAAAGAACCCGCACTACTCCTATTGCTTCTCTTGCCGCATCCTTTCCTAAAACCAAATTGTGTCTTGCTCAGTATCATCTCTGCTTTCGACTGAATGCGATTAGTTACTATCTTTAATAAGATCTTCGATGCATGAGGTATTAAGCTTATAGTTCTGTAATCCGAACACTCCACAGCATTGGCTTTTTGGGAATTGGAATTATCACTGACTGACTTAAAAATTAATACTATAAAAAAATTAATAATTAATAATAATTAATAATTAATAATAATTAATAATTAATAATAATTAATACTAGAAATTGTGGCATTATAATTAATTGCTATTTTAAATTACAAACGAAAACTATTTAAATGAGATTTATATCTCTTCAGATCTTCCTCAGGAATATAGCGTAATTCTAAGTTTGCTATCAAATTATGCTAACTATGCCAGACGAAAGCGCTATTCCACTGTATCATTATGTCGCACTATGCCACAGCGCCACTTGCCACTACGCCACTCTGCCACTATCTGCAATATGCCACTAAACCAATATGCCATTGTGTCATTATGCAGCACTGTTCAACGATGCAACTATGCCACTATGTCGCAATATGCCACTGAGTTTGACACGTCCTTCGACTTGACGAAAGTGAAGCCTGACAACTGCGCATTTAGAGGAAGAGTTGTGAATTGTGTTTCGTTAGTCACCGGTCAGTTTGCACGTGTTGACCTGATTTAGCTGAGATGCTTTCGATTTACTGGTTTGTTTTGCACACGACCGGGAAATGATGCAGCCAAGTCTCGGGTAATCTGAAGCTATACACAAGATTAACTGAATTCATATTTATGTGCCCTTGCATGGTTTAGCTTAATTTCAAAATCACTGCAAATTTGTATAATTTTGAAGTAAAGTCATGCATGTTCATTTATATAGAATATTTCTGTGTTGTATACGGAAGACTAAAGTATAGACTAATCGTTAGCTGCTTGTGGTGTAAGAGGCGAATAAGCAAGAAAATATGAAGGCAACGGAAAGGAAATACATCTCAGTAGCCACAGTTCCCACAAGATTTTATACATCAGATAAGCTACGTGTAGTAATAGGTTAAACAAGGCATATCGGTTTGTAAGTTTGGAGAGGGATTAACTTATCTTATTAACATATTGATCTATCTATGGAGTGTTATTTCTATTTTCTGGATATTTCTGTGCCTTCGTCTCATCAAGGCAGCTGTAATTAAAATTGTCTACTACTCTAACGATGCAGTCACAATAAAAAGCTCAATTTATACAGTATCACTTACATACCACTTTTTGCTCGTGTAATGTCCGGGCACTGAAGAATGAACCAACTGTTAACTACACGTGTCGTAAGAGGCGGCAAAGCATAAACTGAGAAAAACAACTGGAAACCACTTCAGAAGTTATATATTCCTTCGCTACAGGCCACTTAAGGTATGGGTAAACCATGTAGTCATTTGTGAGGGGATTAGCATGTTGATCTATTGAAGGCTCGCTGTGGAGTGTGAAATAAGACTCTTACTATGGATATGTACCTTGGACCTTCTAATGTGCAGAACTATTTAGAGAAATCATTTATATTATCTGGTTTTCCGCATTTTAAACATCAATCTGAGCAACATCCAATCAATCAATCAGTCAATCAATCAACTAATTAATTAATCAATAAATAAATCAATAAATCAAGCGATTAATAAACCATTCAAGCAATCGATCGATTTATCGCTCTATCGATTATTCAACCAATCAATTCTATTCAATCATTAAGTACTATTCAAAATCGATCTCGTGCAGGTGTAATTGTGATTGCACCGGGAGCATATTAAAGTAAACAGAGCATTCAAGCCAAATTGCACAGCACTTAAGTGACTTTGATGTGTACAGCAGCAGGTTTGAATTAGATCTGTATATACGCTCGCCGAGTGGCAATCATTTGTGCTAATGCACCACTGAGTTAAAGCCTATACTCGATCACTTCTTTAAAATACTATAAAATGTATAGTTGTTCTAAGATGTAAGCCAAATCTGAAAATTGAATTAGCATCTTGTATTTATACCGCAGCTGATCTGCTGCATTCCTGATCTACAGGTATATCAATTTTATTCACCTTAGTTAAATCAGTTATAATGAAAAATGGATTCATTTGAAAAGATTCTAGTCATTATATAATATGGATTACATCTAGCTATTATTTGTGCTCATATTTTAATGGTATTTATTTTTGAAAATCTTTTGTTATGACAAAAGGTTCTTAATATCTCTAATTTGCTGCGTAGATGAATACAGATGGAATGTATTGAGCCTGCTATTTAAAAGATTTAAGTGAAAGAGCCAACCTATAGCAGAAAATTATTCATCAAACCCTATAATTGTGAACAGAACAAACACACCTTATCACGTTTCAAACGAAATGGGTTTCAGAACCTTTGGTTGCAATAGTGATTGATGCAGAAGTATCGTAAATACAGCTTCTCGGACATTCGGCATATACCACACGATGCTGAAAATGTTTATATTTAACTCATGAGTAATACATCGTCGTTCTAAACTTTATACGTAGCACTTTGCACTTCTGCTGAAGTTGAGAAATCCGGCTGAGCGATAATCGATGTAAGGCTGCAATTAGACTTCCTTTGATATCAACAGTCGGTTGTGGAACGAGCGCTTTGATGGGTGGTTAATGCCAACTCTAAATAAGAGTTTCATCCGCACTCTATGAAAAAATTCTACTCGAATTCATGTGGAGAGACCAATGAGAACAACTCCAATTGCCGGAAGGAGTCGTAAGAATGTCTCCCCATGCAAATTTTAAATCTCTATTTTTGAACTCAAAATTGGAGCGAACATTCGATTTCTGTTTGGTCAAGCAAGGACTCATAAGTTCTCTTCAAATCTTCGTTAAATTTCGGTATAATTTGCTCAACTAATTTACTTTTATAAAATGTTTTACGTGTTTCCTCCCTCAATTAGAAAATACGCAATTCATTATATTATAATTGTTGTAAAGCGCAGTAGGAATTGAACCTTCGCCATTTTGTACAGAGATCAAGGTTGACCCCGATTAGACAAAAGTCACTCTGAAATCAGTTCAGGTCGTCCTAAGGTGGTTAAGAGTTTGTGTTAATGCCGAGAGCTAGCACACACACCCACACTCACGCACATACTTACACATACACACACACTTGCGCAACCCATACCAATAAAATAAAATAACTTAGCATAACATTAACATATGCTAAAAACTGTATAGTAAACAAAACTGAGCATTTTCATTATTGCGTGTCTCCTGTTTATGCGATGATTATAAATATTAATTTGAATTTAAAATTTGATCTGAAACAAAAATTACTTGACATAAGCTATATTAATATGAGACCGATTGATTTCGATCACAAGAAAAAATTAATGATTCACAAAGTCAGCCATCTAGAATTAAATTTAGCCCACTGTTATATAATTTTTATTATTCCGACAATTTGTAGTCGTATCCCATTACAGTGATTAAAAATTGATTATTGTAGTTTCTGTACTGTTCTGGTTCTGATCAATGATTTCTATTATTATTCAAATTCCCTTGACCGAAGTGCTTTTATTTCTTTCCAATTCATATCCCAGTTAACTCATATTTAGCTGGTGTAGGCCTATACACTACGTCAAGGATTTTAGATTAACTATAGATTAAGCCTGCAGCAGAGGCTATTAATAACTGCCTATAATATTGGTATAAATTATGGGCCTGCTGTATACACCTAGAATATAGGCCTGCAGACATTAAACTACAAATAGACAAAAGAACCCTAGAAACTTCAAGTAGAGTCCTTGTATCAGATTGATACAAGGATTGATTAAGTAGACTGATGTATCAGGTGGGGTGTATGTAGTTCTGTAATATCAGCATAACAGCAAATAGAGTGCTACTGTCGTCCATGACAGCATCGAACATAGGTCTTGCGCACAGATGAGGGGTAAATCCTGGATCATAGTAATACAGTGTAGGCCTGGTGTATAGGCCTTATGTACAGGTCTTGTGCATAGGTCTAAAGTATATACCTTGTGTACAGGTCTAAAACAGGTAAAGCTAAGGTTAAGGGCAGTTTCCTCACTCGAAAGCGATGTCAGTGACGGGCGAGCTCATGTCTAGATTATAGACCTTGTGTACAGGCCTTGTGTACAGGTCTAGAGTATAGACCTGGTTTATATTAAAGGTTTAGAAAGGTTTAGTAAGTTTATAGGTCTTTTGTACTGGTCTAAAGTATGAACCTGTACAGTAGGCTTGCTGCTTGATATTCAGTAGAGATGGACGGATGGTCGATAGGCCTGGAAGTGCTTCATCAAGCTGTCTCGACACACTCGGCAAACAGTCGCGGGATCAATCCTCGCTCAGTCGCCTCGACAATGACGAATACTCGAGCCTGGGCCCCCGAGACATCGAGTCCTGCTGTGAAAGATGATCCTAGGAACTACTGGCTCAGCCATGCAACGACAAGGTTGTAGCATGCTATACATAAATACATGCAAAACTATGATAGCATGTTATACATAAATACATGTGATAATACCAAGATAGCATGCTATACATGCAATGCGATGATTGCAGGCTATATACAAATACATGCAGTACAATGATACGTTGATAGCATGCCATACATAAATACATGCAATACGATGATAACATGCTATACATAAATACATGCAATACGATGATAGTATGCTATACATATATACATGCAATACGATGATTGCGTGCTATACATAAATACATGCAATACGATGATGCGTTGAGAGCATGCTAAATACATGCAATATGATGATACGTTGATAACATGCTATACACAAATATATGCAATACGATGATACGTAGAGACAATACATTGTATGCAAATTATCGTATTTAATTGAAATACGTCGATATTGTGATACACATTCTCTCTATATTTAAATCGATATGCAGGTTCTAAAAAGTTTTTCATGGTAAGAATAGCAACATAATTTGTCAATTGTAGAAGAATCCTACAGCAAGAGACGATTTAAGGTACTGCAACTTGAGAGAAAAAGGAAAAACACCTCAGAAGGCATATTTTATCAAGCAAAATACTGTTAAAAGGTTTAGAAAAAGCTAAGCTTCAATGATGTAAGCTTCTATAATGAAAATGAGGATGAAATCAATTTGTTTTCAATAATTTTCTCTTAGTGAGCATTATATCAATCTGGTGAATGTTAAATGCCTTGGATCTATCACTGGGCAGAACAGCAGAGAGCGAGAGAGAGAGAGAGAGAGAGACGGAAAGAAAGAAAGAGAGAGAGAAAGAGTGAGTGAGTGAGAGACGTGAGAGAGGGAGAGAGAGAGAGAGAGAGAGAGAGAGAGTGAGAGACGTGAGAGAGGGGAAAGAGAGAGAGAGAGAGAGAGCGAGAGAGAAAGAGAGAGATAATTAGAGAATGTGTTAGAATATTATAGAAAGATGTATCACCTATCATAAAATATGGATAGCAATCGATACTTCAGCTAATATATTTCTAGTTTTGATATTTAGATGTTGTAATTTCTACTAAAGGTCAGTACGATGACATTATAAGATGTTTTTCTAAACAGTTTAATCATTTCCATAGAGACGGCAAATCTCGTAAATTCAATTCTCACTTAATTAAGCGTCGGAGGTTCTGTTGTTCTGTCCTGTGCTCTGGGGAGACTGTGCTAACCCAATATCAGAGCTGATAAATCATCAGGAGTCTTGCAGTACTTGATAATCACTTCAGTATTCGATAATCACTTCAGTACTTGATAATTACTTCAGTACTCGATAATCACTTCAGTACTTGATAATTAATTCAGTACTTGATAATTACTTCAGTTCTTGATAATCACTTCAGTATTTGATAATCACTTCAGTACTTGAAAATTACTTCAGTACTTGATAATCACTTCAGTATTTGATAATCACTTCAGTACTTGATAATCACTTCAGTACTTGATAATCACTTCAGTACTTGATAATCACTTCAGTTCTTGATAATTACTTCAGTACTTGATAATCACTTCAGTATTCGATAATCACTTCAGTACTTGATAATCACTTCAGTACTTGATAATTACTTCGGTACTTGATTATCACTTCAGTACTTGATAATCACTTCAGTACTCGATAATTACTTCGGTACTTGATAATCACGTCAGTACTTGATTATCAATTCAGTACTTGATAATCAATACATTACTTGATAATCAATCAAGTATTCATAATCACGTTCATTCTCCATTTTTGGACAATTTATGAAAGTGCTACTTAGGTATCATTACTAAGTTTCTCAACAAGTAGCTATCAGGAGTAAACGTTTAATGACCGTCTATTCTGTCAAGAGACTCCAAATATAAGCTTAGGATGATGGCTATTAAGAGTTAGAATTTACACTATGGGCCCATCATTAGACTGAAAACTATATTGATTTAGACGGCAGTCTTGGGGTTTGCAATTTTAAAAAAAAGAAACATTACACTGATTAATATTTGCGAAAAACGTTAGAGAGAAATATCGAAATTCACTGCATCATTTCAATTAATTCTAAAACAATAACTATTTTAAGGTTTGTTAGTAAAGCGAATACCATTTCCATAGAAATTGGGAAGACTAAGCTATGCCTAGCAGATTAGTTTCTTTTAGAAACTCTTGCAAAATTATAAAGACCGCGAAACCAGAGATCTCCTG
Organism: Enchytraeus crypticus; assembly: GCA_905160935.1. Lineage (NCBI taxonomy): Eukaryota > Metazoa > Annelida > Clitellata > Enchytraeida > Enchytraeidae > Enchytraeus > Enchytraeus crypticus. The sequence goes on along the minus strand of CAJHZI010000452.1, from coordinate 1,060,751 downwards.
TTTAGATTACGACGGATTGCATATGAAACATTGACCTATAACAATCTTTATTTTTCCCATCGCTATTATTATAACAAGAATCCAGAAACTTACACGAAATGTATTTTATTGGAATCGAAAATTACAAACGTTTGATTACCTAGAATTCATCGACCACTTCTAATCAATTTACACCAATTGCTCATTGCTCAGTAATGCTAATGCTCTTTGCTCAACATTTCTCAAAATTGCTCATCATTGCTCAACATTGCTCAACATTTCTCATCATTGCTCAACATTGCTCAACGTTGCTCAACGTTGCTCATCGTTGCAGCGTTGCTCAACATTGTGTGGGGTACCTCATGTCTTCAACCGTTTACGGAATCATATCCGGTAAAAAATTATACTTGTTTACTAAGTTTCCTTTGCATCAGCGAATACTTATTTTCGCTGAACTCTATAATATTATTAATTTCTAATTCTAGTCGCTATACCGATTGTGGTATTATACCACCAGGCTACTCGACCTTCACTGTCAATTCAGGGCTACTGTGGCATCTAGCATAAAGTGGCCTTTATAAATATACAGTACTTACTATTGTCATTAATAATAACGAGGGTTGGGGAATGTACGATATAATTTCCCTTCATCTTGATTCATATAAAGCATTTAATTTTAAATTAATAAATATCTGAATTGTTGAAATGAAACTTCACGACAAGAAAGGCGGCGGAATGATGTCTTCCCTACTCTAGCATAAATGGGATTCAAGCGCAGAAGACGTCGTTAAACTAAACGCAGGAGAATGTTGTTATTTCGTATACGACCTAAGTTCATATAGTGTGTGTTAACGTCAAGATCTGAAGCCAGAAGTAATTCTCTACAAGACAGATATACTACCAGTATCGTCAGTTAGGTTTGCGCTATTCGCTGCTTAAGACATCTGATAGCCGTGTTTTATAGTCGACATAAACTGTGCCTTTGTCTACGTTCAACCAAGTCTTGATTTATAACTAGGAAAGCTTTGAGTCAGAGGTCGGCTGCTATAAAAAGATTCCTGGAGTCATACAGTGGGACTGGTTAATGGCTAATTCATCTAGTTATAACCTTGCATCTCTTCAACTCTACTGCACTCTGCAGGATGGCGGGAGGTTATTCCAGAGGCAATGAATATAAATGTCATTCATTAACTTAGCACTATATATTAATCTCTCAACTGCTTGATGATCTGATCACTGTCGGAAATCCAGTCGTTTACTAAAGAGGGCAATGGTAAACCAACCCAGACGCCACGTTTGTTGCAAGTAAAATGATGATGACTTAGCCATTAACCAAGTACTAAACTTCAACTTGTATACGTTGAAGTTAGTAACGGCATAGCCTGTGTGATGGGCTCTCATGGCTGATCGATTTAGCGATATTGAAGAACCTGCTATTGAGTACGGTACTGTAACTTGGACTTAGCATATGACAGAACACTTGTGATGGATACAGGGAGATTTTTCCTATGTGATTCGCTTTGTTCCATGAATACGTTCATCGTTTACTGTGGCGCTCATTAACGAGAGTGCATTCAAGTGTGTTTAAGAATTTCTGCCTGGCACCTTTAATACGAAATAGAATTGGCATGATACCTTTTATCACAATCTTCAATTTAGTTACTATTTATGGAGATAAATGGCACCGGCCTCTTCCGCCGCTTAAAGATAATTTTAACTTCAAGCTCAGGGAGAGGTGTCATCCTTTCTCTTTACCATCTAAGCGCTCACCTTTGATGGATAAGAACTTTATCATTAGAATGCTATATAAAGACTCTTGTTTAGTTTATTTGAAACAATGTCTGCATAATACTATGTTTATTGCTTTCTATATTGCTATTTGCATTTGTGTACGTTTTCTGCGGTATGTCAGATTTCATGTAATAATAAATGTGGGAAGTAAACTGATTCTTAGCTGCGGAGATCTAGAGCAATCAATCATGGTTCTGCTGTTAGGCTATTAGACACAATTAGGAAATAGTTAGGCCACACCCGTGGATCTGTTTCTTTGATGTCTCAATGTTACCGGTCTGGTTATTCGCATTAATCTATCATCCAAAGCTGAATCGACGGACATGTTAAGAAATTCCGAATGTTACAAGCAAATAGTCGATAGGGGCAGTACAAGGGCAATGCCAACGATTTTTATCTCTCTTTTCTTAATTTATCTACAAGAAGCCAGAGCTGCAATTAATTGTTAATGAGCTGTGAAGATGTTAAAGTCATATAAATGTGATATAGGAGGAAGAATGCATTGGTTGAGAATATTGAAAAAGGATAAATTTTTTCACATTTTCTAAAATTATATTTCATGCTGAAATTCTCAATCCAAAAAGTATTTTCCTTATAATTATTTTTACGCTTATATCAAATCAGTTGAATAATTATAGTAAATATACCAATAGGCCTATACATGTAGCTTTCTTCAATTTAGATTTTGAGCTCCTCAATTTAAAAAAGAAACATGTACTTTTTGCGAGCTTGAGCATGAGATTTGAACTTCAAAGTTTTCATACATGGTCAATGTAGCAGCCTCTAATTAGCACGGCTTATTCTCCGCCCAAGAAAATCATCAAATCATGCTTATCATTACCGGTAGCAGCTGCATAAGCTGCTACCGGTTGGCGTGGTCAGAAAAATTACTTTGATTTTAACGATAGGAATTGATGTAGAGTTAACCATTCCACACTTCCCCGTCTGTTTCTGTTTCATTCTCAAGTTCTATGAAAAGTGTTAGGTCAAGAACTCATTGGCAACATTTTTGATTACAGGTGCTTTCAACATAGCATAACAACAATTAGAGTGCTACTATCATCCATGACGACATCAGGTACCACTGAGAATGCTTTCTTCTTGCTCGTCGGCTTGTTCCAAGTCGATGAGCATGAAGAAGGTCCACAACGGCACAAATTGCAAAAAATACAATTTCAAGCTCAAAAAGAGCATATCATTGATCAGTAATTGAATTCACGACAGCAGCTAAGCCTTTACAAAGTCAACATTTAGCTTTGAAAATGGAAAATTGAATTTTCATATACTTTTCTCTTATTTCGTATTTAGTTGTCTATTCTCCAGGCTGATATGATATAGTAACTGTAGAAATGTTTTGAGAGCTTTACAGAACCAGACGAGCATTAGATAATATCAGAATGTCAATCCAACGAACGTAGAACTCTGATATACGAAGAAGTAGAAGATGGTAGTTAATGTCTTGTTAAACTTCTGCATTTTATCAATGCTCAATGATAACACTCTGATGTTCTATTACATCAATCTCATATCTTCACGTAAGGTACTGAAATCTAATTAGGAAAGAATTGAAAAGAAACGAAAAAATAACAAAAAATAAACCAAGAAAAGAAGAAAAGAAAGATCGTAGACTTACACACCTCAGATGAAGCGTAACAACAATTAAAAGGTATTCAGACTGTAGATCATTACAGATCGTTAAGCGCACATTCGTTCACTTTTATGTGTTGAAACTTTACGGAGGCAGGTTTAGCCCTCGGGGTACAATTTGGGCGCCAGCTTGGAAAGGCTTACTTCCTCATCATCGCACGTTGAATATCTCTCAATCAGTGATTTCTTGACTTAACATCGTCATCATCGTGTCTGGGAGATACTTAGACACGAAATACTAAAACTGAAATATCTAAAAATTTCAGAATTATATTCCAGAATTTGTGTAGAAAATAAAATTTGGAACTTTTGGAAGAGTGAATGAGTTGAACATTGGAAACGCAGGTTTCTCAACTTTCAAGCCGTAACTTGCATCTTAAGCCATAAATTACTTGCGAAGAGCTACGATTTTAGAAAAAGTAGATGTTGTATTAAATTATTTAAATCAGTGAAAAAATTAGACTAGAACTAGCCTTTAAGTGATTTATGAGAATATCTACATATCTCAGTATGTAGAGGCTGGAATGACGTCATTGAATTGTAAAGAGTTAAGGTCCTTAGAGCAATTCTTGGTCGAGCAGATCAAAAAGTAAAATCTCGAGCATTCACAAGCTGATAACATGAATAAAAGACTAAACATCTCAATGGTTCCAACATGTGATATTAAGATTTCCAGATACAATCATATATGGTCTTTCATTATAGTTTGGGTATAGACGTTACCGGAGTTAACTCTTTCCTTTCTACTTATTGGAAATTCCGCTGACGTTCAAAAAATAATTTTTTGTAAAAGATAAATTTCAGCATTTTGTCTCAAAAATATTTGCCACTGAATTGAATTTTGAATTAAATCATGTTTATTTCACTCCATGTTGTACTCAATCATATACAATTAAGTACACAAAGAGAAGCGAGTTGGGACAAACGGCCAGAAAGCAAAATATGCGCCCCTATCTTATACTGCTATAATCCTACTATGCAATTACAGACTTACGGGCCTACATATAAGTGAACTTAAAGTCCATCAACACTAGCACAATATTGAATGATTGCATATACCCCTAAGTTATGTGATTTGAATTACTGGAATATGAGATGTAGTCTTGTCTATATTATGTCCACGTGAAATCGTCCATAAATTTATATAATACCACTATCATACCTCTACAATACCACAAAAATATACGTCTACAATACCTGTACAATTTTATCTCTACAGTCTACAATATCTCTAGCAGACACTTACTTACATCGTACAGACACCTACACGATGACGCATTTGAGTAAATCAAGTTCTGATCAAATCTCATTAAAGTCTCATCTCTGTTGTGATCGTATAAGTTTTCTTGCTTCCTGCTCAATAGCGAAAAGAAATTCTCGCGATTTCAGAAACTCAGACACGTTCGGTTCACGGTTGATCTAATCACAAGAGTCCTGAACTATACAAGGACATGCCCCGGCAAGAAAACTAGAAACAAGCATTATATATATGCAGACTATAAAACTCAGGAGATTCACTATTTCTTCTCATTCACCGGTACGTAAGTGATATTAATTCACCGGTACGTAAGTGACATTAATTCACCGGTACGTAAGTGACATTAATTCACCGGTACGTAAGTGACATTAATTCACCGGTACGTAAGTGACATTAATTCACCGGTACGTAAGTGATATTAATTCACCGGTACGTCAGTGATATTAATTCACCGGTACGTAAGTGATATTAATTCACCGGTACGTAAGTGATATTAATCGACGGTATTGGACGAGCTTTGCCACGAGGATAAGTCCGTGATGAGGGCTCGATGATGAGAGACCTGATGCAGCGATGTGGAGACAGACGACTTCCGTATCCGCTGTCGCATAAAACAAAGATCAGCGCATTTACTGATGCGCTCGTAATGACCGTGTTTGCGTAATTTGGATGGAAATATGGTTCTGTTGTTGTAGGGCGATCATCACGTGGATTTATCTGGTGCTCTGCCAGAAAACAGGTCCGTGGAAGTAAAGTTAAAATGCGGTCAGTTAAATAATCGTTTCATTAATGGTCCACCAGTATCTTCTTTAGGGTAAGAATTAGGGGAACTATAGCGTTGTGTTACATCAAATTATTTTAAGCTTCCATTTCATCCCTCCCCCCCTCTCTTGTTTCCATCTTCTAAGCCTTTGCCTATCCCTAAAGTAGCATTTATTTTCAGAAAATATGTCTGCAGGAATACAATAATAATTGTAGCAATGCATTAATATAATAAATTCAAATTCATCAATATAGTTTAAATTGAATTTGAATGTACCACTGTACGACTCTCTGTTGCTGGTATATGTATGTCTGTCTCTCTGTCTTTCTCTCCATTTCTCTCATTCTCTCTTTCTTTCTCTCTCTCTTTCTTTCACTCTTTCTCTCTCTCTCTCTCGGTCTTTCTCTCTTTCTCTTTCTCGCTCTCTCTCTCTCTCTTTCTCTTTATCTCCCTCTCCCTGTATCTCCACCAGCACTCTGCAGGTTAATAGTATGATCTCTCATGGCTTCCTGTATTCTATTATAATCTGTCATCATCTGGGACAGGAAAAGTTCGAATTCTTAAAGAGGTTCTGCAAATAGTCGTAAAATGAGATAGATTATATATCGGCCTCCTTAAATTACTGAATTGGCCTATTTATAGACCTTAGTCAATGTTAGAATATCACTAAGATCCTTCTAAAAATTTCTAATAATGTATGCATGCAATATTGCATGTGGCAATATTGCATGCATAAATAGGCCCCATACCTTGTAAAAGTATTTATAAATATCATCATCAAATAAAGAATAATACACGAATAAATTTTAATATATAGTTTTTATAGAAAATTGGTGTCTTAGTATTAAAGGCCTTTTGCTGTGCATATATGAATAACAGAACTCAATGATGAAAATAATTCAAAATATTGCGAATGCGAATTTATTGAGTGTAGGTTTGCATTAGTGTGCAGTATGGGACCACTGCTACCATTAATAATAATAAAATAGCAAAATTTATGTTCGTTTCCTCATCCGATAATGATGTTACGGACTGCACTCATCATTACAGATCAATTCACTCAAATCGATCTGCAAAAGAAATACGCCATAAAAAAGTAAAGAAGTAAAGTCAACAATTAAAGCCGGTCTGATGATCAATAGTTAAGCAGGAATTTAGGATAGATAGAGTGTGTTTACCTTGGAAAGAAATGTCTCAATTAAGCTTGCCAGAGAAAGTTGAAGGAGAAGAACAAGAGTGAAGATTATTAGTCAAAGAGTTCCAGATCATGGTTGTGTCTAAGAGAAGGAATGTCTGCCCAATCGTATCAGAACTTTTAAAATGTTAATAATAGTCTAATTGAACTTCCTATATAGTTACTTATTTCCTATACAATTATATTTACAAGTTATTGACAGAGAAGACAGACGAGAGTGTGAAGATAGAGAAGAGTGGAGACGTTACAAACCATGGAACTGCCTTTAGTCAGTGCACTAAGAGAGAGGGAGAGAGACAAGTTAATAGTAACAGCATAAGTTATATCATCTGTTACAAGTTATTGACAAGTCTATATCCATTTTGCCCCTTGGGAGGTGTCCATTACTAAGTGAATGTCATAACTATTGCAGGCTTGCGTACAGTACTGGAGGCAGTGGCGAATTCGGTAAGATACTCGACCGCGGATCAGTAGGTGCGGAGTTCAAATCCTGGGCTCTCCCGTCACTTCTATCTCTTTTGAGTGAGGAAAATGACGTTAACATTAGCTTTTATTAGCTTTTTTAATACTGTGGAATACTTATGGTATTTGCTCAGGCCCTTTCCACAGACAGAAGAGGTACAGCCAGTTTTCTGGAGTCCCTGCTCTAATGGACTGACAGAAGCACTTGCTGATTTAAGTACTGGCAAGCCGATGAACAACTGGCTGGCGACACATTTAAATAAGCTGAAACTTTTACTAGTTCTGACATCTGCTGAATGATAGTTGTCAATGACATGACATTTTTACTACTTGTGACATCTGGTGAATGGTAGGTGCCAATGACATGGCGACACATGCACGACACATGAAAAGTAACGGAAAGTGAAATTGGACTTTTATTGTCTTGTAGCCTTTTATAAGTAAATTTTGAATAATGCGTGTAGACGTTCTTATATAAAATATAGCTATCATCAGAACATGCAGCATTTTATTTTTATTATTTAATATTTCAATTACTCAAACTTAATATTCAGTAAATGGATTAGTTAAATAATGAAAAAGGAAAGAAAGAAAGGATAGAAGGAAGGAAGAAAGGAAGGAAGAAAGAAAGAAAGAATTAATGAAAGAAAGAAATAAATAAAGAAAGAATGAATGAATGAACGAAAGAATGGATGAATTAATGAATAAATAAATGAATGAATGAATGCAATTGAATGAATAAATTCATGAATTGCATGAACACTCCATCAATAAATAGATCAGACAGTTAAACAATAACTATGAAGCACATATGCTTTGCAATATAGTGGTAATTCGTCACAGTGACATCTCGGCATCAGTAGCCCTTTAAGGACATTTTACAGTTTTCACTTTTTCAATTCTTGAATTTATATATTCCAATCAATTTAAAATAAAATGGTATTCATTTTTAGATAATGTCATATGAAAATAACTAAGAAAAATATTTTAATTTCTCTAGGTCTCGTCATTTTGCAAACAATTTTCTACTTTCATTGCATAAGTAACGTTGATACCAAAACTTTCAGAATAAAAATTATAGGCATAATAAAAGTTATAGTAGAGACATTTGAATGAAAGACAGTAGGCGATGATTACCAGAAAAGTGTTTTTAATTCAAATTACGGATTAAATATTAAGGTGTAAGGTCATCAAAATGTGTCAGTTTGCGACAGTTTACGGTATTTTAACTGAAGATTACGATATAATAATATCACACCACAAGAATACGATATAATTTTATGAATAATTTATTAAATAATTTATATAAGTCACACAGGAGCGTTACACAGAGTAGCTAAAAGCATTAATCCCTAAAGCCAGTTGTTAAAGTAGAGGGAGGGGGGGAGGCGCAGAGGAATTGTGTTCCCCTAACTCTTATTTTTTCTGAGGTGCGTTCCCCTGCTAGAGGCCCATATTAAATACCAAGAGAGAAAGCTGGTTAACTAAAGCTAAAGTTAACTTCAGTTTCCTCACTCGATGGCGATGTCAGTGACGGGCGAGCCCAGGATTTGAGCCCTTCCCATACTGATCCGCGGTCGAGTATCTTGCCGACTTCGCCACTGGCTCTAGCCATAAGATCGATAAATACATAATAGAGGGCCCAACAAATTCTTACAGTTCCCCCAGCTCTCAATTCACACTTTAAATACTGCCTAAAGCTTTTAATCTGTATTGTTCTTGTGATATTTGAAGTATCCTTAGTCACTCAGATGAATGGATTAGGATTAGTAGTAGTTCCGTCACTTCCTAATGTCTTAGAATCACGCTGAGCATCCATATTCTATTGAATACTCTATTATTACATACTCTATTGTTATATACTATGTTATTACATATTAAACTATTATAAACTCTATTAATACATACTCTATTATTACTTACTCTATTCTTACATACTCTATTCTTACATACTCTATTCTTACATACTCTATTCTTACATACTCTATTCTTACATACTCTATTCTTACATACTCTATTCTTACATACTCTATTCTTACATACTCTATTCTTACATACTCTATTCTTACATACTCTACTTACATACTCTATTCTTACATACTCTATTCTTACATACTCTATACTTACATACTCTTCTTACATACTCTATTCTTACATACTCTATTCTTACATACTCTATTCTTACATACTCTACTTACATACTCTATTCTTACATACTCTATTCTTACATACTCTATTCTTACATACTCTATTCTTACCCACGCTATTCTTACATACTCTATTATTACATACTTTATTATTTCATACTATAAACTTACATATTCCATTCTTATGTAATCTATTAATATATACTCTATACTTGCATGCTCTATTCTTACACACTCTATTCTTACGCTCTATTATTATGTAGTCTATTCAAGCCTAGTCTACTTCATGCATTATACTTAGATTACCTCAAGGACGATATAGTGGAATATAAATGAGAACGGAAGTAACGTTTACCTAAATCCCGACCAGTGTCCCATAAAGCAGGTTGACGGAACCAATATCCACGGACTCATAAACTTCTCTGCGTCCATCCGGACTCGGAATCCTGCTTGCCGATCAGGAAGGACTCATCCGAAGCTACGGTGACATCAACAGATTGTAAACAAAGCAGAGTGTCTACTCTCTGACGCTAATCTTTTGTAGATCCGCATTAGCTACTTTAACGTTGTGCAGGAATAACTACTTGATATTAATGTTGTATGAAAATAGCTACTTTAACGCTGTGTAAGAATAACTACTTTAAAGTTGTGCAAGAATAACTACTTTAATTTTACCGGCTTCGAGTACGTCGGTAAGATACTCGACCGCGGATCAGTTGATGCGGGTTCAAATCCTGGGCTCGCCCGTCACTGACATCGCTTTCGAGTGAGGAAACTGACGTTAACCTTAGCTTTACCAGCTTTTAATGTTGTATGAAAATAACTACTTTAACGTTGTGTAAAAATAACTACTTCAAGGTTATGTAAGATTAGCTATTTTGATGTTGAGTGAGAATAGCTACTTTAATATTGTATATGAAAGACTACTTTGGTATTATGTAAGAATCTATACTTTAAAGTTTCGTAAGTTTAACTATAAAAATGTTGAGTAAAGAATAACCATAACATAACTGCCTTAACGTAGTGCAAGAGCGGCGTTGTATGGTATAATAGCATCTCTATGTCTTATCGGCTTAATCTCGGTTTTCACTGCAATACTAATTTCTAATTCCAATGTCTAAATTATTTCGCATCGTATTCATCTACAATATATCTAGCGAAGATGATTAATATTCATTAAAATTGGTTTAACCGTTAAATTAACCTCTAACTTTTAAAATATGACTCGTTTTTTGTTTTAAACAACAGCAGAAAATTCCTTATTCATTATTCTTTGTAAGCATCTTAAAACGTGTGATAGGCCTACATAAACGAATCTATTATAAGTTGAATGCTTTTAAATTTATGATGTATTCTATTTATACCGATTTTTAGTGGTAACCTACAGCCTGATACGACATAAATAAATCACGAAGTTATTAAAAGATTAGCATCAGTCAATATTTCTAATTAGCAAATTAACAACTACAGCTTCGTAATATCATCAGTTTCACCGCCCTGCTATTTTGTTTCGTCGTCTGTTCTTTGAACTAAATCCAGGGTTTCTTTTCAATTTCTCTTCAAAACTGAACAGAAACTGGATTCAGGGGAAAATATATTTCCCCGGATCGAGCAGCAAGCAATTACAAGGACCCCTTGAAGATGCGTTATGGGACGCTGTCGAAAGCATACATGCGATAGAAGATGAGCGGAAGAAACGCCGAGATAAATAGATAGAGATAGAGAGAGAGAGACAGAGAGAGAGAAGAAACAAAGAATGAAACCAAGAATGATACGGGAGAGTAGGGAGTATTAGATAAGATAGTGATTAGGACAAATATATATATATATATATATATATACATGTATATATATATATATTATATATATTATATGTATGTATATATATATATATATATATATATAATATATATATATATATATATATATATATATATATATAGGTCTATAGGTCTACTGCATCTTCTTCAGTGAACTGCCAGGTGGCAGGTTCAAGGTATATATTCATACTCAATGTCTATTTTCTCGCTCCATAAGAGCGCTTCTTAACAAGTTAATCCCTTCACAAAGTCTATGCCTTATCCATACCTTATGTGGCCTATAGCTTGGGAAAAATATGGCTTCTAGGGTGGTTTCCCGTTGCCTTCCTCAGTTAGGTGGATTAATTACCTTTTAATTCTAGGGGGAAATATTTCATGGTGAGGTGGGTCTTCTCTTGCCATACTCAGCTCCTGCCTTTAGTCGCCTCTTACGTACACGCGGCAGATTGTTTGCGGTTGCCCTATTCTGCAGTGGCCCAGCCACACCCGAGCACAACACGGGTCTACTGCATATATCAAGTATATTCGTATGTGCTGTATATAAATATATAAGATACCGCTAGAATTAAAATGCATATCTCTATTATAGAATTAATATTCTTGCGTAGGCTATATCTAAATATAAATTTGCCTGCAATACTCTGGATAATTTTAATGATAATTCTCTTTTGTAATAAACGAGCCTCTTCGTGAAATAGAACAAGTAACATAATGTCTCTTAAATGAAGGTAAATAACTTAAATTTACTTCTCTGCTTTTGGTCGACGACTTTCCACTGTCCCAGGACATTAAAACAAATAGTCGTTGTAAGCAAGCGACATGGTAACACTAAATAAAAACTGTCCACTTGGCAGCACTAAATAAAGTTTAATGACTGCTCAAGAATCACCGACTGAATACGTTACGTCTTTCTTCTGAATGTCGTCTGTTGGAAGCGGATTACCTTTTCCTATTTCAACCATCTTTTATATTACTCGACAAAATGCACGAAACGTAAGCGAAACTCTGATATCTATATGCAGCAGCAACAATTAGAGTAATACGGTCGTCAATGACAACGCAGAGCACCATTGCACCATTGCCCATTTCCTAGCTGAGCAAAACACTGCTGAGCAAGAAAGCTGAACAAAAAAAACTGCTGAGCAAAAGTGTAACAAAGCTGAAGAAAGTAACAAAGCTGAACAAATGTAACAAGGCTGAAAAAGTGTAGCAAAGCTGAGCAAAAGTGCAAAACGGCTGAGCAAAAACAAAAGGGTCCAAAAGGGAAGAAAAATCCAACATCTAGATTTGGAGCTAGTTTTTATGGCGCCTTCTACGACACGTGCATATTATTTACACGGTTGGTCTCTTCTTCGAGAAACCCGGACACAACACGAGGAACACATTTGTACTAAACAAATGTGTTTTTAGTGGTTTGTACCGAGTAAAGAAATAAATAACTGAATACTAACAAAGCATACTGTTACCACTTCATATTCATACATCGAATTACATTAAATTCATCATGGCAAATGAATGCTGTGAAATAGAGTTTAGAGTGACAATGCCTGCCTCATCTAGTATTAATGTCTTTCAAACTCTGCTATGCAATGCTAGTGGAACTTGTCAACTGCAATCCCTTAGTTCTCAACCCTGAATGTTCTTCTCACTGGAGTCCCTGGAGTATTTTCCACCTCTATATGGATCTCGCAGTGTTGTTGCTGCTTAAGGGTCACTTTACAGCCACTATGACGGTATATCACTGAATCAGATAAATTCTAATAGGAGAGTATATCGCTTTTCTTCGCAGCAAATTCTACAAGTTAGTTAACTTTAAAATGTTTCCGATTTTCGTATTCCATGTACATTCCTTGTATCTTCCTCCTTATATATTCCTTATTCCTCATAGGCCCTGGCATAAAGTTTGAGTGAGGAATTCAAAGCGGCAATTAACATTATTTTAATTTTATTTCCTTACGGCATAAATGCTAGTATCCAGCTCGAGGAATTGTCTTTTACTTTTGACTTTTCTTTTACTGTTAAGTACCAACAAGAAGCGAACGATTCTGAGATTTGATCTCGGGGTTTCGGAGGGTAGAGGTAAGGAGGTTGAGATAGCCGGAGAAACCGATAACAGAACAAGTAACCTAGCTTACTACCTTCTCAATTTCTTCAGTTCCTACCGTATCTTGCGAATATATTCCCGATTTTCAAAAGTATCCACTACCATTTTACTTGCGAGATATTCCTGACAGCCTTTTCATGAGAAGCCATGCGTTATATCCTAACATCAAATGTACATATCCAGTCGCGCTGATCTGAGAGTAAAATCTCAGACATTCACTGGTTATACGGAAAATGGACAAAATCGCATAACGGTTTAAACATGTGGTATTAAAAGGTGATATATATCAACATAATTAATCATTTCACTATATTGCGTGTTTACTATTTTTTACATCTTACGACTAAAATATTTTTGCATGACATACATAAATAAAGTTTTCAATATACTGTAGTTAGGTGCGAATAATCAACATCATTTTTCTGAATATATTATAATTTTTTAAAATTTTTCGAGGGACGGGCGTGCACCCTACTCACCTCTACATACGCCCCCGCCAAGCATCCAAAAGCCACAACAGTTCAACACTGTAGCACGAAAACAGGCTTGAGGATTAGAGTCCGATGAGCGATGAATGACATCCTACAGCCGCCGGACAACGATTCGTCAGCTAATAATCTTGTCCGGACACCTATACATTCATCCCAATCCGTTGTTTATGGATGCAGAGCGCCAATCTGCAGGGATCAGAATGCTGCAAGATGGATGGAGGGAATATGGGAACCATCAGAGATAGCTGATGATGCGTGAGTGCGGAAGTTAAGTGCCGCAATAACATCGAATGGTAACTATAGCGAATTTTATGATTCAATGGAAGAATTAAAGTGAAATGTAGGCCAACAATGAGATACGAGTTTCGTTGAAGTTAACGCTTAAATTGCGCAATACAAGAACATTAAAGTCATGTCATCCATCACAACGTCGAGCACTATAAATAGTGATAAATTTAAGCGAAAGAACAAGGCGGTGGGGTTTAGAATAGCCTTTATAAACGGTGCAAATAAAAATTCAGAATATCATATAAAAAAGTGTATAAATAAATAAAAGTGTCTAAAAATTACACTGCCAAAATTTCACTGCGATTTGCTAATAAGTAATGTGAAATTTAATCGAATTATGTTATGTAATGTGAATGCGAGTTTTGAATTAGATTATGTTATGTAATGTGAATGCGAGTTTTGAATTAGATTATGTTATGTAATGTGAATGCGAGTTTTGAATTAGATTATGTTATGTAATGTGAATGCGAGTTTTGAATTAGATTATGTATGTAGCACAAGTTCACAAATGACTTTGAATCCTGAGAAAGAGTCACATTTTAAAAGATTTCAAGATAGCCTTGAAAATAACTGCCAGCAAATTGCTTCTTATTCACATAAAAATCAAATAATAGTATTAAACGAACTGCTGAATAACATTAAACTAAAGTTTTTGCAAATAAGATAAAAGACAACCTGAGGACCTCAATTAAATTGACAAGTATAAAATTAATAGATGCTGTGACTTAGTGCACCTCCTAGTGGCAGGTCCACGGCATATAACTCTTCCACATATTCCTATCCTCTGCGTCTCTCTTCATATCAACATATGAACGAGCTATCAAATCACCCAACATCTCAGGTCTTAAATTAAATATTACAAATTTAAAATCAATTAAATTTATGCAAGGATAAAATAATGGATGTCAAGTTTTTACTCTAAAAGAACTCTATGCAAGACGTGTTGTAACAATTCCATCAGTTTTAATAAAAAATAAAAAATAAAAGTTACAGTCAGCAAAAAACTTAGTCAAAATATTGGGTACATGGGTATTGTTATCTTGAAGGTGTTATGGAAACGCTAGTACCTTGGTGACAATTTTCCATGTAATGAGTCTAACGACAATGGGAAGCGACATAGACAAGTTAATCCAGTATACGTGACATGACAAAAGCTTCTACTAAATTATGACGTAAACTGCAACTAAGAAAGAGCCTTTAGACGAAACTTGAATTGTTTTTCGTGTTTCGTAGAAGTGACTAGTCTAAGTATCACATTTGTCGCATATTCGATGTTGATTCTCTACTCAGATAATTCAATAATTAATCAGCAGCCCAAGGACTTTGCATCACTCATATCGCCAAACTTCTTGGAAGTGATGACATTTCTCGGCCAAGAAGGTGATACCTTTTTGCGTAGGACATATCTTTCTGTGCAAGAAATTATTATTGAGTTTCTCAGTAATACACTTAGTCTAAAACTGTGGTAGCTCATAATAAACTTTCCTTACCTGAGTATCCTTTCTTATTGCACTGCCTACTGGTAGGTCCATGGCATATAACGCATCCACTCTTCTCTGCCTTCCGCTTTCCTCTTCATGTCCACATAGGAATTGACCTCTAAATCATCTGACTTTCCTAATCACATGCTATGCTTAATTATACATGTATATGAAGGCTAAGATATGAAAAAGTGTTTAATGAATAATTTTGGTCTTTCATATGATAAGCTTAGAACCACAGTAAAGCTGGATAACATTGTAAACAGAAACTTACAAAAAGTCTTATTTCCCCTACTTTAGACTAACTGAACTAAGCAGTTGATAGCGGATACTGAAATTGCATTATATTTGATCTTGCTGTCTTAAGCTCTCTGTAAAATTGGAGTCTTCCTGTGGAAGAGTCTCCACGTGGAAAAGTCTCCAAATAAGCTTATGACTGTGCCTGCATTTAATATGATATTCACTAATCCTTCCTGGTGTTGCTTGGCGAGGCAATGCTAAATGATTTATTAATTAAATGTTTGATTGGTTAATTGATTGGATGATTGGTTGGTTGATCGATCAATCAATTGAATAATTGCAAATTCATAAATTTTGAAGACTAGCTTTTAAACTTTGCCATCGGAACAACTCGAGTCTGTCAAGTCTCCTTGAAAAAAAGCCTTGTGCTTCTGACCTTGACGTTAAGCAAAGTATAACCAATATAGATCAACGGAAAAGTTAACATTTTCGACAACAGCTTGACATGTAATTTTAGTTAAAACTGTCCAAACAAAATGTAAAACATCCACTTATATACTCTTGTGTAAAAAACCACAATTGTTCTACTCCATTCTAAACAAATATTAACTAAACTTAATTAACTAAAATCATCTAGAAATCCTTTCTCTCTATTCTTGCTCCACTTCTTTGCGTGTCGTGGCACAGGCAGCTCCGTCGTTTCCTGTCAAAGTGTCAAGTTTGTTTCATTTGTCAAACTCTGACCGGATTCTTTCTCCGTAACTTTGTGCTAAATGCATAGAGCTTTTCGCCCAACCGGAGAATAGCGAAGTATTTTTCTTCCGCTGAACATATGGTGTCAATGGAGAATGGTTGCTTAGACTTCACCGCATATTATACTGCATCAGACTGTGGCGGTATGGATATAATGGCGTCTTCGGCTAGGCAAGCTCAATATTAAAAATCATATTATGTCAGAAGGCATATTTATATATTTTAATAAATATGTTTTATTGAGTTGTTTACTGATTAATCGTTCAGCAGAATTGTTTTTGATTGACTTCTTTCTTATATCTTTGAATTACTTTTTTATGTTAACGTTTAGATTAACTGATCTATTTGAGATTTGTGTGATTGACGAATTAATTAACTTATCTACTTCATGCTTGAGTAAAGAGTTGTTTGATTGACCAACAATGTATCTGCCTAAAAATTGATTGCTGACTTGTTTGATTGACTATCGACTAAGTTATAGATTGATGATTTGTTTGGTTTGGTTGCTTATCGATTAATTGATTGACTGATGATTTGTTTGATATTTATTTTACATCCGTTAGAGACCTGAGAATTTATCAGCAAGGATAAATAGAAATGTATTTGAATAAAAACTATCCCTGTACATATATTGGAACTTTCTAGAACTTTCTAAATATCTACTAAATAAATACAACACTTTATTACTCTTATATTATGTTATAAATCTTTTAATATGGTATTCATTATGCATTATTTATACTATACCATATGTATCGTTTCTATATGTTAGAATTTATTATTAATATTATGTTCCACAATTTAAAAATAGTTTAACAAGACAAGAGAAGAAATTTGTGAATAGATTTTGTTATAAAAGATTTTGGTCACACTTATGTAAATGTACATATATTAATAATATATTAATTAATATAATATATTAATATTAATAAGTGAACTATTATCAACATAATTTATAAGTCTTAATCAAGCAATCAATCAATAAATATATGCATTTAACGTCCGATTTTTCGCCATAAGGCAATATCAGGGATGTCTCTTGCAGACTCTGTACAAATACACGCCAAAACAACCACACGACGACGACTGAGAATACAAAGACTAATAGAGAAAGCAAGATCAAAACAGTGCAAATCCAAGATCCAAGGAAAGAGGGTCAAAATTTAGATATATGGCTGAAAGAAATAAGTTTTTTTCCGTGCCCAGGAAGGTACTAATACAGTTACATGATCGAAGATCTACCATATCTGCTATTAAATTCTAGAAAAAGTAACTTCATTTTTGCGGCTCGATTTCAGAAGATAGCATCAGCGACGGAAAAGCCATATCATTTCAGCTGATAATTCTGAAAGTTATGTTAGGAAAGCGGAAGACAGATAAGAGTGGAGGCGTAATATACCATGGATCTGCCAGTAGGCAGTGCACTAAGAGAGAGAATTATGATACTGATCGAGCCTTTAATATCATGCCTTATTTCATTTACAAAAGTAAAGTTTAACGTTTTTAGCTCCTCATGTGATGGCACCGGAGATGGCACGTTAGAGTTTTGAATCCTTCACCTCTTGATGCATAGTCAAGCGCGCAACCAGCTCTCTCATATCTAAGCATAAATGATTTCTTAATATCGTCAAACTTTCAAAATGGCTTAAAGTCAGTACTCCAATCGATTAGTCACGACTCCGTGGTTTGGTTGAGTTGACAGGATATTGGCGTGCGTTGTAAGTTTGTAACCTCTCTACCCGCTGATTGGATCAACTGACTGATTTTAATCTTGACTGAACAAGAGTCCTGGCAGTACTGTTTCTTCTTCTTTATATTGCAAGTGAAACTGAACAAGAGACATGGTAACACTGTTTTTCTTCTTTACACTTCTAGTGATACTGAACAAGAGACCTGGTAAAACTGTTTTTCTTCTATACTTTGCAAGTGATAGTGAGCAAGGGTCCTAGTAAGACGGTTTCTATATCAAGTAATGCAGATATTGTTCTTTCATAATTGGCATGATATAATTTACATCGCTATTGCGCAAATTCAATAGGCCTGCCAAAATTCTAGCAATTTACATTTAAAAATTGGAAATTAAATTGTTTAAAATTTAAATTTAACATTTAAAATTATTAGTTCCGTCAGTTATAACAGCATTAAAAATTGATGAGTCAGAGAAAAGATGCAACCATAGTGCTTGCACGTGAAAAAATGTCGACAAATTGAGAGCTTCAGCTTGTTTTGAAGTCCAATTTAAAAATAAACTTAGTATTTTTTACCTTTTGGACTTCAAAGACAAGCTGACTCAGGCAGTTTTTAGAGTTTTTCAAGGGCACACAATATGCTTGCATCTTTCGAAAAACAGAACAGAAGAACATGGAAAGTTTAAAAACGAGGATTTTCTATGTTTCCTTTCTATATAAAACTGTAGGCTGAATAAAGCTTTCTGTTTCTTTCTAAATGATGCTCAAAAAACTAACGAAACGGGTTCAAATCATACCAAATTGGTAACACTGTACAGTCTATAGTTAATCAAAAGTTATAACATATAATCTTAGGCCTACTTCAAATATTCAAGCCTTGTGGAATGCGAAATTTGGATGTTAGAGAAATTCAAAGAAAGCTATTGGAAATAAGATAAAGCATGCTTCAAATAAAAAATTAAAAAAGTATCGGAAGAGCAGCGTTGCAATAACAGACACCTACTTGTGATTTGAATATTTACAAAAAAATACGAAAAGTTACTTTATGCAATGTAATTCAGCTTCAACCGTTCCATAAGACATTCAAATCCTTATAAAATAATAATAATAATTATTATTATTATTATTGTTATTATTATTATTATTAGAATTATAATTATAATTACTACAATTATTATTATTATTATTATTATTACTATTTTGTACAATCTACAAAAGAAATGTGCTGAGAAGAAGTATGGTCCTGGAATGAAAACCGGTCCGGTGATACAAATTATCCTAACATATCATATTCCATAACAAATTGTAGCATATCCTTGTTACGCTGGTAGGTCCATGCTTTAAAATGCCAGCAGAGAGAGAATAGTGGATGCTTTATATACCATGGACCTGCCAGTGGGCATAACACTAAGAGAGATCCTGCTATGGGTAGAGCAGATCTTCAGCCCTTCTCTACAAGTCCAAAATCAAGACCCATCTCAAGGTAATTGAAGTCATACGTCACTTACCCTGCCCAGGTTTTGGTCCCTAAGTCTCGCGCTGAATGATTCAATGGACTACAAAAGCTTCCGCTTTCAAGAAATTCCTGGTATTAGAAGATAAAAGTAAGAATAGAGAGGAGGACCGATGACTGTGGTCACTAAATTATTTTTGTGAGTGTATATGTGAGTTTGTGTGTGAGTGCGTGTGAGTGTGTTTGAGAGTATGTCTGCACGAGTATGTTTCGTTTCTCAGGGGAATATAGATAAGCTGAAAGATCTGAAAATTGAAGTTTAAGTTTTAAGAAAAACTAATGAAAAATTAAACTAAAAAATAAACTTCTATATTCTCGTTTACAGAGAATGCTCTGAACAATTTTACTGACTGACTGGCTGACTGACTGATTGACTAATTGATTGTATGAACCACTGTCTGACTGACTGACTGGCTGGATCACTGACTGACTGACTATTTGACTGACTGACTGGATGTCTGACTGATTCACTGACTGACTATCTCTCTGTCTGTCTAACTGACTGACTGTTTGACTAACTATCTGTCTGTCTGTCCAACTGACTGACTGAATGACTGACTGATTGACTGATTGACTGACTGATTGACTCACTGACTGACTGACTATCTTTTGTCTGTCTAACTGACTGACTGTTTGACTGATTTACTGACTGACTGACTAACTGACTGATTGACTGATTGACTGCCTGATTGACTGACTGACTGATTGACTGATTGACTGCCTGATTGACTGACTGATTGACTGATTGACTGCCTGATTGACTGACTGACTGACTGACTGATTGACTGACTGACTGACTGACTGACTGACCGACCCACTTCCTAACGAGACTCTCATGCTTCTTTCATATAGACTACCAGCTGTAGATTGTAATATAGCAATTCCTGGCGGATTCAGGATCAAGCAATCCACGTTTCGTCGCTAACACTGAACACAGCTCAGCATGAGTTACCGGAGAGCTTCAAATTCTGTATGCCACTTATTTGATGGCACAAGTATCGCGATTT
Source organism: Enchytraeus crypticus (assembly GCA_905160935.1). Taxonomy (NCBI): domain Eukaryota; kingdom Metazoa; phylum Annelida; class Clitellata; order Enchytraeida; family Enchytraeidae; genus Enchytraeus; species Enchytraeus crypticus. The sequence goes on along the minus strand of CAJHZI010000452.1, from coordinate 1,040,124 downwards.
CCTGACTGCATTTGAACAAGTTCCATTGTGTTCTATGCTAGCGAAGCAACTTATAAAAGTAACTTGGTTCATATAAAATATAAGCATTTAAGCACAGATTCTTGCCATTCAGTATGAAATGTAGACTTCTGCTAAAAACTTCTCTATAATAAAATTGAGTTTATTTGTTTGAAACGAGAAAATTATAGTATTTAGAAATAAACTTTCAGTTTTATGCTCTTGTCTTCTACATGTATCTGTTCTCTACTAGCCAGCGCGACTGTGTATGTCGCCTTGTCTCTATTTTAACTTATTATACGCACTTATGCATGAATGTTACCGTCGAAATTTTTCTCTCTTCATGCTAATTAAACGAATACTAAGATATTCTCACGCTTCAAATATGTCCAAAAATTGTTGCCAATGTTACATTAACTCTTTATGAAACTTTCACGAAAGAACGGGGTTATAATTTAGTTCCATATACCAATCGTCTGGAGTTTCTCATTTTCGTTCCGATCCGCTGTTAAATGACGCGTGTCAATTGAAATGATAGTAATTTCAGTCTCTCGTCGTCTACAGATCGAGACTGAATAAGATTGCAGGAATATTGAATTATTGAGGCAAGGCGATAATGGCCGACTGCATGGACCATAGTGATACAGCACCAAAAGCTAATTTAAAATCCAGCATTTGTTGAAAGAAAATAAATTAGCTACGGCAAGTTTTTGAAATGGAATAGACAATTTGACAAGCATATTTGTAACTGCAACTTACTGCTTCAGCCAAAATTTAAAAAGTGAAAATAAAATATCATACGTCACTTCTGTATTCTTTAAGTAAAAGCTAAAAGCTTGCAAAGCTAGTGTTAGCGTCAGTAAAAAATAACAATGGAAATTAGAATAATTTTAAAATGTCACCGTCGTCAGTGAACCAAATTAGCACTAAGGAACTAAAATCAAGCCGACTAACAAAAAACCATAAGGTAGAAACCGGTGCCAAAACAACTCAGAAAATGGAGAGGGAATAAAGTGAGTAGCGTGTAATAGTGATCGATGTTTTCATGGATGCTTGTAGCCCTCAAATTGTTGTTGAAATGTTCTATCGGTCATTCAGAGATTGACAGATGAAAAATGCTCGTCATGTTCGGTCGGTCACTACTTTATAAAATATTAATGTTGGGAAACAAAAAATTGTATGCATTGTTCAAAAAACAAATTCAGTTTTTATTTTAATAATTTATGTAATTAAACTACCGATATGGCCACTTTATAACGGGCCGTAATTTTTACTTCATATATTTATTCAAATTTCTTCGTCATTGCATAAAATGAACTATCGAATATAAGTGCTGAAAGTTTGCATTATTTTAATATTATTTATTAATTGCACCAACCAAATGGTTATCATAATTATAAGCAAATACGACAAACGGATCAGTATACGTATGCATAGAGTCTATACACACTATGCATATTAATACAAAAACATAATTAACAGTGGATCAAAACATATGCATTTATCCGTTCAATTAATCATGCAAATAAAATTATTATATATCAGAAACATCTTTGCGAAATATATTCCCGGTTTATATTTTATTTAATTGCTTTCAATAATACTCACTTTAACTGTGCATGTTTTTTATTATTAATTAATGTTATTTTCATGTGTTTGTTACTATTAAAGTTTGTGCTGAGATAAAATAAGATATTTATACCAAACGATAAGATTTGATTATTCTAGCGCAGAGTTTCTAAGCTAATATTTATTTGCCAAACAGCTATGACACTCCTATAATCTGAAAATAAAACTTCATTCTCGTTTTCAATTTTTAATTAAATTTTCTTTAGCATCTTTTAAATATGAAACACTAAATAATTTTTTCCATATTCATATAGCTAAGGCAATCATACATATTCTGTCTTTATTTTCAATTTTGTTATTTAAAGTTCTGAATTATTATAATATAATATTTATTCATCATATAGGCCTACAATGCACAAGGGAAAAAATCATTTCTGTCACGAATGAATCTAAAAATTTTTGTCGGTGGAATACTGTTTGAGAAACGATGAAATAAAATATTAATGCGTGTAGTAAAAGCTCAACAAGGGAACCGTGCGCGTTATCATTTCAGCGCTAAAATGTTTCAATGTTTAACAAAGAGACACGAGTGACCAGTACTGCAAAGTTAAAGCAGTCTATTGGAAAACATCATTTGAACGGTCATCGGGTTCATCTTTTATTCTGAACAGGTTTTGACATTGTAATGCAAAGGCTAAATGGTTTTTTCTACTGGGCTTTAGTTTTATCATTATATCATATCAATATAATGACCCATGTTGTGTCCCGGAAATAATAGAAAAATTAACTAATCGTAGGAGGTTCGTGTTTTAACAGTCGATTACAAAGAAAAGAAAAGGAAACCCCACAAGAAACACCAAAATTAGTCAATCTGCATTAAGGAGTGAACAAAACTTCAAGAAAGCGTATCCAATTGTGAACGGATTAACATGTGTGGGGCCCGATTGAGCATTGTGAGTAGGAATGGGTACCTTGACCGTACAAATTGACAGAACACTATAGAGAAATCTATGTGTACCTACTGTCATATGTTTACATTTATTTCTTTATCTTTATCAATATGCAATTATTTAAAGCATTGCTTTTTGAAATTTGTATTTATCACAAAGGTTTCTTTACATGTATCGTCAAAAATGTTACAGTGTCATAAGGCTTCCATATTGTGCTGGGACCAGAGTAGAATAGACCTGATAAATATCATATTACAAATGTCTTAAGAGGCGACTAAGCTATAGGAGCTAAAAATCCAATATACAATTAATTTTAGAGTTATTCTAACATTTACGAAATTATTGAGAGAGAGAGTGAGAGAAAAGGAGAGATAGAGATAGAGAGAGAGAGAGAGAGAGAGTGAGAGAAAAATATAAAGACTGTGACCCTTACCTTCGGCACTAGGATTGCAAGCTACTCTAAAATACATGTATTCCTGGTTGAAATTCTCAATGGATACATCCTGACACTTCTCTGCTTGTTTCACGTGTCGCAGTTCAGTTCATTTGCTATTAAATGTCTGAACAGTCCAACTAACTAAAGGACCCGCGTGTCTCACTTTTCCTATAAATTTCTATATACAACTTTCAATGGATGCTAATATTAATTGTAATTAAATATAATTTCATCTAGTATTGTGCAGTCATTAGTAATAATTAATAAAATAATATTATATACATGCACATGTATATAATATTATTTAATAGTACATATAATGTTATAATATATTATATGTAATAAAATATTATTATAATATTTTAAATATTATTATAATATTTTAAATATTATTATAATATTTTAAATATTATTATAATATTTTAAATATTATTATAATATTTTAAATATTATAATAATATTTTATTCATAAAAGATGAAATAAGTTTGAAGTTAAATATATATATTTAGCTATATCAATTTACACCTTAACATTTGAAACACACATGAAATATTCTAATCCACAGAGATTTTTGATATATTTTGGATCCACCTCTTTACTTGGTTGAACATTTATAACTCATCAATTCATTTGGCATTTGGTAATTGGTTGAAATATTTACTTATAAAAGTAATAAATCACTTAAGTACGTCACTAAGTAATTAATCATATAATGCCTTTTATATTGGAACTGATTTGGACCTGTTTTTGATCACAGGCTTGGATTTGAATCAAAAGTGCTCGTTGCTGTCATTGATGACTATAGCACTCTAAAACTTTTTTTAATATTTATAAATATAAACAAACTTGACCCATTATAATTAAGTTGACCTATTACAAAGCATAGATATGAACTTGTTTGACCTACTACTGGAAAATTTGACCAATCACGAAAGCCCCATATCAGAACCCTATGGGTTTCCACCGCGGTTTGCGTCCGGGACGCTGAAGAAGTATGATGTAGCACACACTAATATGTAAATGTAATGAAACACATAGTAACATGTAAGTGTAATATAATGTGACACATTCTAACATGTAAATGTAATGAAATGGAATGTAATGTGAATGCAATTTAAATGCAGTATGACGCAACGCAATATGACTTATACTACCATGTACTAACATGTAAATATAACGTTAAAATGTAAGATGTACACTGTAACATGTAAAGGTAACACAGAAACCTGGTAAATTGGTATATTTAATCGTATATAAGCCACCAGATTAAAACCCGGTCTTTGCTAAATCGAATTTAAAGCCCAGACATAAGAAGCTTTCAATTATTTTCTAAGACTTCTTTTCTACCTTCACAATAATTCTATATTTTAGAAAGAGCGAAGAATCTGAAGTGGTTTCATTTAGTTCCTGGATGAATTTTATGACAAAGAACTGCCTCTGATTTGCGAGCTAACGCTCTGTTGCCTAGCTCTTTAACCACCACCACCCGGCGCGTTCGTTTAATGGCTTTTAGGGGGAGACTAAATCACATACAGGCGTCGACCTGAGAGGTTCATCTTGTTTAAGACCGTCAGTTTGGCCTCATTAGATGCATCCTTAACAGGAAGAAATTCTTTAGTTGAAACTTTAGTGGAAACATTTACATTGAAACTTCTATGGGAATTTAAACAACAGAAGAAAATGATTGCTATATTGCATTGAGTACAAATATGGAGATATAATAGTACTCTCTCTCTCTCTTCCAGTGCACTGTATATTGGCAGGTCCATGGCAAAAAACTGCTCCCCATATATCTATGTAGATACTGGCATAATTAATACTTAAATCTAAATTCTAAATTACAGAATAGCTGAATTACTTCTTTGCACACGACACTTGCGTTTTTCAGAATAGATAAATGTAAAATTGTTTTCACATTTTTATGTCTAAATGATTGCAAATATGTACAAAACTGTGCAACTCAACCGCATACATATAGCCTACATGCACAATATACGCATAGACATACATATATGTAACACACACATACTTGGGTAACATTTATATTGACGACATTTGATGCGACAACGTTACGTGAGGCCACGAATGAAACAATTTGTCTGCAATAGAAATTCTATTCCAGATAAACAACAGAAATTAGAAGAGGAAGCAATAAGTAGAAATTAGCATTTTTGTTGGACTCAGCTATTTCACTTTAATAAGACTTCCTTCGAGTCAGCGTCCGTTTCAAATCAAATAAAATCACTACAACCCATCACTAAACATTGATCGGCTAGAGACTAGCAGTGGACCCCTACTATGTCCCCTGGCCACATACTGTATACGGGATTGCCCAGGGTGGGTCCATGGACCTATCCCCTGGCATCATGCCCGAGACTGCACAGGGTGAGTCCCTGGCCTATCCCCTAGCTGTGTGGTCAGGTCTGAGCTGATACGATTATCTTTAGTCACAGAGGGAATAGATCAACAGACGATCGGGTAACTAACACGCAGAACGTACATGATATATATTTAGGGGTGTCAAATATATAATCAGATGGGCTCTTTATTTCGTTCTAAACCGATTTATAAGTAACTTGCATTTACAATTACTCGAATGTTAGTCTGTATTTTGTATAATTTTACTTTTACAACTATTCTCAAATATTTACGAAATTAATTCTAACATTGCAATCCTACCAAAATATAAATAGAAGAAAACGACACTAAAAAGTGGGGAAAAAGTAGGACAAAATTGAAATGCTCCATCTTGAGAGGCTGCCATGAGGATAAACCGATGGAAGATATAGAAAATATTGATATTCAAAAATCTCATTTAAACTTATACAATTATAAGAATCCTGGAGGCTTGCCTCCAAACATTTCTGTTTTTTCTTAAACGACTGCGGACTACTTGGATTAACTGGATTCTGATTAATGCGTTTCCTGGATCTCCAGGTTTCAGTTTACCATTTAACTAAACGTCAGCTGTTTCAATTATAAATCTAATGCTCTGCTTTATTGTGTAATTTCAGATGTAATTCGATTATAGCGCTTACCTCACAAGTTGAACCGAATTTAGTTAATATAGTTTACCCGATTTAACAAATCAATCTGTTTAAACTTGCCTGATAGATATTGGTAAACGTTCCGTTTAAATTTGTTATTAACTTACCACTATTTCTATGAGAAATTCTTCAGTATGTTTTAACACTACTATTTTTCTGTGAACGCTTTTATTATCAAGGAGTTGAAGTATGTTTTAAATCCGCTGCCTTTTTAAATTTAGTTTGAATTACTTGTCTGTTAAACTAACGATTCAGATTAAGATTAACCTTTTGATTTGCTTTCAACGTAAGATTACCGTCATGGATCTTGTGGTAAAGTATTTAAATGTTAGAAATCCATTGAGCCGTATTAATTCCACTAGTATTCATCCAGTCTGTCGCTTCGGTTATTTTATATTATTTCATTCTTCTTTTCTCATTCAAACATTTGGAACTTCTTATCTTTCTATCTCGTTATCTCACTTTCTCTCTCTCTCTCTCTCTCTCTCTCTCTCTCTCTGTCTTTCTCTCCTCTCTCTCTCTCTCTCTCTCTCTATTTCTCAATTTCTTTCCAAATCTCATCCTCTCACTCTCTTTATCCTCTTTCGTATTTCAGGTCGTATTTTATAATGACAAATTTTCTGACCGCTCGAGTGACAGAAAGGGAATAGAATACGTTTGCGAGTACGTTTGCTTGTATTGCTGTACCTATTGCTCTAATATTACAAATCCTGCGGCGGCAGCTTTGTATTGCTAGGATATAATGGGGTATAGTTTACCAATCCGTTTTGAGAAATATTGGTCAATATTAACTAGTCTCTCTTATCTCTTAGCTACCGAACTTGGTTAGCTTATATTTTATATATATTATGTTAGCTTATACATATTAAGAAAATATTTGATTAACATTGACAAGAAACGTACTTTTATAATATAATTATTTTATTCCATGAAATATTCTGAGAAGGGATTGAATATACTTCAATTTTTTAGTTCTCAATTTACCCCACTGTGATGTACATGTATTTATTCAATTTTTCATTCCATTAGAATTAAAGTAGCTTGTTAATTTATAGGAACAACACTACCCAACACAATACTGAAAATTCTTCAGAAGTAAAAATATTCGCACCCTAGAATTTACTGAAATTGACTTGCGTACAATTAGTTATTTTTAAACTCTAGAGTTATTTCAAACTTTAGAGTTATTTCAAAACTCTTATGAATACCACTTTAAATTTAGTTGAATGTTAAATAAAAAAGTCAGACATAAATTTCTTTTACTATCTCTCTCCCCTTGTCTCTCTCTCTCTCTATTTCTCTATTTCTCTCTCTCGCTCTCCCTTTCTCACCCTCTCTCTCTCATCCTCTCTCTATCTCTACAAATACAGTCTCGCCTAATTGCTCATTCTGAATGAGTACTTAACAAGAGCCCCTCACATGGTTTCTCTTTACCTTTATCAGTTATAAAAAATCACCTAGAGCTTACAAAAACGGCAGTTAACGGTTGCTTTATTCTACAATAACTGGACAACCATTGTAAAACTTTCGTAAATATGAGATTAATCTATTTTGATTACTAGCCATATATCTAATATAAGAGTGAACTTTATCGTTAAAAGGAAGTTCTACGATATCAGACTCTCTTTCATGTTTTCTACTCCCACGATATGGAACTCTCTACCACAAGATCTTCGATCGTGTAATTGTATTGGTATTTTCCTTGGCAAACTAAAAACCCATCTCTTTCCGCCATAGGGTCTAAATTTGACCCGTTTCCCTTGGATTCTGGACTTGCACTATTTTGATATCGCCTTTTCTTGTGGCCTCTATGTGCTCGGTCATCATCTACTCATCATTTGGTGCTTGGCGGCAGTTTGTGCAAAGTCTTCAAGAGACGTCCATGACAGTGCCTTATACATATACATGTATATACATGTATATATCTTTATTTCACCTAAACATGTGGCAGCATAACTACACAATATAAATATAAACACAATAAAAAGTACACACTATACAGTGACATCATGTTCAACGAAATAGGCAAGTAATGGCTAGGAATCGGACGCTAAATTCTTATTGATTGTTTGATATTCCCTTACTTTAAATTCTAGCTACGCCACGCCAGCTTACCCTAGAAAGTGGCATTATATCTTTTTGTAATCTACGGCGGACCTGACACACAGTCTGTGATCCAGGGAGTCCGGTTCAACAGGTCCCAGACTTTACATGGATTATGTCACGTGAGATTGCAACGTGAATCCTGCACAACAAATCGCATGAGATAATGACATAGTGTATGCGAACAACATGTTACTCTCTAAACACCATTCTCTTAAACACCAACAAATCAGTAAATCATTGCTATAAACATTTTGCAAACCAAACATTTTATCATATTCAAATATTATAATGTAGAAGTTATACGGTAGAACATAATCGGAAATATTGGTATTATACGCGTAGTGTACAGACATAAAACAAAATCAATCATATGTTCAGTTAGGTGGCAAGTCTGTTAAATAATTGTAGCACGCCGTAGCAAGTCTGCTAAATAATTGTAGCACGCTGTAGCAAGTCGTTATATAATTAAATGTAGCATATTGTAACTAGCAAGTCTGCTGAAAATTGTAGCATGTTGTATCAAGTCAGTTAAATAATTGTAGCACGCTGTAGCACAATCTAATTTGATTGGTAGTAAATATCTATCAGCTATAAATAATTGTAGGTGTAACAATTGATTCAGCTGGAAAATGTACTTGATAGAAGTAATCTTTTTATCTTTTCCATCTCTCTTTTTCATCCAGTGATCATGAGTTGCGACCAGCACGCAAACCTCCTTTTCTATAATTCCCTTTAGCTTTAGACTGATCTTTGGGATTTTGGAATTTGCACCGTTTTGGACCCTTATTAGTCTTTTCAAATATGGCTGCTTTTCCAGCATGACGTCGAGTAAGAAGCGATGAATCATTAGTGAGCATAGTAGAAGCAGGACCTCGCTAGCACAGCTGATCTACATGTATGGTACTGTACTTTCGCTTCCGGTTTTTATGACAGATTTTATGTCATGAGTTTGTTTGTGTTATTCCAACTAAAGCATTAAACTTTATTGTAAACTGTCAGTATTCAATCAGCCGATAAATCAACCTTGTATTTCTCAACAGTCTTCTTCAAGCTGAGTTAGATAGCCTGCTTCGGGATATTTTTCTAATATTTTCCTGCTCATTACTTCATCATTTGTAGAACAAAAGCAAAAATAAATAAAATTCTAGTTTAGCCTCAGTTTCCAGCTCGATAGTATGGCAGTAACGTATTAGATTTTGAACAACTTGACAACATACCACCGGCTCAGCACGGTGGCATGCTGCTCAATTTGTATTACTAGTTATATTAGTGATAAATATAATAGTGCATTCTATTTTATTTATTTATTTATTAGGTGGTAATTTGACTACGTGAAAGTTTATCTTGAAGCAGACATTTAGCTGAATGCTAAATGGGATACAGAACAATTCATGTTATGGATAGGTTGATACTATTAGGATCGAATCTTCATCAATTGAATACATTTAAGATCTCTCATACTTAATAATGTCGTAATTTACTCAGTCATTCTACAGTAAATTAAATTATATTAACAATTCAATAATTATATAAGCAAGTAACCACGCGTTATAGTGAAATGATCAACTACGTTGATATCTATCACTTTTAATACCACTCGTTTAAACCATTAGGTAATTTTTAGTTAAGTGCACTTAGCTAACTATTTCACAAAATTTAGCCCATCAAGTCATTATGAGTTTGTCTTGCCCAAGAAGTTAAGCCCTTTTTGAAAATTACTTGCCAATAAGGCGCTTGGCTGCAGGCAAGTAGGCTAATTACAACATTGTTTGACTATAGATGATCCTTGAATGGAACAGAGGTGGCACAGTGATAAATAATAATAATAATAATAATAATAATAATAATAATAATAATAATAATAATAAAGGTTTAACGTCAGCTTCCTCAAACAAGGATGATGTCAGGGATCTTAAGGTTCACGAATGATTTGGAGGTGTTAATCTCCCTCCCCCTCTCCATCCCTCATGCCATTACATACACACAACTTTCCTATAATCACTGCAATAAGCAATACGTTATAAACTATTTGAAGTCCTATTCTCTACCGAAATTCTGGAGAATCATAATTATGAAATACGACATTCTGATTTCCAATTTTCCATCGAAGTTGAGTGGACAAGACCAGAATATCGGTCTCATATCTCAAATTCCTATTCCAAACCTTATATCTCTTCTTCAAAATGGTTTCTTGGTTGCATAGTTGCACAAGACAACCCCATGTGTTTACAAAGTTTACTTTCTAGCGGATGTTTTTGTATTTTTACGCCTTTTCCTCCTTTTCTCTCCATGGTGATTAGTAATCATTGATTTTGGTAGCGCATTGATTGCAGCCGGCGCTGATTTAAGTTAACTATAACTTAAGTTAGATATAACTTTCCTGGTGATGATTTTTTCAATACTCTCAACACTCGATCTTCCAAGGTAGTCGTCCATTCATATACTAACCGCATTCGACGTAGCGTAACTTCGTTCATTTGACGCGCAGTTAAAAGAAATTACTCTAAATCCCGCTCCCTTTAAGCTGATTTTCCATCAGCTCTTGTGGCTTTTGAATATCAGGCACAATTTTAATTTTGAATACTCTCGCTATTATGATACCCTACACAGTTACAACTCGGTAAAGTGTTAGGGAATTTAATTGTCCCCTAGAGTAGGCCAACAGGCTTTGAGAAGATGTCAACATTTGCATTACTCTCGACTCTCACAAGTGCTTTACGTGTTTTTTCAATAAAAATGGTTTAAAGTTAAGACTATTTCAATTGTACGAGTTCAATTCTTCCATATAAGCGCAACTACTGCAATGCTATCTTACAGTAGCAGACATCTATTAAATTCCTTATCTCTCAGAGTTCTGCTAAGTGGCTAGTCTAAGACACATATTCCCAATTATATTAACATACACTGTTACGAATATTCAATCAATCAAAACATGAATCTCTTCACAAAAGTCTCCGCCATTATATTTTTTACGATATAATTTTATAAACACATATGTGTACATGTGTCTATAAAAGTAAATAGTAAAACAAAAATATACATATTCCGGAAGATAAGAAAAAAATGGAATTCCTGCGGGACTGCCAGTGGGGCAATCAGTATCAGTTTATCTCGCCCATTGATGACTTGTTGGATCTCCGGGCACTATGCCCCGGAGTCCAGACAGCAATGAGCCGTAGAGATAAACCAGATCAGACGAGTCGGCTACTGGAGATATGAAGATAGAGGGAGATGATATATGAGTCAATGAGATGAGCGGAGATTAGGGAATAGATAATGATTAATGGGGAAAAACTAATAGAAACAAATAATGGAAAAATATTGCCCGGACACGGGCGAGATTAGAAAGAAATGGCTGAAGAATTGCGGAGCAAAAATTGAGCGATAAGAGATGAACTCAATTCCTGCAGATGAACTTTAAATCAATGTATGAGAGAGAAAATTGCTGTAATATATCTCAAACGCACAGTAGTCCTAGCTTCTAAAATAACATTGAGTATTGTAAGGTTCAAGAATTCTAACTCTGGAAGATAAATAGAATCATTAAGCAACAAAAAAATTTAAATGAAATTTTGCTTGAAATTCTGCATTAATTGATAGCTTATGTCGTTCTTAAAGTTGTGTCACATTGCCGATGCGTTAAAATAATTATGCACTTTAAGTTAATTAGAAGTTGGCCTACATCGTGATTATGTGCAAATAGTACTTAAGTTTAAATTAATAAGTAGAAAACATTTAGAAGATTTTGGTGTTTTAGAAAATCCCAATATTAACTTAAATTTAACATAACGGCTCACTGGTTCAGGGAGCACAGATGCTTGTTTAAAGCCAATTTTCTCCTTCCTCTCCATGATTATTAGTAATCGCAGCTTTTTGATGGAGCAGCAATTGCAGACGGCGTCGATTTAAGGATAACCTTCCAACACCCTGGTATTTTTTCGTTCCAAGATGTCTTCACAAGGTCTTCAAAGTGATCACCCAACCGTGTACTAACCGAGGCCGACTTATCTTAATTTAGATTATGCTGTTGACGCGCAACCAAAACCAAGTGCGCTATATCCCGCCGTTTAACTTTGACTATGAATGATCTTTGACAATTGATCAAATCAGAATGGACAATAGTATGCTGCGCGTGTCGAAAGAGGCGACCATAAGCTGAGAAGCGTATCACAGTGTGTAGACTCTGTAGTAGGCTTACACTGTAGAATCACCTCAAAGCAAATAGTTTCAGCTACATTAATATTTGTAAATGTACAACGTTATTTGAAGTTAAGTTTTAGTGAAAATATATTTATAGTTAAACCGCCATTTGCAGCGGTTGCCTCCTAATTGAAATTGTATGTAATGACGATTCTACTTTTAAATTCAAGAAATCCCCACGAGCGCCTTCAGCGAAATCTCTGATTTGTTTATCCTGAACAGACTGGGATTTGAAAGAACCTCAGTCAGAGTATTTCTTTACTCGAAAGTGATGTCAGTGACGGGCGAGCACAGGATTTGAACTCCGCACCTATTGATCCGCGGTCGAATATCATACCGACATCGCCACTGGCTCCAACCAGTTAAAATATGGATGTTGTACTCTACCCAGTGTTTATAACATCCCTGGTTTTGTTGCCAGTCAATACAAGCCGGTCTCAGTTTGTATTCAGCCACAGCTCATGGTGGACTCAGTATTGGATTAGATCGACTCTTTCTAGAAGCAAGGATTATCAGTTCGTTAATAATCTTTGCGTTAAATTTAAACAACGTTATAGTTTAATTAAGGTTACAATTTAGACATATTTATTGATATTTAAAACTGGCTTTACCAAATTTGTATGAAGAATCCGACAGAATTATTCGTCATGCTGCTAATTTCAGCGGAATAACAAAAATTTAAATTAAAGCTTAACGTCAATTTCCTCATCTAAGGATGATGTCATGAATTGATAGTTTCTGCAAATTTGTCAATATCTTTACCCACTGTTGTCCTCAAACATTTAAACTATAATAATAATAACAATAATAACAAGTCGTCATGAAGGAGCATTCGTCGACTAATGTATTCGGGGTGTTCGGCTGTAGACCACCTCCCCTCACTCGCAGCGTTGAGCATGCTTGCTCCAGGGACAACGCCTACACCAGCGATGTACTCTTCGTTCATCATCACGAAAACTTTTAATTATCATTGATTGATTGATTTATTGTTGTTTTAGTAGTAGTAGTAATAATAATAATAATAATAATAATACAGGTTTAACGTTCGTTTCGTAATGAAATATGCTAAAACTAGAAGTTTAACTACTGAAACAAATATTTTGGTAAATCTGCAGTACATCGCAGTAAATAGGTGTAAGTTATAACTGCCATTGTATATCCCGTTACGGATCAAACGTTATCTGAAAGAAACTGTAAGAGGTGACTAACCGCTAGGTAAAGACATCATTTGGGAAAACCTTACAAGGGAACTCATTAGAAGTTATGCATTTTCCAGATGCAACAGTAATGCGGTAATGTTTGAAAAAGCTATTGCCTTTGTGAATGCACCAAATCGTTGATCAATGGTATGCTCTTGAGTGAGTGTGAAAAGACTATGACTATGAATATGTATCTTGAACAGTTAAGCTTGTTAGTGGTATAACCCATATATAAAAATATGAGAAAGAAGAAAACGCATTTACTAAATTATTTTAATTTGTAGACCACTGAAAGGCGAGTACTAATAATTTTCAGTGTACGGATTTGATGTACGGATTTGATGTAGGCCTACGGAATGAATTTATGGATTAGATATACGGGTGTACGGATTAGATATGGATGTACGGATCTGATGTATGGATAAGATGTAGTAGGTTGATGGCCGAACGGATAACAAGTTTGCATGACATGCTGGAGATCATCTTTTCAAATCTCAGCCAGACCATCTCCGACATTGTATCCTGTCAAAACGGCAAAACGAGAAATGAATTTCTGAAGAAAAGACGAAAATGAAAATGAGGAAAGAGGAAGCAGCAACAAATATGTGTGGTTTTTTGTTACAAAAAAGCTGGTAAAGCTAAAGTTAACTTTAATTTCCTCACTCGAAAGCGATGTCAGTGACGGGCGAGCCCAGGATTTGAACCCCTGAAGTACTGATCCGCGGTCCAATATCTTACCGACATCGCCACTGGCTCCAGCTAAAATTAAACCGAAATAATAGCAAAAAGAAAAAAAGGGAACTTGTAATCCTTTCATAGCTTTCAAGTAAATATAAAAGTAAGGTATTTGAATTTAACTGTGGATTTTAACTGGTGTTCTAATATGAAATTTTTGCAGTAGTTATGGTAGATTAGTAATAAAGAATTGTGCTAGATGGATTGAAGCCTTCGCGTAGCATTAGGCCTATGTAACTCTCGAGAAAAATATAATATTTCTAGAGACCATTTGAACAAAAGAGTACACAGTAGTAAGCTGATTTACTATCAATGGCGATGAGGAATAATAACTCAGAAAATTGAAGAAAAGAAGGTTTGTTTTTCATATCTATGTAATAAAGTGTCCAAATTTCAAAATCTAAATTTAAAATACCTTTATTTTAGTTATAACTTACAATTAATTGTAAATTTTTAGATATATTGGTCTTAGAGAATAAAAAATTTACGTATTATGTGCTAGCTTTCATAGTATGTTGTTGATAGACGCTAAATTTGCATAGTAATGTCTCTCTCTAGTGTTCTGTCAAGTGGCTGATCCGTGGTACATATTCATACTCTCTAGTCTGCTTTCACGCTCCATATAGAACACTCCATAGATCAATAAGTTAACCCTTTACAAAAGACTATACCTTACCCATACATTATGTAGACTATAGCTGGGGACAAATGATTTCTGAGTTTCCCGTAGCCTTCCCCAGTTTATGTTTTGGCACATCTTACAACAGGTGCATTTAACGTTGGTTTCTTCTTTAGTGGCCCGGACACAACACTGGAAGTTTAGTATAACAATAAAAGCAAAACGAAAAAGCCAAGTGTCTGAAATATATTAGTTTAAAGTAGAGGGGAATCATAATAATTTTTATTCTTCTTGATCAGTGCGAGCTACTTGTAAACAACATTCAGTGCTGATTCAGCTGAAAATTGATTTACTTCCGTTTTATTGTTTCGTTTTATTTTTTATTGCAATTTAAATTTAAATTTAAAATTATCTCGTTAATATATTGCAACTTAAATATATAATTTAATATTATCTCGTTAACATATTCGATATATAATGTCCATGGGTAAGAGAGAGAGAGAGAGAGAGAGAGAGAGAGAAAGTGAGAGAGAGAGAGTGAGAGACAAAGAGTCTTAATATCTGTTTTATGTAAGAGATAAATTACGCATATACATACTTAGTAACTATCACACACAAGTGTAATATTTAATGGCTATATATTGGTTTCGATGATTGGACTCAGTACAATTTCCATTCTAAAGCAGAGTAAACAGGATTATTTTCTCAGGGAATGACGACCCTTCCCAGTAAATGTTAGTCGAAGCTGAGGAAGGCATAGGGAGCCCACCTCGTCATAAGCAGAATCTCTCTAGAAAAATCCTGTATCAAAAGGAATGTTACAGATGATTTAAAGATCCGCTCGTATATGGATATGAAGAGGAAAACGGAAGACTGGATGGAAAATGTAAAATGGTAGAAGTAAGACTGGAAGATTAGATATGACTGGAGGCGTTATATGCCATGGACCTGCCAGTAGGCAATAGAGAGAGATAGAACTATATTATAGAATTTCTGTTATTCAGAACAGAACTTTCATGAATTGCAAGTACGTTATCTAATCTACTTAAATCATCAACTTTGACGTAATGCAGGAAGTTACGCCCTGCTTGCTTTGTTTATATTTGATTGACCTCTGCGCACATCCGGGTCATTCTGGCTTTGTTTCTCGAGTGACTTCCTAATTAATGGGCGCTCAGTCCCCCTCCCCCCTCAGCCCCCAGGAGTTGTCGAGAAGATTGAGTTACCCATCATACGGGCACGAAATTGTAGGGAGGAGAGGGGGGATGAACAGAAGTCATATTGGAATCAACGCAGTTCAATTGAAACGCAATACAGTACACGACATGTGGCATTACTTATTAACTAAATGGCAAACAATGTGCAGGAGTACTTAAAATGTTGCCAATTTAGAAATTTTCACTTCGAAAACTGAGAACAAATCAATTGAAATTCTAAGTTTGTCGTCTCTACCACAAGGATACATAAATGATCTATTTTAGTGCTGTGCCTACTGGCAGGTTCATGGTACATGTATATAACGCATCCAGATAGATATAGATGATAATACATGTAGACGATAGTTTAATGAATACTATAACTGTTTGAACGTAGCGAGGCAAAGGGAAACAACTTGGGAAGCCACATTTTTCTCAAGCTATCGGTTACATAATTTTTGTGCTATCTGATTGAACTGGAGATCGAGTGATAAAAATCATTTTTTCTTACAAAATTTTTACATACTCTATAATACCTTTCTTGTGATTTTACAGCCACTATAAAATTGAAAACTTAAAACTTAGGTCTAATCAAAAAATTGCCCCCTTTCACATATACAAAGCTTAATTGACCACAAATAACAAATAACGCTTATGTCTCAAATTGTTAAAGGATCCCCGAACATTAAATATGTAAGCTGTGAGAAAAGTGTTTCCCATGATGCAGCAGTTTGCGCAAGTGATCACTCTACTTTCAGCAATCTCCGATCACATATGATGCCATATGTTCAAGATTTAGCTTGGAATTTTCCAAAGATGGACATCAACTCAGCTAAAGTTACTGAGATAGTTTGATTCGTCTGTATGTGGGGTTGTACCGGCTGGATAGCTGTGTCGATAGAGCGCTTGATTTATTGACTAGAAATTCTTGAATCGAATCCCAGCAGCAACGTCTCTGCTAGAAAGGCTTGTGGTACGAAAGCCTATAAAGTCTATGTATGAGAGAAAATTCTATGGAGATATTGTAGCAAGACATGAGCAATTGTAATCCGTAACATTGCAATACTAATTTTAATATTGTTTATTAATTGGATTATTATTTATAGATTGTAGTATTGCGTTAAGGCTGCGTAATGAAAACACTCATTTTGATAATAATGTAATATCTGATAAAATACGTTAGTTATCTAAAGAAATGAAATAATTTGTTACTCTGTAGGCGTCAGTTATTTCGCTAACTTTAAACTTTAGGTTTTTGTAATTTAAATCTTTAACACTAAGTATTTAATAATAAATTTACTTTATCTTCCGTTATTTTTCTCTCACTCACTCGCTCTCTTTCTCTCTCTCTTTCTCTCTCTCTCTCTCTCTCTCTCTCTCTCTATCTATCTATCTCTCTCACTCTAATATTTTTGTCGAATAACACTTTGATTTTATTAATAAGTTTATTCCTTTATAAAATAAAAATATCCCTTGGCTTTAAGGAATATGGCTTTGTATGAGTTTTCACTAGCCAATCTCATATACTACCTAGTCGCCTTTAAAATAAAAGATAGGAAACGGTTAATCTATTCTGCACTCAGCAGTGATCGCAGGGTCAACAGGGCCATTTGTACTACGGATGAAATAAGATACTCGTCTGGGTGCATTTGTTTCAACGGAGCGTAACTATAAACAACAACAAACACCGACTTATTCATAGAGAGAAATCATTTCATCCCTTTGTATCTCTGTATCTCTGGTTCTATCTCTGTATCTTTTTCTTTGTTTCTCTGGTCTCCAGATGATGATGACTTTCATGAAACTTAAATTCACCAAAGAAAAATGACACAATTATATAATAATAAGTAAAATATCAAAATTGAAATGTCGAAAATATAGTTTTCTTACGACTTGAGCAGTTTTGATCATTTATTAAGAATCTAGAGAGTTTAATTGGCTAAATTATACGCTGACTTGAATTATACCAATGACCACTGACCAAGTCTCATAGAAATAGTGCGCCATATGATAGGGGAGGAAACGTTTGATTGCATCAGGGGAATAATTTAACCGTGCTGTTAATGTAAAGTGCCGCATATACTGAACTATGTATCCGCTGGTACAGGGTGCAATCGAATACCGGACTCAGATTTAATTCTTTCTTCAGCTCTAGTGACCAATCAAACAATCTGTTCAGGATGTATATTCATAAACTACAAGACACCTTTTTACTCTTTTGACATGGAGAGGCTTATTATTGGGAGGTTTAATATTCCATTTTCATGTTCTGTAAAAAAAGATGGTAACGGTATGCTAACATCAGTTAATGGTAACATCAGTTTCTTCACTCGAAAGCGATGTCTGTGACGGACGAACCCAGGATTTGAACCCCGCAAATACTGATCCGCTGTCGAATACCTTACCGACATCACCACAACAAAAATAGAACCGTTATTGCTTTCCTTTTCAAATTGATTTCAGAAATAAAATGTAATTACGTTTCAGAGTAATATTGGTAGAATTTAGTATTTATAATAAATCTATTACACAATTCATCGTCGTCTAAATTGCTTTAGGCAGATTTATGATTTCGATATGTGATAAGCCTAAATGGAAAGAAAGGCTACTACTAGTTGGCGTCATTACGTTATGTAATCCCGATTCCTGAGCCAGAATCCGAATGATCAATGCAACCTGTCATTTCTTTCAATATGTCACTTCTTTCACGAATCGTTATGAATAGACCTCGACATGTAGATACATTTTGATTAAATACTAAATGTCGACGTCTGGAATTTTCTAAGTTAAAACGGCTTCTTGTAAACCTTGGAAGTTTTTTACTGCAATGATATTGACTTGTTTCCATATGTAAAATTTCAATATACAAAATTTTCTAAGATATAAAGTAATTAATATGTCACATAATATACATGTAGCTCTATGATGTTTTTGTTAATTTAAATAATTAATCTGCATAAGTTTATTTATGAACAGATTATAAATCATTGCGCTAAAGTGACTAAAGTCTAGAAATGCAACCTACAATTTTTCTAACTTTTTATTATTTTGCTACTAAATTGTGTTGTCTGTTCTGAATTCACAAATTTTAAGAAATTTCAACGTAGTCTATGTAGATTTTATATAAATTATAGCTATACTTCTGCTCTGCTTATCTTAGTCAGACATTTAGAAATACTGACTTATAATTTATTTATTTATTTTCGTATTGCACAACAGATCATCGCATCATATATGTATATATGTACTGTACACTGTACAGCATAAGTCAATAATAAGATTTAAAGTCAGGGCACACCTGAAGCACTGGGCACTCATAAAAACGTCGAAAAAATGTTATACTCTGATATATACAACAGCTCAATACCGTAGTTTTTTAATACAATACATTCTAAAACTAAGCTAAGACTAACTAAACATAATAAAGATAATCATAGACAGATAATAGACATAAGATAATAGACATAAGATAATAGACATAAGATAATAGACATAAGATAATAGACATAAGATAATAGACATAAGATAATAGACATAAGATAATAGACATAAGATAATAGACATAAGATAATAGACATAAGATAATAGACAGAAGATAATAGTTAGGATGAGAGATAATATATATAGTTAGATAGTATATAAATATATAGATATATACATGTAGATATATATATATATAGTTAGATAATTATTAGGTATAAGATAATAGATAATAGGCATACTATGACAGGCATAAGATATTAGGCATAAGATAATAGGCATATTATTAATTAATATAAAAAGTGACATAAAATAACTAGTCTCCTCTTTTCAAGACAAGGGCTGACGTTTAATTAGTATCGTTTTAACATATACTTAGAGTGAGAGATATCTCATTGGAATGCTTAATGGCTTGGTATCGCATTCACTTTTCGATATTAAAAGGAAAAAATATGTGAATGAGTTATTTGCCGTGAACCTGCCACTAGGTAGTACACAATTGTAGTAATAGATATCATGATGAATATTCATTATTTTAAATGTGTAATTAATCTTCTTAACCCTTAATCTGGCTCAGTAGTTATAACAAGCAATAGTCTAATTCGACTTTATTTTTGTAATGAAGATTGTGCGGTACATGTGTATTTACATTTAGCCGTTCATCTGCTAAAAGACTTGCTATGTTTAGCCTGGAGCTGATAGATGCCTCTAAGATAGACTTGTGATGTATAACCTGGAGTCTCTAAGATAGATTTCGATACTCAATGGATCGATCAAGAAATGGAGCGATCTTCAATAAACACATATTCTGTTTACGACCGGAGGCAAATAATTCAATGCTCGCCTAGGATCTGGTAAAACTGGTACAGTAGTGACTACGGCCGCCATGTTGAAAACAAAATATAACTTAGAACATGAACATATGTTAATGTTTAAATGAATTTGTTACACAAATAGTAAAACTACAATAGTTATTCGGTTTATTCGCCCTTTTAAAATTCAAGTTTTATACAATGAGAGCACGAAAATAATCATACATCCGTGTGTCATTCGCATTAAGAGAAATATAGCTTTAATACTACTAAACTTAGTACTATTAATTATTACATTATTTTATATTATTATAATAGTATTACTATTAATAGTATTAATATTATTTAATACGATTAATTTAAACTTAATACTATTATGAACACATCGTATGCCTTTTACATAAAATTAAACTTTGTCGATTTAACTGCAATAGTGCGGTACTTAATACTATTATGAAAAGTTAGCAAACTCAAAATGCCACAGCTATGCTTAATCAATGTAAGAGGTCAAAATGTCAAACAAGTCGAATCAGTCATATATTTAGGGTCACTTATTCATCAAAATGGGAAATGTGAAAAGGAAATAAACAGAAAAATAGCCATGGCTAAGGAGGCATATAACAGAATGTCAAAGATTTTTAGAAGCCATAAATTATCAATTGACACCAAAAAAGACTTCTTCAATGCTATATTCAACCAATATTGTTATATGGAAGTGAAGTTTGGACAATCTCTTCTGTAATGGAATCGAAACTTGAGGCAACAGAGATGTGGTTCTATAGAAGATTACTACGTATATCTTATAAGGACCACGTTAAAAATGAGGATGTTTTACAAAGAATGTCAACTTTTCGTGACCTTTTGAACCGAATACCACGACAACAGATAAAATTTTTCCGACACATTATGCGGAACAAAATAGTTGAAAATACCGTAGTGACAGGAATAATAGAAGGAAAAAGATGCAAGGGTCGACAACGAATGACGTTTATTAAGAGTCTTAGCAAATGGATACAGTTAACTGAAACAGAGATGATCAGAGCAACAATGAACAGAGACATATGAAGGAATATGACCATGACCGCCCAGGCTTGGAACAGGCACGCACTTAGAGAAGAAGAAGAAGTGCGGTACTATGTAGTTTTATATTTCACATCGTATTTCAGTATCACGTCAAGTTTCACTAAAATTTAGTTGTTATTAAATATCCTGTTGAATATATTAGTTATTGTGGTCGTATAGTGCACATTACGAAGGTTTGCATTTTAAATTAAAATAGGCCTTAGTTTCAGTTCAGCATAATTGCCAAGCTTGTGAGATTTTGAAGCCTTTTCCTTCTAATCAAGATTCCAAAAACATAGTTCTTTATTTTGGGGCTACAACATATAATAGAAAAGTTTGAAAACCTTGTAAGAAAACTAATTATCGATTTTAATTACGTCTTCTATCTCAAATTCAGACACCATCTCTTCAGTTTCGGAAAAGCGTGACCGTGAAAATGTTTTATGGCTCGGCTTACAGTTTAATTTCGTCTCGAAGGATAAACCCGTCAATAAACAGCGGGAAGTTGTATACCATTCTTTCGTGAACTGAAGAGATTCGGTTAATTGAGCGATCGATATGTTATCTATCGTATTTAAAGCATGTGAGTGCTATTTAAAGTCGTGATGAGTGAAACAATAGCAAACTGAAGAGCCATGATGATGGAGCATTGCTGTGAGGAGTATCAAAGTAAACCTTAGAAAATGTGGTACTGAGATCTCTCTCTCTATCTCTCTCTCTCTCTTTCTCTCCCCCTCTCTATCTCTATCTCTATCTCTCTCTCTCTCTCTCTCTCAGTGCACTGCAAACTGGTAGGTCAAGTCCATGGCATATAACGTCCTTTTCCTTTCCACGTCCACATACGAGTTGATCTTTAAATCATTTATAATGCTACTGAGATGGAAGCTATACTCACAAAAATTCAAACTTTCTTTTGAAATTTTGGTTGAAGAATTACATGAGACACTGCCAACTAAACAAATGATCATTGATGCTAAACTGTAAAAATAAAATAGTTTCGTGATTCAGATAATGGCACCTTAGCAATTGTGAAATAGCTATTTTGTTAGATAAATAATTATTTAGTCATAACTAAGAGATTGGTCCCACCCTTTTACACTACCTCTTAAATCTGTACAGACCATGAGTGACAATAACTTCATCACGATTCATTACAAGGGCTGCTACTAAATTTATGATTGATATTAATGTATACCTGCATTTGCCTATGTTTTCCTGTACGCACCTATATGTGCTTTTATAACTATGCGAAATGTCTGCGCTGTGTCTTTTTTAATTGACGAATTACTATTATTATTTTATAGAATTGTTTATTTCCAAAGTGCATGTAGCGTTAATAACGTGTAAGTTTAACGAAAGATAGAAGAATGGCATATCGAGGAATATGATCATGACCAGACAGGCTTGGAAGAGGCACCGCACTTAGAGAAGAAGAAGAAGAAGAATGGCAATAAAGAGGAAAATCTAGAGAATTTAATAGATTGAGCAGAATATGGAAGACCTACATGTAAGTTTTTAAGCAATTAAATATATACTTATAAAAAATTATTAAACAAGAAAGTTGATGGCAACAGAAAGTGGAAGAAAAAAGTTGAATAAAGACAGATTCAAATAAGGCACAAACATACTTAGACACTAGCTAGAGAACGAAAAATAGAGAAAGACAGACAGAAAAAGAGAGAAATAGGGAGAGAGAGAGAGAGAGAAAGAGAGAGAAAGAGAGAGAGAGAGAGACAGACAGACAGAGAAAGAGAGAGAAAGAGAGAGAGAGAGAGAGAGACAGACAGAGAGAGAGAGAGAGAGAGAGCGAGAGAGCGAGAGAGCGAGAGAGAGAAGGAGGGATATAAAGGAATGGTTTTAGCCGCAATAGTGCAGCTCCATTAGTCTTGAAGAGGCGACCCGTAAAATTGAACTGATCGGCTGATAGTATTATTGTCGAAGGTTTCGCTTTATCAAATTCCTGACAGAGTTACCCTAGCAAATAAAACGTGCGAGTAACTTGAATTATCAAACGGGACATCCACTAATGCGATGCGGGCATTTGTTTTTTCCTCAGTTGACAGTGTGTGCCATCCTTATGTGCTAGGAACTTTACTTATTTTACAAAGCTTTGAAATATTTTAGTAGATAAATCTCTTTTCATAAACTTCCTCTGTCTTGGACTGGATTTTCAAAATTTTAGAAATGTGTCGTGTAAATTATCCTGAAATTGTTGACAACAGATTTTGATTTCGTATTGCCTAATGTTGTCATGTACGACACTATTGCTTATTATGGTCAATAATGACACTATTGATTTATGTTGTCGTTTATGACTCAATTGCTGTAATTGTTTGTAAGTATTTCTGTAAGTTCACGTTTCAGCAGTTGAGCAACTTTAAGACTTTACATGAATCTTTGACTAATGGCATGACAAAATACTGTTTGTGGCTTTAGACATTTAAATGCTTTCAAAAATTTCAAGCTTGATGACTGAAACCAAAGCAATAGGAGATTCCCAAAGGTATCGATCTAATGATTGCTGTGGTTTTTGGAAACCATTATCTCCTCAAATATAAATATTTATGCAATGGAGTTTAGCTCTTTGTCAACTAAGTGTTCTGATATATAATCAACATGCACTTCCTAGTATAAGCAAAGTAATACAATTATAATTTACGGATAATTTTAAATAATGTACATTATGATATAAAAGAATACTATTTCTATTATTGTTTGTTATTATTATTATTATTATTATTTTTTTTTTTTTTTTTTTTTTTTTTTTACCCCGGTGGTAAAGAACCTGGGGTTTGATAAAAACGATTCGAGCAATACGTGCTGAATCGCCGCCCGGCTACTCGAGGTCATCAATCGGCTTAAAAGAATTGTTGAAGCAGACTGCATTAAATCTTTGCAAAGTCATGGAAAGCCTTTGCCAAAGAAAAGATGTCTCTCGCTTATCGCCGGTTTGCTCTGCAATAAGTCTGCCTATGCCATTAATAAAGTCAACTCCTTCGGGATTCATCGGGCCCATGGTTTCAATGGCCACCGGAACAACTTCATATCCTAAGGACAGATCACGGTATTTATCCAACTTCCTAGAGGCGGCATGAACAGCAGCACCACCGGCTGTGACTGAAGTCGTATTCAGGTAGGAGTTTGCCATAGTGTCAATGACCGTGACGTCCCAAACGGCACATTTACCGTTGCACCAGGGCACTAAAGTCATGCCGTCCGGACGCTTGCCGTCTGATCTGGACAACCCACTTGGTTCCTTATAGGAAGGGATGCCTGCTCTCGAAAGTGCTCGCCATATTATGTCATTTAAATTGTGATGGCGAGACATTCTACCTGAGCTTCGTTTGCAGGAGAGACCGTGGAGACCTAAAGCGTCGACTTCATGACCGCAGGGGCACATGTGAGGCTCGCAAGTTTTCGCCCCTAAACGGAAACTAACAGCTACTCGAATCGCCTCATTGTCTAAAAATAGCCCACAAGAAGCAACAGGGAGAGCGTGAAGCCAGTCGCTGCTTCTTTTAGTTGATACAGCTAGGAGTCGTGCTCTGTCTACTGCATTGGACTGGGATTCTAACAGACTGTTATTATTATTATTATTTTAATTATTTATTATTATTATTATGGTTATTCTGATTATTAGGATGATTAGTATGATTATATATCTCTCTCTTAGTGCACTGCCTACTGGCAGGTCCATGGTATATAACGCCTCCACTCTTCTTTGTCTTCCGCCTTCCTCTTCATTTCCACATATGAGTGGGTCTTTAAATCATCTAACATACCTAATCTCGGCCTGCCCCTGCCTCTTTTTCCTTCCATTCTACCTTCTATGATCTCTTTTAATGGACCTTCCCCCCTTAGAATGTGTCCTATCCAACTCTTCTTCCTATTTCTTAATACATTTATCAACTGTCTATCTGTGCCAACTCTCTCTAGAACTTCCTCATTTGTAGCCTTTTGAGTCCAACTAATCCTGTTCATTCTAATCCTAATGATTATATCTATTATTTAGTAATTAATAAAAATAATAGTATTATTATTTTTTATCTTTCTTTTAATTAAAAAATTAATTAACAAATCATTCGTTTATCATATTTTTAGCCCAGGGCCCTACACAGCCGAGAGCAAAAATTTATGATAATAAGGATTTATTATTCTATATATTATTATTATTATTATTATTATGCATTAATACTGAGAAATAGTATTTTCGTAGAATAATAGAAGTGAAAACAAAACGAACAATTTTATCATCATCTACAGGTGCAACTCAATCGGGCAAAAAAACTATAACATTTTAATGCTTGATTGGCAACCGTGATTATAACACCAGACTTTCTCTCCTTGTATCCGTATAATCTAATCTTGCATCAAGTCGTTGTCATTCCGACGACGTTAAATTTCAATCACATAAAATTCCAATCCATCAAACAGCAAACATCATCCGATCGGCGGTTTAATTTCGCGAACAATGCGCCCTATAGATGGATGGCGTCCACGGCAAATCATCTAATGCGTATTGAGCCGGGGATGATCGGTTGAGGGACTCCGATACTCCGCCCGGGGATACGGAGCCAATCTCAGCCGGTGACGTCTCTCCCGCCCTCTTCCCTTAAGCCCCTCCGCTCGGCATGCCTTCTCCTGGCCCCCAAGCCGCCTTCCAGTCGATCAGCCTTCAGGCCAATATGTCGCCTTTAATTCAACGAGGGAGTGAAACATAAATATAGAACAACCCTAAGAATTTAGTTATTAATGGTAAAAGAGTATTAAGTGCTCTGATGTATAATCAACTTGGATATGGTTGTATATGAAAAAACACAACATAAAACAACATAGCATAACATACATTAGCATAGCAGTACTTAGTCACAAAGCAGTTGAATGCTTATTTAATATCCATTTTAGAGGATGTAGTGGAGCATGTTTGAACAATGAAAATGCTAAGATTCAAGGTCAGTTATCTAAGGTATTTGACTCAAACTCAGTTATCTAAGATCACTAGCTCAAGGTCAGTTATATAAGGTGAATGACTCAAGGTGAGTGATCTAAGGTCCATGACACATAGTCAGTTGTCTAAGGTCTGTGCCTCATGGTCAGTCATCCAAGGTCAAATATTCAAGGTCAGTTATCTAAGGTCATTGATTCAAGGTCAGTGATCGAAGGTCAGTGATTTAAGGTCAGTCATTTAAGTTTAGCAATCAAAAGTCAAATGAGAAATGTTTTCCTATTACCCTTGGTTTGTATACGTATAAGGGATTTTGGAAGCTTCCGGTATTCAACTGTCTGAGTAGTCGAGACGATAGAGCTATTGCCTGATAAATAGGAGGCAATTGGTTCAAATCACAGCTGGCCCCCTTTGAAATCTTATATGACAAGTAAAATTGTGAATTATATAAATAAAAATCAATATTTTCTACTACAGGAATGCTTTACAGTATTTCCATTAATCATTTAAACGAATAAATTAAAAATTATAAAATTAATTATGTAAGTCATAATTTTTGACCAAATTACTATTAAATGATTTGATCCGTTAATGCATTGCTCTTTAAGTATTCTGTCTAAGCAGCAGATCCACTGTCTGCCGTTTTATTGCAATCAATATAACAATTACAGTGTATCTAATTTTTAAAATAGACTCTTTACTTCGATCTCCTTTCGTCATTGAAAATGTAATAATGGAACACCGAATATTCCTCATATAGAACTTTCTCTAATCCTTCCTTTTAGTGCCTCATTTAATAAACCATCTCTCCACAAAAAAGCATGTATTTTAGTTTAACTTTAAAATCATTGCAAACCACTTTCAGAAAGCATGCTTCTTTTGAGAATACTTCAGACGCAGAGAGTTCGAAAGGGACACCATTACCGGAATGAAATGAAGATCTATCTAGCTCTCGACCTTATATCGTAATGTACGACACAATTAGCTGTTGCTGGTTTGGTCATGCATTTAAATTCTTTGTCATCATTGAGGAACCTAGAGAAATCTCTGCTAGCCTTCTGTCTCGAGATGGCTTACCCATACGTTGTGTATTAACGTCTTTTCTGTTGTCCATTTGAAGGCCATCAGTCTCGAGAAACCGTTAGACTGCTTTGTCTTTTTTGTTGGCAAATTAATCCATTAAGATATCTATAGAGGCCTGACCCACATACATTTTGTATTATTTAAAACGGTAAAATATTTGCTTACAATTTAGAGAGTTATCATTAGA